>CM039680.1:48767649-49110149 GCA_022537955.1 Schmidtea mediterranea
ATATTAATAATAATATTAATAATAATAATAAAAATATTAATTATAGTAATAATAATAATAATAAAAATAATAATAATAATAACAACAATATTAATAATAATATTAATAATAATAATAAAAATATTAATAATAATATTAATAATAATAATAAAAATATTAATTATAGTAATAATAATAATTATAATAATAGTAATAATAAAAATAATAATAAAAATATTTATTATAGTAATAATAATAATAATAATAATAATAATAATAATAATAATAATAATAATAATAATAATAATATTAATAATAATAATAAAAATATTAATAATAATAATAATAATAATAATAATAATAATAATAATAATAATAGTATTTATAAAAATTAATAATAAAATAGAATAAAATTTACAAATTTATAAGTATATAAATAATAATAATAATAATATTTATAAAAATTAATAATAAAATAGAATAAAATTTACAAATTTATAAGTATAATAATAAAAATAATAATAATAATAATAATAATATTAATAATAATAATAATAATAATAATAATAATAATAACAATATTAATAATAATATTAATAATAATAATAAAAATATTAATTATAGTAATAATAATAATAATAATAATAATAATAATAATAATAATAATAATAATAATAATAATAATAATAACAATAACAATAATAATAATAATATAATTTAAAAATAGTAAATAAATAATAAAATATTGACTTAATTTAAACAAAAAAAAATTAAAGTATATTACATAAATAAAATAAAAATCAATAAATAATATTATTGACTTGATTAAAACAAAAAATTATAGTATATAAAATAAATAAAATAAAATAAAAATAAATAAATAATATTATTGACTTGATTAAAACAATATTCACTTCATTAAAACAGACAATATAATAATAATATTATTGACTTGATTAAAACAAAAATTATAGTATATAAAATAAATAAAATAAAAATAAATAATATTATTGACTTGATTAAAACAATATTCACTTCATTAAAACAAACAATTTAATAAAAATAATATAATTTATAAATAAATAATATTATTGACTTGATTAAAACAATATTCACTTCATTAAAACAAACAATTTAATAATAATAATATAATTTAAAAATAAAATAATTGACTTGATTAAAACAAACAATTAAATTTAATAATAATATAATTTAAAAATAAATAAATAATTTTATTGACTTGATTAAAACAAATAATTAAAGTATATTAAATAAATATAAATTAAATTAAAAATATATATTATAAAATTTGATGAGTCATCCAATGACCTTGAATGAGTCATGGTCTTTGTTTAAAATTAAAAATATTATAAAATATGATGAGTCATCCAATGACCTTGAATGAGTCATGGTCTTTGTTTAAAATTAAAAATATATATTATAAAATATGATGAGTCATCCAATGACCTTGAATGAGTCATGGTCTTTGTTTAAATGACCTTGAATGAGTCATTGTCTTTGTCTTAAAAATTTTTTGTACTTTTGGACTTAGAAAAATTTTCTCTCAGCCGGGGGGAGGGGGGAGGGGGTACTGTGCTGGATGTGACATGTGCTGGATGTGACACATCCCACTACTATAATGAGTTTACATTCGAAAATATTTATTCGAGATCAGAACATAGGACAGACCAAAAGGTGTCACAGATTTTTTTCTGAACATATCACAAACATTGCAAGACTTTGAAATAATTTTGCCATTAACACTTCCAATATTTTTAAAATAGCTTGACCATATGTGTATAACTTATTAATTGTTTAAATCTGCCAAGATTCGAACTAGAATCCGACATGCCCAGTACTGGCACGCAGACAATCTACCATCTATCTTTGTAACTTAGTTGATACTTATTTCAAACAGTTTCTCAGAAAATAAAATTTCATTATTATTGTAACATTTTTATATTGTTTATAAGTTTGTAAATTGTTTATAAATAAATCATCAGCTAGAAATTCAGATCATGCGATCAGCATTAATTTACAAACAAAGCTTGCATTAAAAATAGAACAAATATTTTAGCCCACGAAAGAGTTAACTTTAAAAATTGGCCCATAATCCAAAAGCAATTGAATGATTGAATGCTTTTCTTTTTATTTGTAGTTATTTTTATTATTAATTGTACAATTTTATACATAATACATGATGTTTTAGTAGTTAAAAATAAAATAGATGTACAACTCTTAAAATAATAAAGTTTGCATAATCACTAACAAATTCTATTGGATTATGCATGTATAATAAGATTGATTGACATTCGGTCTTTGATTCTTAATGCAATATCAAAATCATTCCCTTATTAAGATTGATGCCATCCTTTTAACTATTCGATTTAGTTGTATCATATGGCGTTTGGATTGCATTATTCAAACGGAATATGCTAGTCACTAGCATTAACCGGAATATACTGTACTTACTTTTTAAATTTCACTCTCTGTCTGTCAACATACTTTGAGGCTTACCATGTTTGTAAATCAAATTGTTTATTGGAGTCTTCAAAATGATTTTTTCATCTTGATTTGTTGTGACCGTTAAACTTAATAATTTGCGAAACCTATCAACAATTAAAATAACATACCTTTTGTCAATTGAAGTTATTTACATGACAGCAGCAACCATAACAATCTGTTCTAAAAATTCATAACTTTCGCGTGGAATTAAAATTTACTTTTATTCTTTGATCTATTTTTCTTTTCGTGCATGTTTTTAGTGGTATCTTGCATTTTATACCAGAAAAGATTCTCTTCTAGATAATGAAATCTTCGTGTATCTTAACTATTAATTTAGCTTGATAGCTTTTTGGAATTACAAGTAGCTATATTTTGTCCATTTTTAATACAAGATATATATATGCAATCTCTATATTTAAATAGAAAATTATTTTGAAATGATTTATTCTTTTTCGGTTCTAAACCTGATCTAATAATTTTTTACTTGTTGGTAATTCCATTTTAGTTTTTTCTTTATTTTTCGTCATCTGTATATTGACTAATTTGTGTTTCCGATTCCATATTGTTAATTTCACTCCACTACACTCCAAATGCTTTCAAAGTATCTACACCACCAATAAAACCTTAAAATGTGTTTTTATTAGCAATGATTTTGGAATTATTCATCTTATTTTGTCAATAAATATTTACTTTTGCATATCCATGTGATTTGTGACTTCCTGTAAAAACTACCTATTTTGATTTTACTTTTGCTTAACTTTGGACTGTCAAATTTATTCCACGTTTCCTCATTCATTACTGTAGTCGAAGCTCCAGAATCCCACAACATTTCAATCTCCACATCATTCATCATCTTTCTCCATTTTTTCTATTTGATGTCGCATACCTAATTCTTTCTACTCTGTCATTCCGATTAACCTTTACACTCTCATTTACAAAATGTACGCAATAGAGTTCCGCGTATTTTTGCTGATTCTACTTCATTAATTTATTCTGTAGTTTATGTATCATCATAGTAATTTCCTTCATTTTCTTTCCCGTGCAGACAGACAATAATTTTTTTGTTCTCAAATATATATATTAGGGTGCCAACCAAACATTAATAAAAAAATAAAGTAGCGGTTTGTGTTGGTGTTACCCTCTGAAAATGTTCATTATCATGTAAGCATTACATATAATAAATTTGGTATTTAGGGATTTCGTAGAGTCCTTCAAACTTTCAACAATTCAAAATTCAAATAAAATATCAAAAACTTTAAAAGTTTACATAATAATTAATATTTAAAACTTAATATAATATTAGACTAATAGATAAATGCTAGTCTTCAGCTAATGATTTATAAAAATATAAATTGTGTTAGGGTTTAGAAGTATTTCTAATAGCATGACCTGCTCTAGTAACAGCCAGTTTTCACAGGAAGTTTGTAGTGTTTGGTTTGTGGGAGGACTACTTGAAACTATAAAAGACAGCAAACTCCTTTTAATTCAGCAAGTTTTGGGCCGTTTTTTGTATTTACATTCCGAATACCTACAAAAGGATAAATGTTTAATATGTAGTAAGGGAGGACTTAATTTTCACGAAAGTTATGCCTTCCCTTACTGTATATTAAACATTTATCCTTTAGTGGCCATTCGTATTTTTTTTACCCAAAGCAAAAATATTGGTCTGACTGTAATTCATTGTTTCTCGATTCAAAAAGGCTTCTAGATCAATTTTATAGATCAATTTTTATTTTCGATGTGTTTAAATGATATTGTTGATGTCCTTCTTTGCATATTCCGTTCGACGGCATGGTTCATCTCTTGTTAATTTTTTTGTATTCCTCTCCTTGCTTTATCTGCACCCTCGCCTTGGGTCGAATCTATGAAAAATGTTGACGTGGTCTACAGTTAGAACATTTGACGAACAAATTGTATTGGATTACCCAATCCACATTAAAACTGATTGACATTCGACCTTTGACCTTCAATGCAATTCATTACTTTAGTCTTGATATTCACATTGATAATGAATAAATGAAATTGTATCCAACTAACTAGATAAAATAAATTTACTTATTCAAAAATTACTTTATTAACAATATTTAAACAACAGTTTAATTATTTAAATATCATACTAATAAATTCAAATAAATATACAATTACAAAATGTGTCATTCATACACACGTTTTATGATATATTTCTACAGATTTACTATCATCGTCAGATAAAAAAAACCAAAAAAATATACATTTTAATTTATATTTAAACAATTTATTATATTTTTTAATATTTTAATATCTTTTTTTTTAAACTTTAAAAATCATTTAAATTTACTTTTATAAAAATTATAATTCTAAAAAGATGCCCGATATTGCAAGTTATTAAATTTATAAATGAAAAAAAATTGTTGTTGCCACTATAAAATTTATTTATCAAAAGTCAAAATTCTCTGCTCAGTTTGGCAGTAAGTTTTATTCCAACAATTTTCTACATTAAAATTTTTTTATTTTAAATAATATATTTTAATTGAAATTTCCCGTACTCATTTTACATTGTAAATTGGTCGTATATTTGATTGATACCGCTAGTGAAGATTCCGTGTGCATTAATTATTAATATCTGTTTATTGTAGGCAATCTGAGCAGATATTGTTAAAATTATTTGATGGTGCCGTATTAAAAGGGTCATTCCGCTTTATTTGTTATTCCTCTTTTCGTATTATTATACTTTCCGCTTTTGTCATTTAAATTGCTAATTCTTCAATAACTAAACTAGTTAGATTCTCATTATCATATAAAATTTTTATAATTACTTTAATCCTTCAAATAATAATAATAATAATAATAATAATAATAATAATAATAATAATAATAATAATAATAATAATAATAATAATAATAATAATAATAATAATAGTAATAATAATAATAATAATAATAATAATAATAATAATAATAATAATAATAATAATGATAATAATAATAATAATAATAATAATAATAATAAATAGTAATAGTAATGGTTTTTTCAATATAAAAATATTCAATTCTTCAAAAATATTTGTCATAATTATATTATTTTTCTACAAAATTTCACTATGAATACCTTAAATAAATCTGATTCATAGTCAAATTTTGTAGAAAATATTATGTCACTTATAAAGAAATCAGAGGTGAAAAACAAAAAATGTCGTTATAATATATTATTTTTATTATTATTAAGAGGATTAGACTTTGTTTGCCAAACATATTCTGGATACTTTGAAAAATGTTTATTAAATGAAACTACTGACATGATTGAAGAAGACATTGGAGACTGTGAAGGATGGAAAAGTTTGCCTAATTGGTCTATCCGATCGGTATCGAAATTCCAAAAGTCTACATTTAAATCTGAATCAGAGCTTGGTAGAAAATGTGACAAGCGCTCTCCTTTTAGTTTTAATAATGATTGCAAAATTAATTTGTATTATGGAGAGACCCAACGAAGTGATTTTGGAAAGTAAAATATATCATTTTTTCTGATATCTAATTTTTTTAGACTTGTCAATTTTGCCTATAATTTATTCAGTTGCCGGCTCGCTTGTTCTTTACATCCAGAATGTTTGTCAATAGACTTTTATGAAGGGTATAGATGTTCATTGAACATGGTTGGTGACTATGTAGGTGTAGATCAGCAAATTGGCAATAAGCACGAGTCAAAGCCTCAAACTTGTGTATTGGAACAGAAAAAAATAGACAAAGATCGTTATAATTTTTCCAATGTTGTTAGTGTTCTAGATGCCAATAGATTTGGCGGTTAAATATCTCTTTGATTTTTGTATTTGTACACTTCTGCTAATAGCAACAGTGTTTGGGTTGCATCTCCATTCTTGGGGCATTAATTTATCAATTTATTCACCAATTTATTATATTTCTGTTAGATGTTACAGATCAATATAATTCATAAGGATAACTATAAATTTTATCAATTTATTGATATTTTATTAGGGCTCTCTGCAGATGTAATTTTTGGTCCATTTATAGTATACAGCTGTGACAATATGTTCATTGATATTTTTGGGGTTATTATTTAAAATATAGTATAATTAATTAGTGACAGTCATCTTGCCATTATAAATAATTGGAAATTTATTAATTTCACGGTTTTTCAGCCTCAAAAGATAAATTATAGGTGTTGGCACTTGACTCTTGCAAAATGTAATTACCCGTAGTTAGGGGTCCCGATGCCCAGCTCTAAAACACAACTATTGTTTTCCACAACCTTGTTTATTTATGCATGTTGTTGGACACAGTTTGTAAGGCATAATGAGGGTGGATGAACATTTGGATATGATCATAATAGTGATACTCTATAGTGATGACTTACGCTTTTGCTTCTATTTATCACTTTATGGTCCGGCGTTTTCTGGTTATTCTGATTCTTTGAAAGTGAAGTAGATGATTGAGAAGAATGTTTAAGATTCTATTCTTTTATCCTGACTTGGATTTCTGAATAATTACTAACACACATTCATCATACTATTCTCACTATCTCATTTAAAACTAAGCCTAAAACCTTGAATCTCAATAGAAAACCCAATCATAAAATAAGAAATCACATTTGTGTTTCATTTATTTACATATATTACCATAAGTGTGCCCGGAATTTTTTCCAGAGGGGGCAAATATTTTTCTATAGGTGGATCTAAAAATAAAAGTCATATTTTTTCATATAATGTACAGTAAAAAAACCAAAACATTTACATGCTACAAAGAAATGTCTAGGATTAGAACATTGATATTTTAAACTACCCGTAGAAAAACTTGGAAATTCCAGGGGGAAACTACCCCATTTGCCCCTTCTTTGGACGCCCATGTATATTACATATACTACATAGTAAAATCAGGACTACGATACAAACAATTTATGGTACTTGTTCATTATCGGAACCCCCAGAAAAAAAACCAAAAATTCGGTGAAAACATTTAATTCAACAATTACAACTACTGCATCTGAGACTCAGGAGGCCAGAAAGCCACAATTGCTTCTAACAAAGCCTTGAAAACATTCTCTCTGGCAACATGCTTGCGCCACATGAACTCAGGAAAATACAACCCTTGGTGTTTCTTGTTGCGCCACTTGGCCAATCCCTACATACGTTCGACGGTCTAGGTGTGAGAGCCGGTGTCCGGATCCACGAAGTTGTACCAGTTTTCATCGCACATGTTGACTTTCTTTTTGCAAGGCTTAATGTTACATGTCCAAAACATGCGTGTGCCAAAGTAGAGCTTCATTTCGTGAGAGTTCGGACAGATTCAATTGACCGACAAGATAACCTTCTCTTGAAGAAACGCAACGGCCTCCTCCTCGGTGCTCGGCAAGTTAAAGATATGCATTCTAATCACAATAGTTGAAAATTTACTGGGGATCCTGATAATGAACAAGTACCCAATTTAGTGATATAATGTATTATAAAATATATTTCAATATAAAGTTTAACGTGAACAGTGCAAAAATTTTAACTTTGTAAATTTTTGAGAGATACCTTAATAAATAAAGAGTAACAATGCAAATTGACATGGGAACCGTAGAAATAGACGAGTATGAGCAAGAAACAAAGAGACATAAGACCTTCTATCGCCAGTCAGAAACCCGAAAGTGAAAATATCATGAGAAGTAGTTCCAGAAATGGAGCTCATCTGCTCATGAATTTTTAACTGCTATATACAGTACCAACATGAGCTTGCTCATGGTATATAGTGGTAGGATTAAAATTGACATTTTGATCCAGGAAAATTAGTTTGAGTAAACTTGGAACGGATTTTAACAAATTATGACTTTACAGCAAAAGCTTTAATCGCTGTAAAATTCATTTTTTTCTTCAAAAAGATGTAATATATATATATATATATTAAATAGAAATGGGTTCGATAAAAAATCATTGTGAATAGATAAATTCTAGAAATCCTAGGGGACTATCGAACTTGAGCTGCCTTTGTAAAAATATTATTCCATTTTTTTTGAATTCTAATTGCTTAGAAATAAAAACCTTAACCTTTAAATACTGCCAAAAGAGCATTATAAGTGAAAGTTTGTATGTGTGACCTTTGTGGCACATGATTGGAAAAAATAAATAACATTATAAAGGATTTTATAGCCCTACCTTTTTGATCTACAACTTTCCAAAAACACTTAGGATCCTATGGATAGTTAATGAGGAACAATTGTGCTATTATTCCTGCAGTGAACCACACAGGCCTCAGGATCCCGAGCGCTGCTATTGTGTAAATTCTAACATTAAGCTTTATTTATTACAATTTAAGAATAACTGATTATAACATTGCATAAATGATATAAAAAAAACAATTTGAGCTATTTCCTGCTTTATTTTGTCCATTATTTAATTAATACTATATTAAGTAAGTGCTTGAATAAAATAAATTAAGAAGGACTCTAAATCAGGATGCAATTCGCCTGTATAGAAATAATTCAACAGTAAATTTCCAACTAATAACAATTGTACAGATCACCGAAAGGTCAAAAGAGTCAAATTATAGTATAAAACATTAAATTAAAAAAGAAACTCAACATCAAAGACAATAATTGCATTAAAAATAGTTCAAAAATCAGGAAAGTTTTATTTTCCTTCTAATCTCTTGTTTTTCTTTAATAGTCTCATTTCTTTTCGTTTTTCTGATTTTTCAATGGATTTATTACTTCTCTTTGACTCCATGTGGTCTTTCAATTTTGTTTTAATTTCCTCTGAAATTTTTTAAAACTTATAATAATTTACAATTTTTTATTTACTTGGCTTCAAATATTTCGGCATATGACCTTCTTGCATTTCAGTGATATATGATGTAGTTACTGAGTCCATGAACTTAGCTTTTTCTTTATTCTTATTAAAATTATGTTGCTGTTGTTTGTAATTGGAAAGAAGAATTTTACACTTAGCTCTGTCGTCTTCAGATAAATTAGGATCTTTAATTTGTTTGGTTACTTCCTAGATTAATATAACTACCGATATTAATTCATAAATTACTTTAATTGCTAATTCTCTTTTTTCATGAAAAAAGTTAACTTGACTGTGGTGACATTTTCCAGGTACTTTAGGATCAAATCTAGGATCTCTAGGTTTAATAATTTTACTCTTTTCCTCATAATACATTTCTTTTAAATCTTTAGAAAGAGTATCAACAAACTTTCGTTTCTTGCATTTATTAATTGGAATTTCAATAGGCTTATCGTCATCTGACATTCCAAATATTTAATTATAGAATTTATATGAATTTATATTTAATTTTACCCTAATATTAAAACAAGATTAGTGCATTAAGTTACATAAAAGCATTTTTAGGTATTAAAATTATATTTTAAAATTTTTATTATAATTATGGATACATAAATAAATTATAATCTAAACTCGTGAAAAATATTTTAAAAAACATTTTAAATGCATTCTCAAACATCAAATATTTCTATATTTTGCTCAAAAATCTGGTATTTTAACAAATTTTATTTTAAATAAAAATGGCAATTATTTATTACCAAAAATGTTTAAAATTAATATAAATTAAGATAAATTAATATACATTAACTTATCATGAAAAATTATACAAGAATATAAAACGCATCCGAATTTCCAATAATGATTTTATATCATAAAGTTGTTGTTTAAATATTGTTTTCTCATTGACTTTTCAAAATGCCAAAAAAGAAAAGTGGACAACGTAAAAAGGCTGAAAAACAAAAAGAAAGGCAAAAAAATATCAAATTAAATTCTTTGCAAAAAAATCTATATGAACATCCATGCAATTCTGCAATGGTTATTATAAAATTCTATAAATTAATTTTTAACTTAATGTAGGAGTGCGATTCTTGTAAAAGAAGACAAAAAAGTCGCGCATTCTGTTATTTTTGCAATGCCATTCAAAGACTACCCGTTTGTGGACATTGTGGGAAACAAAAGTGTATAATGCGAGGAGGCGATTGTCTAATCAAGCACGTTGGCATAAATGCGACAGGAATGGCTATGGTAGGGGCAATTTGTGATTATTGTGAAGCTTGGATTTGTCATGGGGCTAATTGTGTTTCAGTTCATGGATGTGAATGCCCATTACAGAACGCTGATTGTGTTGAATGTCAACGTGGTGTATGGGATCATGGAGGCAGAATTTATATTTGTGCATTTTGCGATCGATATCTATGTGAAGACGATCAATTTGAGCATCAAGCCAGCTGTCAAAGACTCGATCTAGAAACTTATAAGTGTGTATCGTGCAACAGATTAGGCCAATTCTCTTGCTTGAGGTGCAAAGTTTGCTTTTGTGATGAACACATCCGTAGAAAGGGCTTCAAATATGACAAAAGCAAAAATTTGCCATGTCCAAAATGTGGATTTGAGACTAGTGAAACAAAAGATCTATCAATGTCGAGTGAGTATCATTTGTTTTTATAAATATTTTAATTTAATGCGATATTATCTTATGTTAATCTCATTTCAGCCAAAAGTTACAAATATGGCAGAAAGACTGCAGATGAACAGCAAGATGAAGAAGAGGAGGATGGTAACCAAGGAGTTGGGTACTCGTATGGCGGTTACGACCACTCTGACACCGAGGAGGAGGAGGATAGCGATGAAGAGGACGACGAATCCGATGAATCCAGTCATTCGTGTAATGAGCCACTCAAAAAGCTTTCTATTCAATAAATTATTTTTGTTTTGTCATGGGAAAATTTTCAAATAAAATCGTTGCTATTGACAATTATTTTATCTAGGTCGTGATTTCTGATTTGTTTAGTTACCTTTGTAATTGATGATTTTGTTTATTTTTGTCTTAATTAGCTTTCATTTTAATCGATTATATTTTGTTATTGTACAAAATTCAGATTATAATATTTAATTTGCTGATTTAATTAAGATTTATTGGAATAAGTTATTTTCAATAGTCAATCAAATGCTGTCTCTGTTGTATATATTGGTGTAATGGGTCGAAAACTAATTTGTTTAAATCTGGTGATGATTCATTCCCTTCTTCATATGCCTTTCCTTACCCTAGGGCCTATTCTAGCTCTCTAGACACCACAATTTTAATTACACCCAAGTTGGTACTGTGCATAGCGGCCGAGAATTTTACAAGCAGATAAGCACTGTTCCCAGTATTACTCTTTGGGAAATCCCCGCCTTCGGGTTCCTGACTGCCGATGTAAGGCCTCAAGACATTTGGTTCTTACTATTAGTATTTTCATAACTCGTTAGTTATAACTTATAACCTCATTTTTACCCTGGTGAATACTACCTTTACAATTTATCACTGTTTGGTTGGTATTAGTTAATCATTATTACCCTGGAAGGAGAATTAAACTTTTTAGGCAAATTTATCTCTCTCGAGGGTTTTTTGTTACCCTTCTATGTGTTTTATTGCATTCTCAAACATTTCAAGAATTAAATTTTTTTTTATAATATACTATATTTATAATGACAGTATTCATGCAGGTTTTACACAGTAACGATATAATTTCTATATATGACATGCAAAATGAACAACTAATAAATGTAATGGAGAAATGCATCACAAATACATTCCACGAGCATCAATTATTAATTGGAGATCTTGTCGCAAATTTAGCAGCTCGTGATTGAGAGAGGATCTATTTTGAGCAGCGAGAAAGGTGGTCAGGAAGAGTTTCACATCGTCGTCATTCTGCAATTGTCGTGCGAATTCCATGTTGCGGAAAATAAATGTGTCCATTAGATTCATTTCAGGATAATACGACGGTTGTGGGATGCGCCGTATTCCCTTCTGCTGCAGAAATGATTCTGTCATCATTGTCACGCATTATTGTTAGCGTACCTTGGTGGCGTATTGCCATCATCCGTTGGAGAAATTCTGTGTAGCGATGAGCATTTACAGTTATACGAAGCGGCATTATTTCGAAGTAATGCTCTCCTCGAAAATTCATCGTCACGATGATATGGAATTTTTTGTCGGCGATGATTCTGCGAGGTATTTGTGGACGTTCGCCAATAGCGTCCACCCAACAGCGGTTAATTTCTTTCGGCAGCATCGGTTTTGCATAGAGCCACTTTTCATCGATGAATACCACAGCGCTATGTAGATCTTGCAGAAGTAGTGATGCACCATCTACTCGCTACTGCAGTTAATTGTCGTTGAGGGTGTGAGGGATCCTGCAAGCATAAAAGCTTTGTTTCTTGAGGTCTTCGATAAGAATTATCTGCACTGTTGACCAAGACAGTTCAATAGCATCTGCGAGTAATGTGATGCTCACAGAGGAGTCATTGGCAACCGAATTCGCGATGGCCTTGATATTATCTTTAGTTAGATCCTCTCTTAGTCGTCCAGATCCATCTTTTCGTGTAAAATCTTCTCTTTCACCTGAGAAGAATTTCTTTGCAATGCTTTGAACTTGTCGTACAGAGAAACTGTTTTCAAGGCTCCACTCCACGCCTTAGCGAGGAGATTGTGAATTTCAATGGCTTTACAGTTGTTCCTTTTCATCGTTACAACGAAAAAATTTACGTTCTCTGTAGTAGGATTCATAATCAAACACACATCCTAAGAATAATGAAATAAAGCACATATATACGAAAAACGTAATACCACGTCATATGGATGAAATAATAATCAGAAATAACTGTAAAAAGTATTGAATAATAAGTACTAGGAGTATGCACACTAATAATATAACATATATTTGGTCGAATACTATATTATAAAAAACGAAGTTTTATTTGGATCACACTATAAATAAACTTTATAAATAAGTCCTTAGTTTGTCCGTATTTTTAGAATATCTGGTCAAGACCTTTTGCCTCCTGGTTACCTGAATAAAGGCTTTGATTTAAAACCCTAGAGCACCTTATTAAAGACAGACTTTAAGATAAATTTCTCCCTGAAGCAACATTGCCGGCAGTTTTCTATCGCAACCTGTCTGAAGATCATCGAGGTTCCGTTAAATGTCATGAAAGCGGAGACCGTGAAGTCCAGCCTGAAATTGTCCACTTCTACATATGATTAAGACTAGTGGTTATAAGTAACTCAGCAGTGGATAAAACAGTTAGACTTGTATGACTACAGTAGAAGTTTATACGGATGTGGTTCGCGATAATGGAGATGAGACGTGTTTGAATCCCTTAACTGATGATTATAAGGTAGAGATTATTAATTCTGGGAAGAGTTGCCAGACTTCACGGATGCCAGGAGGAGGAAGTTGGCCAAACACTTGAGCGTATCTCGCAAGTCGTTAGAACCATTAAGGAAGTACATGACATGATTGGCGAATAGGATTCACAAATGATGCTTGCATTGCTGTTTCAGAATACTCTTGATGTTGAGACAAAACCTTACAAAAGTCTCCAATATCATATAAAAACAAAGCGCCAACGATTGCCTGTCATGATCTCCTTCGGCCGTGCCGTTAGACACTCACTGCCTTTACCAAGTAATACTTCAGAAGAAGACAACAACGGACGTTTTGAGAAAGATACTGTATGTAATAATGAGTAATATATCCAAGTATAATGATGACTAGAGAGGGTTATATTTCCTGTCAAGAATGTTAATACGATTATTTAAAGTCTCGTAAATATGTTTCTATGCTCTGAAGTAGTATGATGTGAACCCGTTAGATATAGGTCAAACCACCCTCCTAGAAAAATATTAAGCTAAATTTTTTTTAAAAAGTAGGTTAGGGTCGTTTTATGGTCAAATTTAATTTATAAATTCTATATAGTTTATTTAAGTAGGTCATAAATTTAAACCATATAAATTATTTTAATAATATATAACCTATATGGTTTATTTAAGTAGGTCATATATTTAAAACTATATAGATTATTTTAATAATAATTTACTGTATAATCTATATAGTTTATTTAATTTATATAGTTTAGGTCATATATTTAAAACAATATAGATTATTTTAATAATAATAATATTTACAATTATAGATTATAAAAAGTAACATATTTTTAAAAACTAATTTCATTAAACATTAAAATTATCACAGGTTAAAATTAATACAATAAAACGTAAACACTTTTATAATTATTAAAAATACTACAGACAAACTCTAAAGAAAAGATTATTATTATTGAGGGACAAAGTCATGTGTAATTATGTACTCACCAGGGTTTTAATGGTTTCCTCTATTAGACAACGTTATTAGCCTCAACATTATAAAACAATCCATCACTTTAATTACACCAACACTGACCCATCTAATTTCCTTAATTTTGGTGGGTTTCTGGGTTTTGATATTTTGAAACTATATGGTTGTTACCCAGACAACCCCATACAAATATTCTTTCGCTTACCACTCGGCATACGTTGCTAAGCAACGTTGGAACTGTGTTCGAGTGGGTAGATCGTCCGCAAAAAGTGAGCTTTATTGCTAATGCTATAATTGACCGAACGATCTCTGGGTCCAACGAGCTGTCGATAGAAGACCTGTGCTCGCTTTTGATTCTTAGGTCCCATTATTCTCCTATCTCTTTCAAATGTTAACTTATACTCTCATATCATCTATCTTTATGTCCATTTGCTTAGTCCTTCTTATTATTGTCCATGCTGATGATTATTCTTTGGCCTGTACACCCTTTGTTATGTTAAATATACCCACATTATATCTTTCACCCTTATCCCTATTATAACTACAATGTTTCCCATTATTATTACCAGCATTATTATTGTGGCCATAATATGTATTACCTTTATTAATTGTTGCTACTGTTACCTTTATTATTATTTTTATTACTATAACTACCATTATATTTATTGTTATTACCACTATGATTATTACTATTATTATTATTATTATCATAATTATTATCATCATTACTACAAATACCATGATTATTATTATTATTACCATTATTATTATTATTATTATTATTATTATTATTATTATTATTATTATTATTATTATTATTATTATTATTATTATTATTATTATTATTATTATTATTATTATTATTATTATTATTATTATTATTATTATAATTATTATTATAATTACCATTACTCTTATCATTATCGTTATTATTATTAAGATTTTGTAGGGATCCGTCCTCATTCCTCAGCGTTAAAATTTTTTTTTATTGAAATACAACATTTGCCGTAACCCATTCTTATTTTACAATTTTAGACAAAGTAGTTTTTTTGGTTCGGAAATTTTGGCAGCGTACCGCCCTTATTTTTCGGTTCATCCCTCTTCTACCGTTTCCGACAAAGTATTTTCACTGACTCGAAAAATTTGAGCAGCGTTCCGCCCTTATTTTACACGTTCCATTTTTACATTACTATTTTTGTTAAGTATTTGAATTAATTCGGAAAATTTGAGCAGCGTCCCGCCCATATTTTCCGCCTCAACTCAAATTAATTTATTTAATTTTTATTTAAAAACATTATTTTTCATGATTTTGGTCGTTCGGATTAATCTTTTTCCGATGGCTTTTCATTTTAACTGTTGCAACGATTTCGCAATTTTCCCCACTACCCATTCCCTCTCTTTGTCCTTAAGATCTATGTATGTTCATTTCATAATTAATGAGTGCCCACTGGACTACTCGGTGTTAGAGATTTTGAGCCGATTGTTGTTAAAAATTTATGTCAATTTTACAGGAAACGGATGATGAAGGAGCAGCCAAAGGGCTACTCATTTACCCTCCAATTTCCCTATCTACAGATAATATTGACGTTCCAACTCCTGCGTTCCGCACGCCGGAGCCTTCACGGGCACGAATCATTGGCGATATTCCACGCACTTACATGGTTCGAATAATATGTTTGATTTTATTAACTTGTGATGTGTCTTTGGCTGTGGGCCGGAAAAGGAATAACAAATAATATTTTACCATGGTATTTGGAATAAAAGTTTCGATGCACTAAGGCTGTAGATAGAAAATATTTATTCAGCATATTACATCGGCCACATACATTTGAAATTCATTGTATCCATTCCATAAAATTTACTTCGAAAATCCCATAAATTTAATTCGATAAATCATCCATAAATTCGATTTGAAAAATCATCCATAAATTCAATTGGAAAAACAAAATTATCCATAAATTTGATCTGAAAAATCATCCATAAATTCAATTAAGAAAAATCACCCATAAACTCGATTCGAAAAATCATCCATAAATTCAATTGGAAAAACAAAATTATCCATAAATTCAATTTGAAAAACAAAAATCATCCATAAATTCGATCTGAAAAGTCATCCATAAATTCAATTGAAAAATTACCCATCGATTCCCTTCGAAAAAATCAATTAATAATATTGCACCAGTTGAGAGTGATCGTGTTCAGGCAAAACACTTACCCGTGTTAATTGCCTGAATGCACGGCTCTCAACCAGTTATACAACCAGTTATACAGTTCTGTAATGAAATTTTTTCTCCGAAAAATAAGACTGAAAATTTGTGAAAACACATCGGTATTTATACCTATAATTTGGCCTTAACCTTGCGTGTTAGTTTTACTGCGATTAAACAAAATTCGACTTTGAAATTATTTATGTTATCTACATTAAATTTTTATTTATTTCTTAATTTAAATTGGTAATTTATTTTTAACATTTTTAATTAAATTTATTCATCCAAAATATTTTATTTTTATTCATTTAATTCATTTATTTTTTAATTTTATATAAATGGTCATTTTACGGTCGAATTTTCTTGTTATTATGTTATTTTTTATGTAAATTTCGTGCGGTTCTTGATGCATTTTGTATTTATTTTATTTTAATTTTTATGTTTTTGATTTTATATTTATTTATATTCTCTCAGATTTTAAAGTGTTTAGTTGATGTTGTATATTGTATTTTAAGTTATCTTGGTGCTGGGTTTTCGTGCTGTATTACTGATGCATTTAAACAATTCTCAAGGCTATTTGTGTGCTGGCCCAACATAAAACACTCCGGGGCCCGTAAAATTGCGACCCGCAATTTCTAAAAGATCTAAGCTATGAACTATGCAGAGTTTACATTTTCCATTCAATTGGGTCTACGAGTTACATGGTCGTGACCTTAAAACCCACATGCATAAAAATAATCATACAGTATACATCAATATACGGATTCCAAGATGAAGTGAAAGAGGACATACAGTCCGGTCATGGTCACACATAAAGAATAGTTAATAGTCTAAGAATCATTAGTTCATTGTTAATCATGAGTTCAATATTCTGTCTTTTGGGTATTCGTCTCGTTGATGCCGTGAGTTTCGTGGTTTCTGATTGATTACTTTCTTCAGCAGGTTCTGATATTTTGACGATTCGATATCTGTTGTGCGATTTGACTTTGAGATTTTGTTTAGTTTGGGGAATTGACTTCATTAGATGCCGATTGTTTGGAAGATTGGCAGGCTTAGTGAATCTCAGATAAGAAGAATAGATAGAATGTTTACTTCAAGAGTCCTTTTTTGCTGGTTTATTTAGGGTTTTGAGTTGTAAATTGACATTCTAACTTTCGTTTGTTGATTTTTTCTTTGCATCTTGAACTGGGTGGTGTTCAATTGGATTCTGTGGATAGCTGACCCTTTATTATATTATCTAGTCTCGATTGTTTGATGATTGATCGGTTCGGGATTATTCATGATCCTTTGAGGTTGGTCTGAGTTTCTTCTTTTCAGTTATCAATTTTGGCTGTTTGTTCTCGATTTTCGGTTCTTTTTGTTATTTTGTAGGGTTTCTAAGGATCATCCATGATTATTTTAATATTGTTTCCTTGATGGGTGTTTTCTTTTCTACTGAATTTCGATTTGATTTTTTTTTCTAGAGTTCTGAGGGTTCGACCGATCTTTTTTTCTTGTTTTAATCCTTTGACAATTGGGTATAATAGGAATTGATCCGACCGTTATTGGTATCCTTTGGGGTTTCTCATATCTCGGCATATTTGTTACAGTTAGCTTTTGCATCGATTGATTGATTGTGGTGTTTTTCGACATCTTTCTAAGGGATACTAGGTTGTATATATGGGTTTATTACTGCCATGTTCTTCCTCATCGCCAATATCATGCTGCTTTCGCATTTCACAAATTTCGAGCTATTTTACTAAGAGTCGTTATCATTCCTCTTGATTTTAGGTAGCGATCTGAATTTTCTGTTTCTCTTCTTTTTTTATCTCTGTTGCATTTATTATCATGTCTGGTTTCTCGTTTCTATGATTTGTATTAACTTTATTTTTGCATCGCTTATCTTCTTTGTTTGCCTTTACTACCATTTGCAAGATTCTTACGATATTCCATTTTGATTGAGTGCATTTTGTAGTTCAGTCTCATCATCTTTTGTCTTGTCGTTTATTGGTATTGTCTTTTGTAATCTCTCTTTACTGATTCGAATTGTCTTTCTTGTAATCTGGTTTTTGATTGTTGAATTGTTCTTGATTTGTTCTTTGGTCCTTTCTTTATTCATATCCAGTGTTGGACGTCAGTGTTATTCTCCCTCGTCTTTTTCGTTAACTGACTTGATATTTCATCTATTTCTTCGGTGCTTCCGTTTTGTGTCGATAATTCCTTTACTGTTTTGCTGCTTTATATTGCTCGATCGTGAATTTGTTTTCGTTGTTTCTCATTTTCGTCTTTCATCTGATTGTACTGAATTTTCCAAGTTTTAAATTGTACTCCAAGTCTACTCTTGTCCCTAATTTCCTTGATGGCTTCGGTACCTCTTAATCGGTTTATTTCAATTTCTGATTCCGATTTGATTAGCTTCTAATTGATTTGTTTCTCAATTTTTAACGTAATATCGCATCACTTGTCTTTCTCATTCCGCTTTATTCTTTGTCACATCGTCTGATTTTTAAATTTGTTTTCGCTCCTCAACTATAATATTTATATACTACTTTTATATATTATCGAATATTATTATATTCATTCCATATAATATTTATACACTACTTTTATACATTACTATATAAACATATCTATTATATAAATTATATGCACATTTCTAACTATTTATTATTTTATCTCCAAAGGGTCTACGCGCAAGGTGCGTATCCCTCCGCATCTCTCATCAATTACTGGATATATATCGATCTCACTTGGCCGCTAGAGTGGTGAAATTAGTGACGGTGGTTGTTGCGTCCATATCATACTTGGGTATTGGTTCATATTTTGACTTGCTTTGTTCTCTCGATTTTGAATTTTCTGTGAGTCCATCATTTGGTTCAAACAGATTTTGTCTGTGTTTTCTTCATCTTTTGATCTTTTCTGATCGTCTACGTTATTTGGCTTTGATTGTTGTCCTATTTCTTGGTAGGCTACTGAAACTTGCTTTTTTTAAATTTCTATCTCGGTTTTCTCCCTCTTCGTTATCATCTTCCTTTTTGTCCTGGTTTTTATTACATCGAGCCTTCTCAATCCTGTTGTCCTCGGCATTTATTTCTTTGATTATATCTTCATACATCTTGATTAGCATTTTTCTTCCATTTCTGATGTCATCCATTTCTTGTTTTTTACCGCTAGGTTTTCCTTGTATTCGGTGCCATTCTCCTACCAATGTTTCTAATTCTTCTTTTCTGGACACTATTCTCTCAGGCTCTCTTTTATTGTCCGTGAATTTTATTTCACATCTCTTTAACAGGGCTTTTATCGTCTTTGGTAATGTATATTCGGATTTCATTGCTCTTTTTACTAATATATTTTCATTGCTTTCGAATTTGTTTACGTCTATGATTTCGTTATCAGATTTTCTTTTTCTCCACTTGATCAATTTTGCTGCTGCTTCATCGTATCCTCTCCCGATTGCTCCAAGAATTGGGTTTAAATTTTTCCTATTACTTCGATGTCTTCTTTAATTCCATTTATCGTAACTAAATCTATTGCTCTTGCTTCTCGCGACATCATAACGTAATTTAACATCGTTTTTCCTTTATTGTCATTCTCATTTAGAGTTGATCCTGTTTTTAATAACTCCCTCAGAATTTTCGTTGACGCATCTCTTGACACTGCAATCATCATGGGTGTTTGTCCTTTCTCATTTCTGATATTTGTATGTTGTCCACATTGGTTCATTACCTCGATAATTTCCATCGTTCGTTCTTCGTTTTCGCTTTCTATAGCATGGTGTAGTGGTGTATTACCCGCTATGTCGATTATTGTGAATAATATTGGCATTCTTTTCTTTAAGATGCTGATTTCTGCTGTTGATTTTTAGCCTTTTGCGTAGTTCGTGATCATCTTTGTTACTCCTTCTAATATCTCGGTGATATTCTTGTTTCTAGTCCATTTCGGCATTATTTCCTTAGTTATTTTGATGATTGTTTCCATCTGTTTCCGGTAATTCACTCTATCACTGTAGATTTCGTTATATTCTCGTTCCTGTTTCGCCTGATTACTATAATATTTTTATTTTTGTCTCTTGGCTGTTTGCGGCTCCGTTAATTTATTTCGTCATGTCTAATAGGTTTTTCTGTCTTCCAGTTGTCATGTCTTTTCCTGGTTCGTAGCTTGATTTGACACTTTTGTCATTTGCTGGCTTTATTCTGGTGTTGGCCTTGATCTCATTTGATTTCCTATTGCTTCCTCTCATTAGTCCCACTGTTCCGGATGGGTTCTGAGTCTGTTTATGTGGACAATTCCGAGTCATATGTCCCCATTTTAGACAGTTAAAAAATTTTCCGCGTCTTTTGTTACAAAATCTATTTACGTGTCCTCTCTTCCCGAATAGTTGGCTTATTTGATGTCGATAGTAGTCGTTCTCCGTGTGTCCCGATTTTGACATGTTTCACGATATTCTCTGATATTTACGTTGTTAGCTTTCGTATCGATTGTCCAGATACTTTCTTCGTTCGTTGGGGTTTTCCTAGTTGTGTTTTGTTGAGTAAATCAATACCATATTGTAATTTTCCTTTCCACATGGGTTGTATTGTTGAGTTCGTCAATTACATCTTCTTTTGTCTCAATTTTCAATTCACTGACTGTTTTTGATCTGTCTTGCATATTCAGATTTCTCGTTTGTTGTCTTTGGATTCTCTTTTCGATTAGTTCTCCTTCTGAAATTTTATTAACCATTAAAATATCTATTACCTCTTGTTTGATTGACATCACTCCAATTTTAAATTGTCTCCTGTTGTTTGTATAAATTTTTTTTTTACTCCAATACTTTACTTTTCACATTTATTTGAAGTTCCTCTTTCTTGTCCTTTTCATTATTGTTTAGCCCTTGTTGTAACATGTTTATTTTCGCTTTCCTTATCGATTCTCTTTTCGATTTTTGTAGTAGTACCCTCGTATTTCGATATTTTCGATATCTTTTATCGCTGTTTTTTCTGCTTTTTCGTCGTCTATCGTTCGGTGAACTCTTGAATTATCTTTATTTTTTTCTTCGCTGCTCGATTCTTGCTCTGATTTTATTTTGACCTCTTGAGTTTCGTCTTTCTTAATTACTTTATTTTCTTTGTCGTTATTTTCGTTATTTATTGTTATATCCTCCTCGCTGTTGACGACACACTGCTCCGCAGTGTGGATTTCTTTTGTATTGACTATTTTCGACATATTGCTTCTACTTGATATTTGATTTCTTTTCATCCGTCTTTGTCGAATTTCTTGGATTTCCTCTCTCTGTAATCTCTTTCATTCAATTTGTTGCTGTTCTGGATATTTTCTGGTCCATTGACATCGAACATCATTCATGTTTCTCCTCGAATTACTTCGTTGTCTTTGATTGTTTGCGGATATTCGTTGAATCATACCTCCTAATTGCTCAATCTCTTGTCTTAGGTTGCTTTGTGTAATTTGACTATAATTGTACGGTTTCGTTTGTCTCGATTTTCTCGCTATTGGACAGTTTGCAGCTATATGTCCGTTTAGGTTGCAGTTGTAACAGGTTCTACTCTCGTATCTTGTGGTTGTCCTCATTATCGCCATATCTCTTAAATGTCTGACCTCTTGTGTTGGGTTATTTTTTGGATTCTTCTTGAATTGGTTTGGTTTTTGTTGACTTTGAATTCTTCTCATTCGACAATTCTTTGACGTATGACCCGTTTGATCGCAATTAAAACATTTTATCATTTCTTCTCCTACGTTCCGTGTAGAGTTCATTAATATAGGTTGTCTGTTGATACTTTCTGTGCGAACTCTTCTATCATATCCTTGGCAATTCTTTAGTTGATAACCTCGATTAGTTCTGCGTCCTTCTTTTGAATAGATATCAAATACTTGATTGTAGTTCGCGTTGTTAATCCTGAAATAATTATTATAATTTATAAATTTACTTCTACTGTCTTGAATCCTCTTAACTGGCATATCGTAAATTCGTGATGGTTTATCAATATATTGATTTGTTTGCGGGTAAATATCTTTCGTTTGTCTCGTTATTTCCATCACTACTTTTATTGGTTCTGATACTCGATCCTTTAACTCGGTTTGTTCATTTTCTCTTTCGACTCTTTCTTCCATTGTGGTTAATATTTTCTCTTCCAGTACGATTTCCGTTTGCCATGTTTCAGCTATTTTTGTTCCAACTGTTTTTATTTCCGAATTTCCAGTTTCTTTTTCGTCATTTAAATATTCTTAGTTGCATTTTCTTTCTGAATACATCTCCTGTACATTCCTCTTTAAACTCGAAAATATCGGTTCTCGGCTCCTCATTTCCGGTTCATCTCGTGTGATTTCGTACATTGTTGATTTTCTCAAATATATATTTCTGTTTTATCCGTAATTTTACTTTGCAACTCTTGGTTCATTTCTTCTCGGAATTTTTCCATCTCTTTACTCGTACTTGTTTTCAACTGAATTGGAATTTCTGGTTCTGGTGGTTTCACGTTGTTTTCCTTTGTCGGTTAACTTTTCCGTTAATTTATCATATTTTTCGGCTTCTGTTTCCAAACTTTCTAATCTTGTTGTAATCATTGGTTCTATCTCTCTGAATTCCAATAAAATGGTCTATTTTTTTTATCCTTGTTCTCCGTTCGTTTCGGTATACTTTCAGTTTCTCTACACAATGGTTTCCTTGATTCCGGTTTCTCGTAACTCGTTTTCTTGATTCTATCTCTAGTTTATCGGCTCTATTATTCGTCGTTTACTTGATCTCTTTATTCTTTTGGTTTACTCGATCTCTTTATTCCTTGTCAATTATCTAAACATAAATAACACCTCTAGTACATATTATTCTACATAAATTTCCGCATTAATTTTATCGTATTACTCTCATTGCTTCTCCTTATTTTAATTCTTTTCGCTGCGTCAACTTCTTTATCCTTTTAATTTTCTGTCTTTTCATTTAAGTTTATTTTAAATTATCTATAACTCGTATCAATTATCTATTTGTTTCGTCTAAATTATTCTTATAGTCGTATCAATTATCTATATTGTCGTATCAATTAACTATTTTAATCAAATAAATCATCACCATCATATCAACAATCGTCTCGTTGACTATTCTCCTTTATCTCTTTATCATTGGTCCAAAAATGTTTCTTAATCTTTATTCACTATGGGCCTTTTTACTTAACTAGTCTCGTCTTTTATCCTAAACTTTATCCGCTATTGCTCTATGAGTCTTTTTATTTAAATCTTCTTGTCTTTTTCCTTAAACTTTATTTGCTGTGATCGTTTTTCTTTTGATTCATCTCCCTTCATTTTTAAGTCTATTTTGAATTATCTATATCTCGTAATAATTATCTATCGACCTTGTATCAATTATCTATAATAGTCTTATCAATTATCTATGTGGTCGCATTATCATTATACTCATACTCTCATTCAATCTGTAAATCATTTTTCCTATGTCTCATTGATTTAAAAATCGTTTACTTAATCCTCAGTCGCTGGCGCTCTATACCCTCTATTGTTTCCGTTGGCTCTCCGACCTTCGTCATCCTATTTCTAACTGGCATTCTGTGGCCTTCAATCTCTAATCTCATTTCAAATGGCACTCTATGGCCTTTAATATCTAATCATAATCATATCTCATCTGGCACTCTATGGCCTCTAATATCTGATCATAATCATTTCTCATCTGGCACTCTATGGCCTCTAATATCTAATCATAATCATTTCTCATCTGGCACTCTATGGCCTCTAATATCTAATCATAATCATATCTCATCTGGAACTCTATGACCTCTAATATCTAATCATAATCATATCTCATCTGGCATTCTATGGCCTCTAATATCTAATCATAATCATTTCTCATCTGGCACTCTATGGCCTCTAATATCTAATCATAATCATTTCTCATCTGGCACTCTATGGCCTCTAATATCTAATCATAATCATATCTCATCTAGCCCACTATGGCCTCTAATATCTAATCATAATCATATCTCATCTGGCACACTATGGCCTTTAATATCTAATCATAATCATTTCTCATCTGGCACTCTATGGCCTCTAATATCTAATCATAATCATATCTCATCTGGCACACTATGGCCTTTAATATCTAATCATAATCATATCTCATCTGGCACTCTATGGCCTCTAATATCTGAAAATATTGTCTCATCTAATCATATCTTATTTAATCATAACCATATCTCAACTTTAATATCTAATCATATCTCTTTTAATCATAATCGTATCTCATTGTGATCGTATCTCATCTCTATTATCATAATCATATCTTATTTCATAATCATCTCTTATCTAATCTAATCATAGTCGTATTCTATCTAGAATATCTCATCTTTAATCATTTCATATTATCTTTAATCTTAATTCTCATGTTCATATTATCTTTAATCCTAATCATATCTCTTCTTAATATCGGAGTTGAGTTTCATCAGTGACTTTTGGGTATGTTTGAGGCCTCACACTGACTCTCAATCCATGGCGTCTTTTGTCTAGCGCATTTTTCCGGTTACGCTTTACTCACCGCCACTCGGATATTTGATACTCGGTGTGGGATCCGGGTTTTTGTATCAAACTCCTCGCTGGGAAAACTAAAAAAACATTCCCTCAGTACTCGGTGTGGGATCCGGGTTGTGTACCTCGGAGAATATAAAAGTATAGAAATGCCTAGACGTTCAGTTAAGCTCCAAAAGCGGTTTACCTGACTTCCCGAATAGTGAAAAGAAAAGGAAGCGATAAACATGGGCGCGGAAAATTTTCTCAATAAAACTATCTAATATCTGCCCGCTCTCCCGTCAGATTTCCCGGCACAATTCGGCCGCCCTTATCTGACCTTAGTAGGTCCTTTTGAGTATGAACCATTTACCGGTTAGTTCATATCTCACCTACCGTTTGGTCCTCGATACTCGGTGTGGGATCCGGGTTGTGTATCGAGTCCCGCCCAGCAATAAAAATATTCGTTCGATACTCGGTGTGGTATCCGGGTTGTTGTATCGAACGGTTCAGCGCCACCAGTCCCTTGGCTGATAACATCCTGAACACGACAGTCCGTAGCTGTCCTCTGGTGCCTCACCACCAGCTAGGGAAAAAAATGTCTCTAGGTACCTTTACTAACTTTTCAGCTTTCTTACCGGTATCTAAATCATGCGCATTTTCAATTTTTATTTTTATTTTCGGTTTCCCCTTCACTTTCCCAATTCAAAAATTGTAGTAATCGCGTTGGTTTGTTCCCCAGAGAGGTGATCAATCTCTCGCCAGAAACTCCCCAACATTTGCGACGGTACCTACTACCTTCCTCTCCTCGGGTTGATCAGGGTTCTCCATCGGAATAAGCGTACTATCGTTATGATAGCTCGGTTTTAAATCTTACTTTCCAGTATCATTTACATATAATATAATATAAATAACATTACAAAATACACTAACAAAATGATGCATCGAAACTTTTACCGTACCTTATGTGTGATTTTTCAGCTTTCACTGTTTAAGTTGTGTTTTACTTGTCCACTCAGAATTTATTTAACGGCTTTCATGAAGTTTTCGGCTTTTTCCGTATGTTTTACACCTTTCGGTTGCTATTGTTGTCTCATTTATTATTATGATTAATCTCAACTCATCGTACTCGTTTTCAATCATCGTTTTCCTCTGGTTGCTAACTATTATTATCATAATTCATTATTATCTCTAATCCTTTATTTTCATTAATAACAAACATCATCATTTTATTCATCTACGCTCATTTCTTACTATTCATTTCATTTACACCTGAACATTTCCTTATATATACGCCTAAGTTTTTCCATCATCTGGATTATCTTTTCGTCAATTTCTCTAACTTAATCGATTATCCGTTCTCGTTTAGTATCTAATTTGGCTTTACTTGGCCTCATGTCTTTTGTAATACGTACAATCAATTGTTCGTTACTTCCGCTAATATTTCTCATCTCATAGGAGTAGGGGTTCGAAATCGTTGCAACCATTTCCGTTAATATTTTGATCTTTAATTTAATTACTTTCAATTAATCGTTTATTACGTTTAGAATTATTTTAACTGACTTGGTGATCACGTCTTATTTCAAACAATTTTAATCCAGTAATTTCTAGTTTTCCAAATTTTTTTTACGAACTCTTAGACGACCCGCATTTTTGTGGTTTCCCCTATTTCTAATCACTTTAACCCTCGTGATTTCCACATTTTCCCTGTTTTTATTATTTTAATTTTTTTTTTATTTATCTATTTTTTATTTTCTTATTCCTACTTCTACGGTTTTTTGGATGATATTTACACGATGATTTCCATTGATTTGTACAACCTACCCATACTTTTATTTTTAGTTATAGTTTCCTGTTTCTTTGATTCCTGCTCTACAAATATCGATAATTTTATCCCCACTTTCCTGTTGAATCGTTTCATTTTTGAAATTTTTGTGTATCTAATATTTTAATTTATTTACATATATTGATATTTTCCTCTCTTATTACAATATTCGTCATTCATGAGTTTTCTAAACTGTTGTTTTGTTTCATCATATTGTTGGGGTTGTCGGTGACTTCGAATAGAAATTATTGTTGATCTGACTCCAAACGTGCTTTAAACACCAGTAACGAACTCCAAACGATATAAACTTTATTGATTAATACACTTTGTCTCCACTGATTTACAAAAATATTTAGAATTCACTTTCAAAATTTTTAATTTCTTCACAATTTTCTGAATTCTAGAGTATTCGAAGGTTTTGACCCATTGTAACTTTTTATCAAAATTTCACACGATTATAGTTCTATGGTAATTTTTGATCGTCTTATTATTCTACACAATATATCAAAAATTAAAATTTTTTGCCAAAGTTGGGACCCTTTATAACTTTTTATCTAAAGCTCTGATGACTAAAGTTCTATTGGCAATTTTGCTTGTTTCATCGATCTCTACAACATATCAAAATTAAAAATTTTAACTAAGGGTTTGACCCTTGATAACTTTTGACCCAGAAGTCAGACTGCCATACTTCTATAGTAAATATTGCTCAGCTTATCAAGCTCTACAACATATCAAAAATTAAAATTTTTGAAGGTATGACCCTTAATAACTTTTTATCCAAAGGTTGGAAGATCCTAATTTTATCACCACTTTTGCCATTTCATCGTTCTGTACAACATATTAAAATTAATTTTTTTGACCAAAGTTTGAGCCTTTTTAGCTTCGAACCTTTAGAAGATATGACCATGGTTCTATTGGCAATTTTATTAAGCTCATTCTTCTCTACAACATATCAAAAATTATATTTTTGGTCAAGGTTTGACCCTTTACACCTTTGAAGTTTGAAAAGATACGACTATAGTTCCATTGACAATAATACTCAACTCGCCGTCCTGTACAACATATCAAAAATAAAATATTTGGCCAAAGTTTGACCCTTTTTAGCTTCGAACCTTTAGAAAATACAACCATAGTTCAATTGGCATTTTTACTCAGCTCATCGTTCTCTACATAATATCATCGAACTGTTTTCTCATCGTCAATAAGTCGATCGTTTTCCTTCGTTTGTTGTTAAGTTCCATTCTTTAGTTCACCCTCTCTCCGTGGTCCGACAAAATGTCGTTCCAACATTTCTGTTTAATAATTAAACATTTGCTTTTATTTCCTTGGGTTCTTTGCAAAAACAATCATGATTTATCCCGGCTGAGCCCCCAAATTTGTATGGTGGGCTAGTAGTTTATTTCCTTGACATTTCTCCTTATCTTGTAGTCAGGTTGTTCGTTATCCATCAATCGTTCTCTGGGTTTTGTTGTTTTGTTTCCTGTCGTTCTCATCTTTCCGGGGTTTGGTAAAAATGTCGTCCCAACATTTTCTATTTAATTCCAAGATTTTTATTTCGGTTTCCTTTGGTCCTTTGCCAACAAAATCATTTCGATCCCGGCTGAGCCCCAAAATTTGTATGGTGGGCTAGTCGTCTATTACTTATTCTCTTAATTTGTAGTCAGGGCGTTCGTTTTTCATCGATCTTTACAATTTCTCATCGATCTTTACAATCGATCTTTACACTTTTAAGTTCCACATATTTCATCTCTCCGGGGTTCGGCAAAATGTCGTCCGACATTTCTATTTGAAAAGATAGTTCTGTAACCTGTCCCCTCTCGTTTGTTTGTACACGAAAATCATTCAATCCCGGCTGAGCCCCCAAATTTGTATGGTGGGTTTCTGGGTTTTGATATTTTGAAACTATATGGTTGTTACCCAGACAACCCCATACAAATATTCTTTCGCTTACCACTCGGCACACGTTGCTAAGCAACGTTGGAACTGTGTTCGAGTGGGTAGATCGTCCGCAAAAAGTGAGCTTTATTGCTAATGCTATAATTGACCGAACGATCTCTGGGTCCAACGAGCTGTCGATAGAAGACCTGTGCTCGCTTTTGATTCTTAGGTCCCATTATTCTCCTATCTCTTTCAAATGTTAACTTATACTCTCATATCATCTATCTTTATGTCCATTTGCTTAGTCCTTCTTATTATTGTCCATGCTGATGATTATTCTTTGGCCTGTACACCCTTTGTTATGTTAAATATACCCACATTATATCTTTCACCCTTATCCCTATTATAACTACAATGTTTCCCATTATTATTACCAGCATTATTATTGTGGCCATAATATGTATTAACTTTATTAATTGTTGCTACTGTTACCTTTATTATTATTTTTATTACTATAACTACCATTATATTTATTGTTATTACCACTATGATTATTACTATTATTATTATTATTATCATAATTATTATCATCATTACTACAAATACCATGATTATTATTATTATTACCATTATTATTATTATTATTATTATTATTATTATTATTATTATTATTATTATTATTATTATTATTATTATTATTATTATTATTATTATTATTATTATTATTATTATTATTATTATTATTATTATTATTATTATTATTATTATTATTATTATAATTATTATTATAATTACCATTACTCTTATCATTATCGTTATTATTATTAAGATTTTGTAGGGATCCGTCCTCATTCCTCAGCGTTAAAATTTTTTTTTATTGATATACAACATTTGCCGTAACCCATTCTTATTTTACAATTTTAGACAAAGTAGTTTTTTTGGTTCGGAAATTTTGGCAGCGTTCCGCCCTTATTTTACACGTTCCATTTTTACATTACTATTTTTGTTAAGTATTTGAATTAATTCGGAAAATTTGAGCAGCGTCCCGCCCATATTTTCCGCCTCAACTCAAATTAATTTATTTAATTTTTATTTAAAAACATTATTTTTCATGATTTTGGTCGTTCGGATTAATCTTTTTCCGATGGCTTTTCATTTTAACTGTTGCAACGATTTCGCAATTTTCCCCACTACCCATTCCCTCTCTTTGTCCTTAAGATCTATGTATGTTCATTTCATAATTAATGAGTGCCCACTGGACTACTCGGTGTTAGAGATTTTGAGCCGATTGTTGTTAAAAATTTATGTCAATTTTACAGGAAACGGATGATGAAGGAGCAGCCAAAGGGCTACTCATTTACCCTCCAATTTCCCTATCTACAGATAATATTGACGTTCCAACTCCTGCGTTCCGCACGCCGGAGCCTTCACGGGCACGAATCATTGGCGATATTCCACGCACTTACATGGTTCGAATAATATGTTTGATTTTATTAACTTGTGATGTGTCTTTGGCTGTGGGCCGGAAAAGGAATAACAAATAATATTTTACCATAGCATTTGGAATAAAAGTTTCGATGCACTAAGGCTGTAGATAGAAAATATTTATTCAGCATATTACATCGGCCACATACATTTGAAATTCATTGTATCCATTCCATAAAATTTACTTCGAAAATCCCATAAATTTAATTCGATAAATCATCCATAAATTCGATTTGAAAAATCATCCATAAATTCAATTGGAAAAACAAAATTATCCATAAATTTGATCTGAAAAATCATCCATAAATTCAATTAAGAAAAATCACCCATAAACTCGATTCGAAAAATCATCCATAAATTCAATTGGAAAAACAAAATTATCCATAAATTCAATTTGAAAAACAAAAATCATCCATAAATTCGATCTGAAAAGTCATCCATAAATTCAATTGAAAAATTACCCATCGATTCCCTTCGAAAAAATCAATTAATAATATTGCACCAGTTGAGAGTGATCGTGTTCAGGCAAAACACTTACCCGTGTTAATTGCCTGAATGCACGGCTCTCAACCAGTTATACAACCAGTTATACTGTTCTATAATGAAATATTTTCTCCGAAAAATAAGACTGAAAATTTGTGAAAACACATCGGTATTTATACCTATAATTTGGCCTTAACCTTGCGTGTTAGTTTTACTGCGATTAAACAAAATTCGACTTTGAAATTATTTATGTTATCTACATTAAATTTTTATTTATTTCTTAATTTAAATTGGTAATTTATTTTTAACATTTTTAATTAAATTTATTCATCCAAAAATATTTTATTTTTATTCATTTAATTCATTTATTTTTTAATTTTATATAAATGGTCATTTTACGGTCGAATTTTCTTGTTATTATGTTATTTTTTATGTAAATTTCGTGCGGTTCTTGATGCATTTTGTATTTATTTTATTTTAATTTTTATGTTTTTGATTTTATATTTATTTATATTCTCTCAGATTTTAAAGTGTTTAGTTGATGTTGTATATTGTATTTTAAGTTATCTTGGTGCTGGGTTTTCGTGCTGTATTACTGATGCATTTAAACAATTTTCAAGGCTATTTGTGTGCTGGCCCAACAATTTATTTAACCATACTAAAATGAACCTCCTAGAGCCATATCAAACACCAATTTACTACCCGATACAAACTTACCCAACAATGTCAATTTACTCGTCCAGTACTAATTTTTCCAACTGATACATGTTACAATGTTTTTAACCCTACACAAATTAACCTAATTATACCATCATAATCCATCCAATCCCACTAATTTTATTGAACCTCACTAAAACTAACTCATTAGATCTAAATAGAAATCTAAATTATAAAGTTAAAATTTTAAAATCAATTTAAATTTTTCGAATTAAAGTGTAAATTATAAATTAATATTTATAAATTTTTATTTATATAAATTACTATACTTATATTAAAGTTTTTGTTTATTTAATAATTACATAATTATATAACATTTAATTTAATTTTAAGTATTAGTAAACTTTGATTATATTTTATTTTTAGATATTTATGCTTCTTTACATTTGTTGTATTCAATTCAGAAAAAAATTTTTTTTCGTCAAATTAATACCATTTTAAATACCAAAAATAAAATAGGCTAAATGGAATTTAATGAAGTTGGCAGAACATAAAATATTGGTTTAAGGTAAATTTTAATTATATAACTTTGATAATTTTAGAAATATATAATCTAATTAAACTTTCATCAACATAAATATTGAAAATTTATTAAATCAAACCTTATTTATTATCGCTGTTTGCTTGGAATCTTGAAGAGTAAATAATACTCAAAATTTAGAAATATAATCCTGCAAAGTCGTAGATGTTAATTATTTATTCTCATGATTTCAGTCAAATAGTTTTTAGGATTATCGAATTTTGTGCTTTTAATTTATGTTTAATATACTTTTTGTTTAATTTGCTACAAGTTATTTTTCGACAGGTGATAACTTTTTTTCAAATGGATTTGTTGCATTTTCATACTGTTTGATAACCGGATTGCGGAACCCATTATAAGATGTCCAAAATAATACTCAAAATTTCTTACTTATAAAAATTGTTTCACGAATTATTGATTTAATATCAATTACGATTCATATTTTAATAGCGTTACGAGTTTGCAGAAATTTCAGTAGCCAGCGCATCCAATCTGATTGAAATTATATAAATTTTGTACACGTTATTTTATGCGGTTAACTTACAAAACGAAAAATAATTAGGAGTTAAATATTAAAAATAATATTAATATTTAGAATAATGATGGTAATAATATTGGTGATAATTATTCTATAATTTAGACTAATGCAGAATTTTGGCTGCAATCATTCGATCTTGATGAGTTGTATTCTAACTGGACAAATCAATATAATTGTATTTTTAAATATAATGAAGTTTGGTGGGTCCTCTTTACCCTTTATTAAATTTTTATTTGTGGTGGGTTACAGGGTCTTGATGATTGTCTAAATGTTCTTATGATTACCCCGGTAACGCCATATAAATGTTCCTAGCTACCACTCGGCACCCGTTGCTAAGCAACGTTGGAAATGTGTTCGAGTGTGTGGATTGTCCGCAAAAAGTGATCGCTATTACTAATGCTGTAATTGCTCGGACAATCCCTGGGTCCAATGAGCTGTCGATGAAAGACTTATGCTCGCTTTGAAAGTCCCTTGTATGTGATGGGTTTTAAGGTCAGAGCTCATTATAGTGGAAACGGAATCCGATGATGTCGTTCTTAAAAGTAAGACAACGGCTACCCGACGAAGTATGAGCACTCGGGAATTGACTGTGGGGGTTTTCAATACTTATCAAGCTTTAAAAAACATTGCTTCGAATAACCAACAAAAAAAAATATAATTTATAATCAAATATATACAATGTACAAATTAAAACACGCTTAAGTCAAATGGGTTTTATTCGATAATCGAGCGGCTCTACGTCTGGCCCGCTCCTTTTGCCTCGGCCTATAGCTATTGGTTATTGTTGTGGTTGGGGTTCCGGCCGGCGTTGGATTGGTCACTGATTCCCAATAGGCCAACTGGGATGGTGCGAAGACGAGGGGGTAGGTTACGGCCGCTCCTTCCTGACTGGCGGACAAGGCAACCTCCAACCCCCGTATCTGCGTTCGGAGATTTTGGTTCATTTGCTTTTCATCGGCCCACCCTTTTTGAGCGGCGGTGAGCCTTTGACGTAGTGGTTTGATCTTAGTCGGGTCCACCCAGGTGGCTTTCGTTTGATGAATTTCCCGAGTTAATTGAATGATTTGGTCGTATAGCGCTTTGTTAGTCTGCTGGGCACGGGCCAGTTCCGTCCGTAGTAATTGTAAGGGGTCCATTGCTATAATTAATGACATTTAAAATTATTAGTTATTGATTCAGAATTACTTAGTATTCATATTATTAAACATAAATAAAATTTTTCTATTAAAACAATCAAACAAAAACAAAATGACCATCTAAGGTGACAAGTTATTTATTTAGGAAAATTTTTGACCACATTCAGACTAGCGTGTCCCCACCATGGAACGACGGTTCAGGAGTCTGTGAACCCCCTCTCTACCTATTCTTCCGGAGAACAGTTCGAAGATATCATCACGGGTCGCTTCGTCTTGCGAACCCGAGTAACTTTTGACCTGTTGGGGTCCTCCTGGTGGTCGTTGGTCCTCCCACCAGCATGATTAAGCGGAGCCTTGTATTGAGGTGGGTGGCGGTAGATGTTGGCGATTCGGCCGGCTGAAATGTCTTCCTCGATGTTTGCCAAGTATTGGCGGGCCCTGATCACCTGCACGTCCACTTGTCGTTGGTGGCTCTCGAGGCGACCGAGGAGAAGGCGGGCATGCTCGCGGATCTCCCAAGCCGGGCTCCACTCCTCCCATTGTTGATCAGACAACCATGGGTTGCAGTTACTTTCCCCTGCCTGCCCGTTGGGCTGTCGGGATTCCGGTCGGGAAAATTCGGGGCATCTGTCTTGACTGAATTGTCTCCACGCTTGCCTCCATCGATCGGCAACGTGGGTAGGGACATAGACCATCGGCCCGGATTTTCCTGAATAAGGAAGATTCATCATTATCATTATACATTTGTTTCAAAATCTAACATCTTTTATAATAAACAAAAATTATAGGTAACCGATAATTTATGCAACACCTCAACTTATTTGCGGGTTAAAAAAATATCCTGGTAAAATGTATCGTTTCATTACATGGTACACAATTGGATTCACAAAACGAAAACATGCCAAAACGATTTCCTATAAAAACTCTCTTTCAACTAATTATAACATTTTTTCAAATTTTTAACATATACGTATATATCTATATCCGTGTATAAAATTAAATGTTCATTTTAATGAAACTATTTGGGAAAAAACCATATTTTATGATTAAAATTATTTAATAAATTTTCTATTAAAATATTCACTAAATTTACCATGAGCTACTCTTACCACAGTTATTACCAACTGGTATAAATGAAAATTCTACTAGGTAGAGTAATGAAGTACAAAAATTATAAAGCGGAAATACACCTGTGCGCATGCGAGCTTCTCCCTAAAAATTCACTAACTTCTGAAAATTCCTTTTATTATAATTAAAGTAATGTTACGATGTGAACTAGGTGTACTCTTATTTAGTTAAACAGGTTTATAGGTACAGCGCCTCCCCAGTTCTTATTAACATATCCCGAAGTATCCATCTCCAATCGGAGTGCTCTTATCTAATCGTACCTAATGAGCTGGCCATCATAGTGAAATTAAATTGAAAGCAAACCCCTCCTGTTGTAAAAATATCTACTCAATGAATATTGACAGGCAAAAATTCTTAAACTACATCCGAAATTTCTTATAATTCAAATCATATTTTCGACAAGGTTTAATAATAAATGTCTACTAAAATAAATAAAAAAAAATAAATGTTTTAAATCAACAAGTATTTATATGAACAAAATATAAAAATGCAAATCTTTTAAAAATTGAAAATTAATTTTTAATGAATAAATATACGTTAATCAATTTTGTTGAAATTAAACCAGATTATAAGAAAATTTACCTGAATGGCAGATTTCCAATTCCACCTCTCCGACCTCATCGGGTGACTTATCGGTCGGCCTCTCGTTGTAGTCCGTTGGCTGGTAAGACATTTTAATTTCTCAGAGCAAAAATTCGTTTTGATTATTGATTAGTCTATTTTTCTTATATAGTCAGGGGAAGAGAAAAGGGTAGGTGTGCGTAATTACTACATTGCTAGAGAGAACTAGCTGCTTACTGCGGGTATGTAGTACAATGACAAGCTTGTTATTCACCAACTTTCTCGCGAATTATCGATTTATGTAGGTGTCAAATTTCTAATTTTCTATATTTACTAACTTGGTAAATTTCAGATTTCATGAGATTTATCTCCGCTGAATGATCATCGCGAGTGGGAATTTATATTATAGTTTTTTAAATTTCTTAATCTCCTGTTTTTAGGAATGATGCCCTAACATGAATACTGGCGAAGCAGTTCAGCTGTCCACTTAATTTTTTGGAAGGATTATTATATTGACTAGATATTCTATGAGTAAATTCTTCTAGTGAATAGGCATTCAGTGGGTAACATATCATATTGAATGGATCTTCCGTGGGTAACTCATCATATTGAAGGGATAGTTTATGGGTAAATTGTTATATTAACAAATATTCCGTGGGTAGAATTGTTATATTAAATAAATATTTTGTGGCTAAATTATTATATTAAATAAATATTTCATGGATAAAATTGTTATATTAAATAAATATTTTATGGCTAAATTATTATATTAAATAAATATTTCATGGATAAAATTGTGATATTAAATAAATATTTTATGGCTAAATTATCGTATTAACCGGATATTTTATTCTTTCCGTTAAATTTAGTTCGAATGACGTCGCAGAACCCCGTTGACTGGTGAGTCTCGATCCAAAGACTATTACGAAGGCTGTGGAGTGGTTGATTCAAATGTTCGTGTTTCCCGGATCAATGGCTTATTTGGACGTAGGGAAATCACGATTACAGGTTTCGCTAGCTATTTGAGTTCTCTTTAACCTAAGAGTCTTTACTCTTTCAGGACTAACTCGTTGTGGATCGAGCTGGATTTTGGTGCAACAATTCTCTTTTCTTTGTGTTTAAATAAAACTGCAGTTCGTTATTAATTGGATTTGAGATTGACCTTATGCGGGTAGATAGATTGCGTTTTATTTGTACTCATTAATTATAACCTTGGATACTCAAACAACGTTCACCGCTATGAAATTTCGTCGAACCAGCAAAAAGGAGATCTTATTTAATTGGTTCGTTATCTCGTTGGTTTTATCTTGAACTAAGTTTCGGTGATTATCCTATCGATGGAATTTAATTACCTTATGGTGGCATTTCCTTCGGTTTATGAGTCGCTCTCCTTATTCCATCGTTTCCCCAATTTCTATGCGGAGTTCGTGTTTAGTTAGTCGAGATTTCGGTCAATTAATTTTAAATTATCTCTCAAAAAAATTTTGATTAATCAGGAGTTAATTAATGCAAGCCCTATGGTTCCTTGTTTGGACGGAGTTAAAATTAGCACATTTTCTCGTGGTTTTTACCATTACCGCATCGGAACCTCGGTTAAGTTTTTTGTGGCGATCGTTTATCTTAGCTAGGAGGGTATCTATTTACTTCTCTGGATCGGATTGGTTTAGATTCGTGACTCTAACTACTATTTGCTATATTTTTGGAAATTGCTCAATAATCATGATGAATTTTACGTTTACGCCTATAGCTCAAATTTTTGGAGTTAAAATAATAGTTTGATTTATTCACATAGCAATGATTTTATTTTTCTAATTCCCCGTCACTTTTCCCCTGGTTGACCTTAGGCGCGTTGTATTCATATTATAATTAATGAGTGCCCACTGAACTACTCGGTGTGGTGATTTTGAGCCGTGTGTATAATAATTTAGGTCGAATTTAAAGAAATCGAGAAACGAGGAAATAGCCAAAAGACCACTTCCTTATTTCTCCTTTCTTCTATACGGGATAATATTGACGTTCCGATCCCTGCGTTCCGCACGCCGGGTCTTCACGGGCACAGATCATCGGCGATATTCCACGCACTTACACGAATCTGAATAGTATGTTGATTTTACTGACTTGCGATGTGTCTTTGGCTGTGGGCCGGAAAAATTTCGACAAATTTAAGAAAACAAACCATAATTTATATATCGTGAATAATTTATTAAAATAATAAAAACAAGTTACCAATCCATAATCCATAAACCATAAAATATTACTCTCCCCACGCCGACATCCAAGCAGAGCTCTATCGAGGTTGCGAGGGTGCGACATGGAGAGAGCTTCCAATAAAACTCTCACTCACCTAATAGATTTTTAAAAACTAGTTGAAGATTTTCAAAAAATGATTTTTGATTGAATTTCATGTGAAAATGCATCGGTATATATACCTATTTTTTGTCCCTAACCTAGGATGTTCTTTTTGATCTAGTAAAACAAATTTTGACCTTGGATTTTCCTAGTGTATTCTAATCTTAATTTTTATTATTTTGAAATTTTATTTGACAATTTTTTCTTTAGATTTTTAATTGAATTATTTCTAATTCAAATTATTTGATTTTTATTTCATTTTCATGAAGTTTGGTATTTTTAATAAATTGTCAAATTTTGGTCAAAATCATTGGGTTTACGTGTTATGTTTGTATTTAATTCGTGCGGATCTTGGTGCATTTTGTTATTATTTTAATTTAATTTTTATGTTTATTATTTTATATTTTATTATCTTTTTTCTCATATTTGATAGGGTTTAGTTGATGTTTTAATAGGTTTGAATTTAAATTTGCATGTTATATTTGTATGTGTGTTACCGATTCATTTAAACATTTACAAGGCCGTTTGTGTTCTGGCCCAACATTTGCAAGCTGGTCGTCGTGGTTGGCAGCTGTAATCTAGCTAGTCGAAGGCCTCTGCAAATAATTATTTTTGTCAGTAATAAAACATTAATTAATTTGGTCATAGTGCCTATGAAGCTTTGTCTTGTCCACGCATTCACAATAAAAGCTGTGAATTGTGTAACTATCCAGACAAGCTAGGCTTAATTTATACTATGACTCCCAGGTACTTTTTTGACCCCACTTGGGGAGGCACAGACGAGCCTTGTGCACACGAACGAATATCCAGTGTGTCTTTAAGGCATAGGTATTTGGTCACCGCTCAATAGACCTGGCAATAATAAAGCATGCACTTCATCTTGTCCTCTCTTGCCTTCAATTTTATTGTTTTTAATAATTTAGCTATATTATTATATAACCATAAATTTTAATTAATTAAATAACTTTGTCCCTCAATAATAATAATCTTTTCTTTAGAGTTTGTTTATAGTATTTTTAATAATTATAAAAGTGTTTACGTTTTATTGTATTAATTTTGACCTGTGATAATTTTAATGTTTAATGAAATTACTTGTAAAAAATATGCTACTTTTTATAATCTATAATTGTAAATATTATTATTATTATTATTATTATTATTATTATTATTATTATTATTATTATTATTATTATTATTATTAAAATAATCTATATATTTTTAAATATATGACCTACATAAACTTTATAGATAATCTATATAGTTTTAAAATATATTCTATAAATAAATAAACTATATAGGTTATATATTATTATAGTTTTATATATAGTTTTAAATTTTTGACCTACATAAACTTTATAGATCATATAGATATATATATTATAAATTAAATAAACTATATAGATTATACAGTAAATTATTATTAAAATAATCTATATAGTTTTAAAATATATAATATAAATAGACTATATAGGTATATATTATTAAAATAATCTATATAGTTAAAATTTATGACCTACTTAAATAAACTTTATAGATTTTGTAAATTAAATTTGACCTTTAAACGACCTTGTCCTATTTTTTGACCTTAAAATGACATTAAAACGACTTTGACCTACTTTAAATAAATTTTTTAGCTTAATATTTTTCTAGGGGGGGTTTGACCTATATCTGACATCCTCACATCATACTACTCTCTGACTACGAAACTATTCAATTTATTAACAAAAATTTCTACTTCGTGAATATTCACTTAAACCGGTAGAGTCTGGAGTAGATTATAAACATTGAAAATAAATTAAAAATTATTTTTTCTAATAGCAAATGTTCTTTTTTATTACAATTATATATTTTTTAATTTTCTTAAAAATTATATGGCACTTCAGAATGCATTGTTTAGAATTGGGGAAAACGCACGGATTCAAACTTAATTTTTTACAATTTTTTAGATGTGATCAGAAATATTCATTAATTACTTATTTTAAATTGTATATTTTACAGAAAAAAATAGCAAAATTATATTCAATTTTCTTAAAATGACTATTTTAGTTCCCCCTATTGACTTCGACTAGTCACCTTCTCACAGGTTAACTTTTTCGGTATAATCATCGAGTTTCTAGCATTATTTACAATCTATTGTAGCCTTTGAATGGAGTCACTAAATCATGCTATATAAATTGTATTCTAGACGCTCTGAAGTCGACTAATGACGGATGCTACGTCTAACATCATGGCACCTTCAATGATATATTGACTGAGGTCATCAAATGCTTTTAAATCATTTGATAATACAGGTAACCCTCGATTAACACGGTACTTGAATAACACGATTTCGCTTTAACACGGTTAAAATATCGTGGCACACCCTTGTCTAGTACGATATTTTTTAGCACGGTTTTGATTTTACACGGCTTCAAAATTGATGAAAACCCTTAATTAACACGGTTTCAATTAACACGATTTTAATTAGCACGGAGTATTCTTGGAACCAAACTATCGTGTTAATCGAGGGTTACCTGTACTAAAAATTGTTTAGAAAATATTTTTGGAAATCACGAAAAATCTTTTTCAAAATCATTTTGACAAGTGAACATTTCAATGAAAAACTATCTTGACAAACATTACAAATCAGTCAAACAATTCAATTTATTTTCTTTAATAATTAAAACAAAGTTTAAAAATCTTTCCTTGGTTGCTAAGCGACAATAAAAATTATTTCAACAACACCGGAAAACGATTTCGTTTTAAGATTGAATTTCCCAAATTGAAGATGAAATTTCTTTTTTCTTTTTTTTGTCGTTTTTGTTCATAATCATCCATCCATTTCGCTATATGAAATAACCATCAGCCCGGCTGTGAATAATAAAATGAGAATTTTACAATACTCAAATTTTTTTTAAAAAAAATATTTCTTTTAAATTAGATTTTTTTTGGAATAAATAAATTTGAAATCACACGAATATGAAAGGGGAAATTATTATTTGCGTAATGAAATTTATTGGCATATACACGAAATATAATATTAATATAGACTCAATGTTCTCATGAAATAATTTCGGTATCACATATTTTGTTTCTATCGAAATAATTATGCGAATATCTTTTTCTTTAAAAATGAATTCATTGTCGGTAAATAAATTTCAATCTGATGCTTTCTGTTTTTGAGGAAGTATAACAGTCCCAACAATATATTAAAGTTTTATTGATATCATACAATAACAATAGAAATCAATAAAATATTTACATAAGAGATTCACTGATGTCACTTGAGATTTCAACTGATAATTGTCTCAACTGTAGGATATCAGTTACGAATCTTACTGGAGAAACAGTGACAAATTCAGGTGTAAAGTGAACAAGCTTTCATTTACCTAATCAAACTAAAATATCTATATACCTAGGATTTTCCAACAGGACCTAGATGTCCTTTAATTCTTCGGTGTAAGTTCAATGAACTATTAAAACTGATTTAGATCGTTGAATTTGACAGCTAATATTTAGACTTACATTCCACTTCATGGAAATAATTAAATAAATAAATAATTAATTTCTAAGTGTATTAATTGATTTATATTGAAGAACATTTTATTCTCCCGTTCTCTGAAGCTTGGTGGATTATTTTCTCAGTGAGTGTCTACAGATTTATTCATGCTTGATCACGAAATCACTACAGTTTTTTCTTCTACTCTTCTATCAGATGAGCAAATCAGAAGAACCGTGACTCTAAAACTTCAACAGTCTCTCCCTGGATGGATGTTAATTTACAATGCGTATTAGTTTGACATATTTTACTTTCTTTCAGCAAAGTTCGGCGACTGCTAACTCAAGATTATCTACCAACTAGCTGAATTGTCTCCCAATTGATTTAGAGTTTAACTAGCGGTATTCCATGCTATGATGCTATTCTATTACAGGATCCTAGGTCGTCGGTAGCACCTTAAGACGAAATGTTGAATAAGCTTTCACTTTAATACGTTACTAGCCTTGGATAATTTATGATCGGAAAAATCATAATTTGAGGATTATTGTAAAATTATGATGACTTTTCTCAACCGATATTGTATCTTACACATTTTTAGGGAATCGGCTAATGCCATGAAATGATTGGTTTCCATGCAATTGGTCATTCGATTTAATTGGCGATTTTTATGGATTTAAAAAAAAATTTTTTTTCCTACTTTTTAATTCAATTAATTTTTTTTAAATCTTTCTGACGCCATTATGGATCTTGCATCGGTTTATTTAACATATTTAATTTTAAGTTATATATTTAATTTTATTCGTAATTTTTATAAAATTTTATTCAGTATATTAATTTAATTTTTGTTTTTGGACACAATGATGAATAAACGTCATTTTATTATGGTGATTACTAATTATATAAATTAATGATCTACTGATAGTAAAATGTTGTCAGTAGTAATAATAGTTAATAATAATTAATTTATATTCTAGAAAAAAATATTTGTAAAATCTAAAATCATAAACAAATAAAAATATCTTTATAGAAAAAAATGTGTTTGGATTTGATATTATTATAATGATGATATGATAATATTATAACAGTCTATGAAAATTTGTTAAATGAAAATTATTAATGTTATTATTTACCTTGTACTTTTGTTTAAAAATACGCGAAAACTAAGTATACCTCAACAATATATTGATAAGTTATTATATATCTGCAATTTTATTTTATCATTAAGTAATTTGATTTTTGAAAAAGGTTCATTTGGTGAAGTTAATCACTGAAGTGTTGGGGTTACATAAAAATTTAGATCGCTAGAAAATAAAAATAACCAATTAATGTAAATCTAAATTTCAAACAGAGAAAGTCCGTGATTTTTGACGTGCTATAGGTAGTAATTTAAAAATTAACAAATTCCTAATTAACCATTTTAAATTTTTAAAATTTTTTTTAAATCAAAATTATTTTTATTTTAAATTTTTATTTTCAAAAAATATTTTCGAATTTATTTTAATTTTATTATCTACCTGTTATATTTCTCGTAGTATACTAGTTATTCCATTTGGATCGGTATTTACTGTCGTCGTTTATGCTGAATGTTCCTAATATCCCGTCATCGGATATCATCGTAATTTACATAACTTATCATTCGCTTGACACATTCCTACATTTTAGAAAACACAGCTCCAGCCCAAACACATTTGTGTCTGAAAATTTATCCATTTCTTATCCCGTCTTAGTCATTTTTTCTCTAGGTTTTAAATCAAAAAGAATCCAAAATTATTAGTTACTTTACTACCCCTATGTTGCGCTATCGTATTATTAAAATTTCATATAGTACTTGCCGGAGCGAACGAACAAATCGTTTACCCAAACTAAGTAATGGGATTTGTCACACCCAGCACATGTCACATCCAGCACACAACCCTTCCCCCTCCCGGTACAAAATATTTCTAAGTCTAAAAGTACAAATTTTTCATTCAAGGTCATTGAACGAGTCATAATAATTTCTCAAGATCATTCAAAAACTTTTCAAGGTCAATGGATGACTCATCAAGTTCTTCAAGGTCGTTTAAAGAAAGACAATGATTCACTCAAGGTCATTGAATGAGTCATAATAATTTCTCAAGGTCATTCATAATTGCCTCAAGGTCATTGGATGACTCATCATATTTTCCGAGGTCTTTTAAACAAAGACCATGACTCATTAAGGTCATTGCATCACTCATCATATTTTTCAAGTTCATTCGTAATTTCTCAAGGTCATATTAATTTTAAAAATTTAAAAATTAAAAATTACTACTTATTTTTATAAGTAGTGTTTTAATTATTATTTTTTAATTTTTATTCTATTACTAATTTTTATAAGTAGTGTTTTAACTATTAATATTTTTTAATTTTTATTAAAATTATTATTATTATTAAAAATTTTATTATTATTTTTATTATTACACTATAATTATTATATAATAAAAAAAAAGTCATTAACAACAAAATACTTTTATTAAAAAGAAATAATTCGACTATAGTAATATTGTCGAAGAGCTTTTGTTACATTAATATTTTGTTTTGCTTGACGTCCCAAGGGAACTCATCGATTACGGAGAATATCCATATAGATGTATGATTAAAGACCAAGTCTGGAATTATTGCTGCTGGCTTATCATTCAACATTTCATGTATATCTGGATAATAGAAGTCCAGAAGTTCTTTGATAACTTTAAAATAATCATCTACAAAACAAATAAAAAATAAAAATAATAATAATAAATTACCATAATGTTAAATTTCGTTCTTTGATTGAACTACGCTTGGTACAATAACATCCATTATAATGACAAAAAATTGAAATTACAATTACTTTTATACTAATTTAAACCAATAAGAAGTTAAACACATAAACCTCTAGCTATAAACAATAAATATTAATTTATATATTTGAAAATGATTGAAGAAATTTTAATAATAATATTAGTTGTTAGTGTTTTTAAAAGGGCTAACTCAATTGTTGTAACCGTTCAAGGTAAAAATCCAAAAAGATGTGTATGTCCGGATACAGCCGAGTTGATGGATATTTTGTATATGATAGATAGACCTAGATATTTGAAAACTCCAGTCAAAAGATTATCTGAAAGAATGAGTAATTTAGAAGTCCGATTTGAACTCACATATGAAACTTTAAAAAGAGCTCGGAACGCAATGTATGATGAACTTCTATATCTAAATCAGACCATAGGTATTATCAAAAATGAATTAAGAAAATCAATATTCAAATTGAATGAAAATCGCAAACTTAATGAAAAAATGATGAATCAAGTTCAATATAGTATAAAAGTTTATTCTAATAAAACAACTGATCAGTTACATCGTATAATGAAAGAAGTTCAACCGTCAATGAAACCGGTTATGCAAAGCAGTGGCAACAAATCATCAATATTCACATTTCCATTATACATTTTTACCCATTTTCTTAAATAAAGACCTTGCAGCTTCCCAATATTTATGCATGATACTGATTGATCGAATATAGTATAAATAAGCTTACACTTCTAAATATTTTTATAAAATACCAGAAACTAAATTTCTTATAACTTTATTGAATAAGCTGGTTGCTAATAATGGAGATGATGATGATATCATTAAAAACATAAAATTCATGGTCCATCGTACCGAAAAAATAGTAGAAGACATCCCATTTAATCATGAAAAAATTCTCAATTTGCCAACATTGGAGAGAAAGAAAAATTCATTCCAATCAATATTTAGTTATATGTTTAATGAAAATAATAAATGGATGTGAATAATAGTAGGATTAATGTATATGAAACATATAATATATTAAAATCCGGATCCGACTATGAAAATTATTTCCAATGGTAGATAGAGGTATATTACTTTATATTATTATTTTATTTTTATCATTATTTAGGTAAAAGAAACAAAAATTGATCCATGGGTAGAAGCAAAAGATGGATGGATAACAATTATTCAAGTTGCGCAGAAGCCAAACGTTCAGATATTTATATTTCAAATTGCAAATTTTTATTAAAACTATTAACTGGAGCATCCATCATATATATCTGTAATAAAGTTTACCATAAATTTTAATAAATGTATTATACTTTGTTATTTACTGAATTATTAATAAAAAACTATATTTTTAAAGATTTATTAATAATACATGTACATGCTTCATCACCACAATATTCTATCATTATATTTTCAATGACATGGTCAACACAAGTCTTAAATTCGTTAGGCTCAACTAAATTTCCAGTAGAGGTTTCTTCATCGTTAATAATTTCAGTATCTTCATCATTAATAATTTCAGTATGTTCATTATTAATAATTTCTTCATCATCACTCTGACATTTCGAATCACAACATGAATCTTCTTTACCCAATGTTTCAACTAGAGTCAACATATCTCTAATTTTTACACCGGTTATTTCTTCGAGTTTATCAAACAAAAAGTTTATTAAATATTCTAAACGAAAATTAATTAATTATTTTATATTTTATATTTTACCTTTTTCAGACATCATTTTTAAACAATTTTAAAACTAATTATAATTTTGTTTATAGAATATGTTGTAAAGAAAACAAAATATGTTTAAACACATTTATTAACATCCACATTAAACACTAAAATATACATTGAAATAATTGTGAAAGTCTAGCAGTAACAATTTTCCATATTGGAGAAAGCATATTATTTTGATAGCTTTATATCTTTGGATTGTTACTGTTAAATACCAGTTTTCTTGTTCTTTGAAACCTATTTCTGTAAATGCATCATAATATCTGGTATATTGATTGGTGAAGAGTGCATTTTCATTCATTTTAAATTTGAATTAATCTTATTGAAAACCGCATCAATATCCTTTATATCTATCATTGAGAGTGTCTCAGCGAGAGACTGAAATTGATTTCTATTGAGTTTGACTGGATTTACCAATTGCATTTAGATAGGCTCCTTTAAAAAATACATTTTATAATTGTGAAACATCTGAACTGGTTGGACACTGATAGCAGAGCTCACTATTTTCTTGGTCATGTTTGATTTATGATCTTTATTAGGTGGTGACGAACTTTTATACCCTTGCTAGATACTGATTAACCAATCAGAATCATGCATGAATATTGCACGGTTATTGCATTTTTTGTGTGCCTTTATTATTTTTATAAATGTTTTAATGTGCCAAATTATTATTGTTATTACTATATTATTGTAATCACTAATATTATAACTACTTAAAAAATTAATACTATTAAAACCAAACAAATACTAATATTATTACTATTTAAAAGATTTCTAGTAATAAAATCAGACTAATAAAAAATATTACTAATCAAACCAAAACAACCAAATAAACAATAAAACATTTATTTTCTAAAAAGTTTAAATTTACAAAAATTCTGAACAGATTTGACGAGGCACCATTCCACATAAATTTGGTATCTGAAATCGAAACAGCTGCAATCCAGAATAGACGGATATTCGGGTTCAATATACTTCATTGTTCGATTTAACTTTAAATCCCATAAATCTTGATCAATTATATTGAATATCCAGATATTTGTCTCGGTGTATACGAGATCTAGAATCATTGATGCTGGTTGTTCTTTCAGAATTGTTCGCATTTGAGGGTAAAAGAAGAACAAATGCTCTAAAATTACTTGATATGATATTTATCTGTAAACAATGATAATAATAAAAAATAATAAATAATAAATTTACCATAATTTTCAATTTCGTTCTTTGATTTTACTGAACTTGTCATCGGCGTAGTATTTTCCATTTTAAAAATGAAATAAAATAAATAAGTAAATTATTTTAATCAATCATTAGCCAATCAGATATCGACTAATCCCATGATTTCATTGTGTATGTCACTAACAATATTTTTGTAATCTATATTTCGCAACCCTAATATGACTATTTTCCCACTGACAAACACGTTAACACACATTGAGTTGTATTTTAAAAGCCTCAGTGCAGGAAATAATTCTGACTCGAACATACAAAAACATTTTGTTGACATGTTGTATAGATTGATAGATTGTCCCATATCCATGGTAACCGTAATTGACTGTATTTTAATATCCTTTATTCTATATTGTAATTTATTACCATCTAAAGGTTTCTTGCATCACATGATTCTGCATTTGCCAGATTTGAAAAATATTATAGGGTATTTTCCACTTCTATCAAAAATTTGCTGGGGTTTACCATTCGGAAACGTCATTTTTGACATGTCAAAAGTTCCTTTATAATTTATATTTGATAACATAATTAAACAATAGTGAAATATTAATCTATATATATATATATGATTTTTAGAAAGAGTTCATTAAATTATATAATATAAACAAAAACCTATAATTATACAAATTAATAATGGAATTAAGAAATGATGCGGTATATCAAATCGTCGGCCCAAGTGGTAGTGGTAAAACTATATTTGTGTGTAAATTACTGGAATCTAATTTATTTCAAACAAAATTCAACAAGATTTATTGACATAAAGGTGCAGATGAAGAAAATGCATTACCTCAAGATGATTTCTGTAAATTGAAAAACATGAAAATAGTAAAGGGTTTCGATAAAAACTGGTCAAGTCGATTAAAGAAAGGTGATGTCATTATTATCGATAATTTGTATCAGAAAGCTAATAAAGAAAAGGATTTCAATAATTTATTCACAAAAATCAGTCGATATGTTGGTGTTACTGTAATATTTATTACTCAGAATCTATTTCATCAGGGTGGATGGCGCACATCGAACAAGGAATTTAAATGTTCAATATTTAGTTATTTTCAAGAATCCTAAAGATGCAACAGTTATTGATTTTCTTGCTCGACAAGCATACCCTAATAATCGTAATTTTCTCATCAGTGCATTTCAAGATGCTGCAAAATCACCACATGGATATATATTTCTTGATTTCAATTACAAGTTATATCCAAACAATACTATGTTAAATGGCATGGATATTAAAAACCCTCATGGATATCATAAAAAGACCTAGTAAAGTGAGTTTCTATACAATTTTAACAAGCAATAGTTGCCCACTAATCCATCCAGAAAATCAAGCAAGTAAATTTATGGTTGATCTTCAAAATCCCATTTTCTTTACAGGGAAATTGGGAAGTTGCTTTGCAAGACTTTTTGTGTAAGACATTTGTGTACAATACATTCCCATTTTATAGTCAATGTAAAATCAATTACAAGAAGCGTGTTACCAAAACATTTAGTGGTATTTTCTCAATCAATAATATTGAACGATATTGCCATATTCTGAATCAAATTTTAGATGAAACTAGTGGCATGTTTTTCAAAGATGGATTAAATGTTAGTTGTGATTTTAGTCCATTTACAATATAATTTGAAAGTATTGATGATGCCAAGCGAATGGGTAGTGATAAGCTTAATATTGTTGTTCCTGGTACTGAATACCTAATACATTTCAAAACTTTTATTGATGTCGAACCTGTGAATGAACACATAAAAATATCTGCATCATATATTAATGAGGTTGAATATACATTTACGTTTACTAATAATTTATATTTTGAAACACTCGAAGAGTTACATAAATATATTTCATTAAATGGTTTACATATATTTAAAACTATTGAATTTGTTAAAGATGGATTATGCAAATTCAGTCTGAATAATAACATTTGTGAAGTAATATTTGATAAAAATTTGGCTAATACATTGGGATTAGATAAGCAAACATATCGGGCAAGTGTTTTTGGTGTACGCAAACCGAAAATAATAAAACTTCATAGACAAATGTTCATATATACTAACATCATCGATCCTATAATTGTTGGTGATTCTTTGGTTCCTCTATTGAAATCTGTTTGGGTTGATAAACATGACCAGGATGAAGTTGTCAATATAAATATCGATAATCCCATGTACTTACCGGTATCAACATCATGTATAAACAATATAGAAATAAATATTCGTGATGATAGCAGTAAATCTATTGAATTTAGTAAAGATACAAAAACTCATTTGACATTACATTTTCGTAAATTAGATGACCAATAACGATATCATTAGTATGTATAGTGGTAGCCAAAGTGGTGGCGAATTACCATATTTTATTGGTAAACAGTACGGATCAGGATGGTTGAGAACTCTTGGTAGATTTGCACTTCCTATTCTTAAACGCATTGGTAGTTTTGGTATGAAAACCGCTAAATATGTGATGATGAATGAGCAGAAAATATTACCATCTTTGAAATCAAATGCATTATCTGAGTTAGGGAAAGTTTTACTGGGTGTTGCGGGTATGTTTCAAAAACAGCCACCGGCACCAGCATCAGCACCATCTCAAAAATGTAAAAGACATCATAAACATCATATAAACAAACGAATGAAAGGACATGAAACTATATTTCAAAAATGATTTGCTGTAAATCTGAATTGTGTTTATTTGATAGACCGTCTCCCCAAGCGGTTAATGAAATGGGGGTCTTTGAAGAAGTATTTCCGATGAATTCTATTATGGATAATAGAACTGACATTGAATTTTATATTACCAGTTACCAAACTGAATATTTAGATTTGAACGATACATTGTTAACTGTTCAGATCAAAGTTGTAGATAAAGATAGAAAACCGTCGGGTGAATCTTGTGATGTAATACCAAACAATTTCTTGTTTCATACACTTTTTAAAATGCAGTTCTCGGATTTAATAATATCAAGATTGAGGGTGGTAACAGTACATATATTTACAAAGCTCTAATTGAAACTATTATAAATTACAATAGCGATACTAAAAATACATGTTTAACTCCTATGGGTTATGGTAGTGATGACGATAGGAAAAAGTGGATTAAGAGTTCGAAATTATTTACCATGTGCTCATCATTACAACTCGATTTTATGGATCAACCGAAATATTTACTCCCAGGTGTTAATGTACACATTAGATTGAAAAGATCTGATTCGGCATAATCACTAACAAGTGCCACCACAGCACCAATTCTTCAATTAGTTGATGCAAAATTATTGGTGAGAAGAGTTCGTGTTGAACCCTCTGTATTAGCCGGTCATCAAATAGGGCTTAATTCTAAGCATGCAATATATCCATTGAAAACAAAGGAAATTGTTCAATTTGCTATAGCTAAAGGTGCAGCTTCTTTCTATAAGGAACAAATATTTGGAGATAGAAGAATGCCCAACTTTATATTGGTAACATTTCAAAGTGAATCTCAATATAATGGATCATACTTAACATCGAGCTCAATTTTCAAAAACTTTGGTGTAACATCGTTAACTTTATCGAAAAATAATGATTATAGAGAACCATACTCAAGATTTCGATAATGATAATTATTTTGCTACATATATGCAGAGTATAGTGAGAAATATGGGTTATTTGGATAAAAACCTTAATTGTGGTATAACTCTTGAGGATTTTAAAAGCAAATATCCATTCTTTACATTTGTTTTGGCACCCGATTTTGATTTAAATCAGAGTCAATTACCTCAAAATGGAAATTTACGATTAGACATAAAGTTTGCTAAAGCTACAACTGAACCGGTACATGTTGTAATATATGGAGTATTTGAAAATGAGGTTCAAATAACTGCAAACAGAACCGCGTTGGTTTGAACGAACATTGTTGGTTTGAAAATGTTGATATAAATGTATAGATAATTTATGATAATTTGTCATGGAGTAAGTTTTTAAATGTATTATTAATATTATTGATGTAGTTCTGTTCAGGTCTATCGAATTGCAAAACAAATACTAGGACATGAAATTTTAGGAGTTTTTCCTCTTGATAAAATTCCATATTTACGTAATAAACAAGCCATAATCATCAATACTCAATCGTCTCATCTCAGTTGAGAACATTGGTTAGCAATATATATGAAACCTAGCAAGATATTTGTATTTGATCCTATGGGTTTCTATTATCCGGCTTTAATGGTTTCGAAATTGCAAACAATGGGTAAACCTATTATGTGTAATAAAACTATGTTTCAAAAACCATGGACCTTAACATGTGGTCAACATTGCTTAGTTTGGTTATTATCCAAGCGATTTGATGTTTAATAAATGTATTAATGTTTTGTTATGTTTTATTATTATTGTTATGTTTTATTATTATTATTTATATTAATATTATTATTATTATTATTATGTGTTTAATTAATATTTAATTAATGGTAACAAAGACACTGCATGATCATCCCATGATTTACACTGATTGATCATGACATGATTTACAAAGACAGTGCATGATAAGTGCATGATTAGTAACAAGGAATACACTCAAGAATGTATGTAATTTACAAAGAAATCACATACATACTTTTGTTTATATGTGATTTACAAAGAAAACATACCTTCACAGTATAGGCTGCATGCATAAAAATCTCTCACCTGTATGTGTGTATTGCTAAAATGTGATTTGCTAAATCCTGAAAATTTGATTCTCTTTATAAACATTGACAATTTCCAAATTTGTCACAATTATTTCAAAAATTCGCAACATTCAATATGAATAATATTTTAAGAAACCTTTTAACGTGTAAAACCGTTAAGGATTTTTAATTTTATTTTTTTATAAAATAATATAAATAATATAAATAAATAAAATAATATAAATAAGATTTATTTTTTAATATAATAGTTTTCAGTGAGCATGCATATATTATTTATATAGGAATTATTTGGTTTATAAAATAATATTAATAAAAGTTTTAATATAATAGTTTGCAGTGACCATGCAGATATTATATATATAGGAATTATTTGGGTTATAAAATAATATTAATAAGATTTATTTTTAATATAATAGTTTGCAGTGAGCATGCAGATATTATATAGGTTTTGTATATATTAATTTATTATTTTTATTAGATATTTTATATATGTTTTGTAGGAATTATTTGGTTTATAAAATAATATTAATAAAATTTTTAATATAATAGTTTGCATTTTTAGATTTATTATTAGATACTTTATATAGGAATTATTTATTTTAATTTATAGTTTATTATTTTTAATAGGCACTTTTTATCCGAGATATTGCATCTCATCCTTACAACAATGTGAAAGATGTCATAAAGACATGAAAAAATATTACCGCCATAGATTTAATGACATCGACTTTTTTATATGCGCCATATGCAAAACTTCCCAGAGCATTAAATATAAAGAATTTTATAGAGAACATGCAATTAATTTAAATTCTTTTAAGTCAAATAAAATTAAACTTTTTAAGAAAATAAATAAAAATAATATAGATATTTTGAATATAATTCAAAATAAACCAAAAACTCAATCAAATAAATAGAATAAAACGCCTGCTGAAAATATTAATTTTGATATTCCTAGTAAAATGATTAAAAAAGAAGTCATCAAAATCAGTGATGATGATGACTCTAATATTATAAATAATATAAATAATAATATTATACCTATTATAAATAATGAAAATATTATAAATATTATACTTACTATAAACAATGAAACTATTATAAATAATGTAAATAATGATATTATACCTATTATAAATAATGATATTATACAATTCGGAGGTTCTTCATTAGAGAATGAGCCAAACATATCAGTAAATTTAAATGATTCTATCAAAACTTTACGTTTTGATATATCTGATGCGCAACTAATTAAAATAATTTTAACTGAGCAAATCAGTAATAAATTAAATATTTAAAATAAAAAAATGGAGAGCGTTATAATTCAATTGGCAATATTAATTAAATTTGAAAAAGATGGTGAGATCCGTAAGAATTATTTTTCGAATAATGCGGAGACATTTTCGAACAACTTTTTAAGCAAACTTAACGAAAAAATTGAACAATTCACCCATTTAGGCAGTGGATGGCGTGTTATTAATATTATGGAAATACACTTTATTTTAACTAAATATGCTCCCATTAGTTGTCTGTCCGGACATAAATACATTAAAACCCCTTCTGCATTGAAAAATAAAGGAGCTATAGTAAATATACAAAATAATGATGAGAAATGCTTACCTTACTCCATTCTTTATTTATATTTATTTATTCTTTATTTATTAAAGAAAAATATAATTGGTGAAAATCCCCAAAGATTTTCCAAATATATAGAGTTTTTTGACGAGTTAGAATATGATGAGGTCACGGATAGTCCAATGAAACTTTGCAACATCCCAAAGTTTGAAAAGAAAAATTCTAATTTAAACTTAGCAATTAATGTGTTTTCGTACACACCAACTGTGATAATTGATGAGGTTCCAGATAATTATGTCTTTCACCATCCTCATTTAAGTTTAATACATAGAGCCAAAGTCACTGACGGAAACCCTATTTATTTATTATTACTTGAAAATAATGATAGATATCATTATACCGCAGTGACCAATATCAAATGGTTAATGAATTGCCATCAAAATCCTGACTGTAACATACAAATTAGATGCCGTTGGAGTCCACATTGCCTTAATGGGTTTAGATTAGATAATGCATTCAATACGCATGTTGCATTATGTGCCAAAAATCAGACTGGCACAACCCTTTTCACATTACCCTAAAATAAAAACTTAGAGTTTCTAAATTATTCAAAACATATCACCCCACCTTTTGTGATTTATGCCGATTTTGAATCGGTTTTACCTCCTGATGATAGACATCATCAAATTCATATGCCTATTGCAGCAGGCCTTTTATTAATTAATAATTATACCAACACAAAGTCGTTTTCATATTTTTATGGTCTTGATTGCATTCCTGATTTTCTTAAGGAAATTGAGGAAATTGCAACTGAAATTGTTATTCCGTATTATGATTCGGAAGGGGATAAATCGATAGGGCCTATGACTTTCAATGAAGAGCTACAGTTTAAATCTTGTCGAAACTGTTATTTATGTAAAAAACCGATTATAATTCCTGTTAGAGATCATTGCCATTTTACAGGGGCAGCTTGCCGAAAATGTAATATAGCTCGTAGAATTTATAGCTTACTACCTATTGTTTTTCATAATTTAAGAGGTTATGACCTTCTCCATATTTTAAAATACGGTTTCGATCGCTTTCCTTCATGGGATTTAGATATCATACCTACCTCTACAGAAAAATTTATTTCATTAATTGTTCACATTAACAAATTGTCTGTTCGCTTTATCTACAGTATGCAAATTTTTAATTGTTCGTTAGCTAAGGCTGCGAAAACACTAACTTTTCTTCCATTGACTTCGTCTGTCTTTCAAGGTTCTAAAGTTAACTGTAAAGGTATCTTTCCGTATAATCTTGCTATTTCTGAGGAAGTTCTTGAGACTACTTATGAGCTGCCTCCAATTTGTGAGAGGGTAAGTAAAGATGAGTACGATAGGGCACAGCTAATCTGAACGCAGCAAAACTGTAGGACTTTGCGTGATTATATGTTAATTTACCTTAAACTTGACGTATTCCTATTTTCAACAATTCCGTGCCAAGGTTATTGTTTACAATTGTCTTAACCCTCTAAATTTTTATGGAATTCCGGTTATGTCATGAGGCTCAGCGTTTATGACATTAACGGAACCCATTGAACTTTTACAGGACATGGAAATGTTCAATTTTTACGAAGGCGGAATACGGGGTGGGCTAACCTTTGTTAACAAACATTGCTGCTTCGGAGGATACAGAATTATTGTACATAGATATAAATAATCTGTATGGTTGGGTTCTTAGCCAAAGTCTTCATTACGCTGATTTTACTTGGGTGTATAATGGTTTGGATGAGGTTTTGAGTGAATATGCGAATGTTGTATATATTGAAATCCTTCCATATGGATATACTATGGAAGTTGATATCGAGATTCCAGATTATTTACATGATTTTTTAAATGACTTTCCGATTGGACCAGAAAAGATGTGCCCAACAAACTCAAAAATTGAGAAGTTAATGCTCACGCATTATCCTAAGAAGAACTAAGTTCTTCATTGGAGGCTTCTCAGGCTTTATCTTTCTCTCGGGGCTAAGGTTGTATATATACATAGAGCTATTAAATACAAGCAAGCTCCAATTTTTGAAAATGAAATTGATAAAAACACTAACTTGCGTGCAAATGCAGTTAGTGAATTATATAGAGATTTATTTAAATTGTATAACAATAGTCTGTATGGTAAATCCGTTGAGAACCTTAAAAAGCGAATGAATTTGCGACTATGTAATTCAGATGAAAAGTTAATTACATATTCGTCAAAACCGGCATTTAGAAAAACAATAGAAATTACTGATGATCTTTTTACCGCTCATCTTAATAAGGACTCAATATTTTTGGATAGGCCTAGTTATATTGGTCAATAAGTTCTAGATCTATCCAAACTACGGATGTACCAGTTACAGTATATTGAATTACAAAAATATCGAGATATTTATAACTGTGATATAAATTTAGTAGCGGGTGATACCGATAGTTTCTTTTTAGAAATAAAAAATTTAAAATTAGATATATTATTACCAGCGATGATTTCAGATGACCTATTAGACACCTCAAATTATGATCCTTCTCATTCTTTATATTCTAGGCGACTTGACTCAGTTATAGACAAGTTCAAGGATGAGAGTTAAGGGTTAGGATATAGTGAGTGGGTTTACTTGCGCTCTAAATGTTATAGCTAGCTAGGAAATAAGTCAACAATGCGAGCTAAGGGTGTAAAATTACCGGGTACCGACATTAAACACCAATCGTATTTACATTATTATAATAACAATACTATTATGTCGGTACCTCAAACTAGGATATGGACCTTAAATTACTAGCAGTTTACTTTTAAAAATTCAAAAATTGCATTAAATAATCATGACGATAAGAGAGCTTGGGTAGGGAAAAACTCAAGTCTTGCATATGGTCATTATAGAGGGGTTGATGTCCTTGACGTTGGCGGTAATATAGTAATGCCTGAAGCCAATCCTGCAATTCGCAATGAACAATTTTCTGAAATATATGAAAATATAATTGATATTTATTGACAAATTTTTTGTAAATATTTGAAAAATAAAAAATTGTAAAAATATTTTGCCTTAGTTTAAAAATTATGATTATTAATATTTTTAGATTTATTTTTTAATACAATAGTTTGCAGTGAGCATGCAGATATATATTTATATATATATATATATATAGGAATTATTTGGGTTATAAAGTAATATTAATAAAAGTTTTAATATAATAGTTTGCATTTTTAGATTTATGGATTAGATTTAGGAACTATTTGGGTTATAAAATAATATTAATAATAAAACCTTTTAACAATAATAATAATAATAATAATAAAAAAAAACTTTTAATAAAAAACTTTTAATAAAACTTGTAACAATAATATTAATAATAATAATAATAATAATAATATTAATAAAAATTAAAAAATTATTACTCATCCAATGACCTTGAGTGAGTCATGGATTTTGTTTAAACGACCTTGGAAATTATGATGAGTCATCCAATGACCTTGAATAAGCTATGGTATTTGTTTAAATGACCTCGAAAATTTTTGACGACTCATTGTTTTTGTTTCAATGACCTTGAATGAGTCATGGTCTTTGTCTCAGAAAAAATTTGTACTTTTAGAGTTGGAAAATTTTTTTTCCGGGAGGAGGAAGGGTAGTGTGCTGGATGAGACATGTGCTGGATGTGACACATCCCACTACTAAACAAGTTTCCTACCTGCGGACTACGTTCCCGTTCAGTGCTGTATGACCTGAAAGTTCCTGTAACTGAGGAAGAAACAGTAGAATTTCTAATAGGTGTAACACCCGTGCCTGTAAATAGCAACGATTCGGCGCTCTGATAGTACTAAGGTTTACAATATGCATTTTAATAACCGGGGACCTTCTGATACAAATCAGCACGACCTCGGACATTCAAAATTTTTGAGTAAAACAACATCATAAAATTTAAAAAAATGTATTCAATAAGAACAATGCTTTACAAGTTGATAAATAGAGATTAAGATTGTTTTTCAAAATTTTGTAAAAATAAAAAGTGATTAAAAAGTTTAAAGTTATGATTCTAACTGTTCCTTATATAGTATTTGTGTGCTTGTGTGCGACCAATGATTTTTTTAGGGTTTAATTTACAAATATTTAATTTAATTTAATTTTTTGATTGTTTTCTTTTTATTGTGAGGTTCTGTGGATGCTACTTTATTTTCCTCTTAAATATTTTATTTTATTTTTAATTGATTACTTTAATTTCTTCTTTAGTCATTTCCGTTTTGTATGTATTTTCTAACCTCATATTGCGAGGTTTAGCGGTTTATGTTTTAATTATTTATTTTTGTTCTTGCGGCGGTTCTGCGTTCATTAATTTTATTAATTTAAGTGTTCTATTTAATGTTATATCTTTTAATTTTGTTTAATTGGTGTTTATTGTAATTTTTAATATTTGTTTGCGGTGCATGTTTGTGTAACAGTTAAGATATTAACCGTATCAAATTTAATTTAATTATTTATTTTGATTAAATGGTTTTGATTCAATGGTTTTTAGGCTAACATAATTAATTGTAAAGTTTATATATAAAAATAAAATAATTGAAATTAATTTAAATGTTTATTGTCTAAAATTAGTGACCCCATCTTAAATTGTGTCGAAGAAAAGTAAAGCAGATGCTGAATATCAAGTATTTAATGCAAATTTGTCAATTAATTATTTTTTGTCAGAACAATGATGAATGTGCGTCTCTCACGTGTAATATGTATTTATAGAATACAACTATAGCAATTGTTTCCAAACTTTAACGTATTCAAAACTTTTGGTAAACATTTTTGGTATTCCGTGTACCCCACAATATTTCTTTAATTTTTGTTGTTGGGTTTTAATTAAATAAGTAATACTGACTCCATGTGCTCTATAAAATAAAACACAGGTTTCTAAACTTAGATATTTGTATTTATAGCTTTATATCACAAATTATATACCCAGATAATCATAGCAAGAAAAAATATGCGTTATGACCACTCGATGAGTCCCACTGTAGTTGTTTGATTCTGTGCACTTTGATACAACAATCACCTTCTATATCCTGATTCTGATTCGATTCTAATTGATCTGTTCGTTCCTCTATTTTTTCTATTGCCCTACTTCCAATCAATTATGTGTGTCCTAAAATTCTACTCTCAAGTTCTTAATCATTACCTGATACAAATACCGCTTGTTTCTAACTTTGACTTACATTATATAGTAGAATAATCCATTTTATTAATGATCTTCGACCAAAATTGCCTCTGTTTGAAAATATTCCCTCTGTAGCTTTCTTTCATTAGTTATGTGTCTTCCTTATGATAATATTTTCAAACTTCTTCCCATTAATCAAGCTGTCACACCAATTGCTTCCCGAAATAAACTTTGTTTACCTTTTTCGTTGTTTAACAAACTCGTATTTTCCTTAGTTAATAAACTGTTTCTTACACATTTCCTTGTTTTTAATGAATTTATCATTATACTTTTCGAAAATGTTTATCACCATAATATTCATCATTATTTAATCTATATATAAGCCGTTTTTCAAATTTGATAGTTTATTGATTTTCTGCCATCTCACATTTTACACCGTTCGATTATAATTATGGAATTTTGTTAATTGCTTCCAAGATATTTCATTTTGCTAGAAATTATAACTTTTTAAAATAATTTTAAATTTAAAACCCCAACAAAATAAAGCAAAACCACGATATATAAAAAGATTATTTTTAATGTAATAACACTGATTGGTCTTCAAAATAATTCGAATATAATTTTCACATTCTTAGAGGAAATGATTTTATTGCACATCCATCAGATCTACAGGATAAATCAATAAGTTTTGTCCGGTGAAACAGTGTAAATTTAAAAACAGCAAAAATGTCAATCATCTGTGTCAGAGAGATGTTCAAAATATGCACCATTATAAAGGACACATCAGCGCCATCGATCAGGCAGTTTTCTGATTCCATCGGAGAAGAAGCTGCGTGGTTTACTGTTCAACCAAGCATCCAGAATCACTTGAATTTCATCAGCTCAGTTGAAATCTCTTCCACAAATCGCAGATTTTAAAGAGGAAATCAAATAAAAATCGGATTATGCGATGTCTGGGGAGTAAAGGGGATGTGATAGAACAGTAAAACTAATGTCAGTAAGTTTTTGCACAGATATGGCTGCAGTATGGGACCATGCATTGTAGTGGAGATAGTGAATTTGATGAAACGGCGTCGTTTTTGTTATATTGCCGTCACCAGAAGGCAGCTGTTCACAGTAAACATCGGCAGTGATTGTAGTACCCTCCGGCAAAATATCCATCATAATCACACCTTTACAGTCCCAAAAGACAGACATGAGATGTTTCCTGTGTGAGAGTGTGCGACGAACTTCCACATCAGGGGCATCACCTGCGCCTCTCCACGAACGGTGGAGATAGGTTCCGTCGTTACTCCAATAGATCCAGACTTCGACCATTGTAATGAGCTGACTGAGGAAGTCATTAGTAGCATACTTGCACAGCAGCTCGTAACATATTTTCTCTCGGTTGACCATTTGTTGACCGGACAACTTGTGTGGGACCCAGTGGTTGCACAGGTAACGCATGCCCATTGCACGAAGATGATTTCGAATTGTCTGCTGACAAACTCCAAGATCCACGTTCATTTCCACAGTACTGTTGTGGTCCTCCAAAAGAGCTAGAATTTTGTTGTTAATATCAAGAGAGGGCCTCCAACATCGCTCTTTGTCTTCATCATCAAAGTTTCCCTCCTTGAAGTTTGCAACCCAGCGTCGACAAATGCGCTCATTTGTTGTCTCCTTTTCCAGTGTCAAATTTATTTAATTTGCAATCTGGGAAGGCACTAATCAATGTTTCCAATTGTAGTAGTTTAACTTACGCATATCCTCTCGTGCGAAATTCATTTCAAATCGAAGTATTCTAATGATTTTTTTTAATTTTACAAATCTACAACATATATAGCATAAACACACAAAGTTGCAGATCTATACACTCATTACAGCATTGGAAAGCTAAGTATGAGCACCGGATAAAACTTATTGGTTTATCTTGTATTAACTTTTATTATTATTATTTTTAAAAATAACTCAGTTTTTTATGATGCTCTTTATTTATCACTGATACATAAATGGAGGCGATTTGAGTTGAAGATCATTAATCAAATGAATACTACGACTATATAAAGGAATCGAAATTAGAAACAACAGGCATTTTGGCTAGAGTAGAGACGAAGAAATCGAGAATAGGATTCATGAATAAAGAAAGTCCGTTAGAAGCAGGACAACAGAATAATCACGAGGAACTTGTAGAGTAGTTAGAGTCAAAGCAGATAAATTAGTTTATCTCTAGTCGAGGAAACATGTCTTGCCTAAGTGAAGGACTTTGCGGAAGTGAACAACAATAAGATATCGAAATTAAAAGTTTTTTATAACTATTCTTTATTATCCAATAATGTTTCTTTTTCAAATAAAAAAAAAGCTTTGCCACAGACAAAATTTGCTATTATTAATATCTATGGCAAACTCTATATGTTAATAACTTTAGTGTGTCACGAAATCTTTATCAATGTTAAAACGTGTCGTTAACTGAAAAAGGTTGAAAACACTGATCTAGAGCAAAAGCAAATGAGAAATGACAATAAAAATTTTCACTTAAAACTTTCAATCTTTCAAAAAAGTGAGAAATTATAATTTCAAATGAAAATCCTTGCCAAAAAAGCCAAAGGAAAATTCATGCTTGAAATCGTGTGAAATACAAATTTGATTTTTCGACGTTTACAAGTGAAAATGATTCAATGCCTACGCCCCCCCCCTGTCCATTCGAGTCATTCATCTGTGAATATCTAGGGAGTCGTGAAGGGGAGCACTCTCTGACAAACCGAGGATGCATACGAGAACTGTCAGTGCAATCGGAAATTCATTATATCAATCATAGTTCATTATTACATAAGAGATTTGATAACCTTAATTGGGAGCTGTCAAAAATCCTGTAAATTAACATATTACCTTGTCTGTTTTAATTTTATTATCAGCTTTCTAAATGATCTGCAATGGGATCAGGGAAACTAATTAATTAGTAAAATTGAATATTATTTTCTGATAAATAAAAAATAATTTTTTTAATTAATTAATTCATTAAGTCTTAATTTTTTCACTGAAAATCTCCATAACTTCTGCATTCATCGTAATTATTTTACGTAAATTATAGATTTGCAAACGAAATGTTTGCAGCTATTCACTGATGCGTTCCAGTTCCACTCTGTCCTACTTAAAGGACAGCGGCAGTTTGAATAGAAAAATTCTTAATTTTAAAAGAATCTGGAATGACTTAATTGCTTATAATATGTCCTAAAAACTTTAGTTCTCACGTAAGTATGTGACATTTTTCTGGGTTTATTCTCAAACCTGTTAATTATTTAAATTCTATTTATTTTATTATTATTATTATTATTATTATTATTATTATTATTATTATTATTATTATTATTATTATTATTATTATTATTATTACTAGCAAGGCTAAACGTTAAACCAGGGGTAAGCAAATTACGGCCTACACACGCGTTTTGACAGGCAAAAAAAATCCAAGCAGATAACCAAACAAATTTGAGTCTTGTTTTCTTTTAAATTTGTATATGATCATTTTATTTGTTTGCTTCGGTTTAACCATGTTTGATGATTATGAAAGTGTCAAAAATTTGTAACCCGGGCCTTGAAAGTTTTATGAAACTTCAAGTGACCCCAGATCTCAAAGGTTTTTCCATCCTTGCACTAAATGAACTAATAGAGTTGAAATGTGTATGAATTATTTAGAAACAAGTCAAAACGTAAAATAAATGTAGTAAAATGTGTAAGATAACCACCAAACGTGACCTACATTCCCAAAGTCCTGTATGACTAGGGCTACTGATATGTCTCGTTAAGAGATGAGAAGTGGCCAATCAGGCTAGCTGCAGTGAGAACAAGGCTGACTTATTCAGGCACGCCATCGTACGAGGTGAGCCTTACAACTAACAACCAGAATATTGGGCTCGGGTCATTCAATAATTACAAGAAGTCATCATTCTCAGATAAGATACCAACCAATTAGAATAAAAGGTCGTGTTTGAGTTGGACGATTCCCATATCAAACATATGAGTGTCACAACAAGTCATCTTGATAATGAAATTCTTCAATCAGAGCAAGAAATTGCTTAGAAAACAGCGATCTGGGATGTATTTAATAGAAGCGCATTGAGCGGATGGAACTTCTCGAACATTCTCGACCACTGATCGTATTAATCTAGTTGTTTGATTCACATATGTAAGGAATGTATAAATGTAACTTTTGATCATAATTAGAAGTTGGTTTTGTCTGTCGTTTGTTTATAACTATGCGTTGAATGTCCTAAATGTGATGAATCATTAGGCGTTGAACATTTCAAGCGCAATGGGTCACTATGATTTCATCATAACTTCTTAATCCCCAAAGAGAGATGCCAGAATCATCCCGAGAACATAATTAATACTACTGTTTTAAATAGTTAGGAATAATATACTGATTCAACTAATGATTCTAGATATGAATCTCGTCGCTATTTAAAAGGTGGAGCTGCGACAGAGAGAAATACAGCCTCAACGTTGCAACGGGTATCGAGTGAAAACGAAGATACTTGTATGGAGTTGTCTTATAACGTCAATTTAGTTTTAATTTCGACAGCCAAGAACCCGCCACCTATTAGAAGTCACGACATTGGTTACCAGTTTCTATTTTCTTGAAATGAGGAATATCAAAAACAACTGAAAGTAAAAGAATTCCCAACAAATGTATCTAAAGGCTGTTTCCTTTAAGAACTCTTAACTTAATAAAAAATTGGAATTATTAAAGATTTGCCGATAGAGATTATCTTATCCCTCAATCTGATTCCTTGTGTTCTCTGAAAATTAATAATATCGAGTCTGAGCAAAATAACTTTTATTTCTAACACATTACTTTTAGTTTTGCACAATTTATCCAAAGGATATCACCCTGATTAAATACACAACACAATGTCTTTCGGATAACAAATAAAATTATTCTTCTTCTAATATCAAATATTTACCTCTGGCGATTTGTTTTGTTCATCTGCACTTTTATAATATGCCCCACCCTCCATTATTTTCCACTCAAGATTTTCCCAAATATGGCTATGAGGTGTTTTCAGCAGAAAATTGAATATTTCGGATTATTTGTAAGAGAGATTTAAATGAATTTAAATAAATTAAAAAAGATAAAATAAGTTTTTATTAGTAAAATATTTAATTTATAATTTTTTAAAAATAGATTGGCATAATTAGCTTTGATTAAAATTTAAATATAAAATTCTTCAACTTTTATAAAACTTTTAACATTGAATCTATCTGATAAATTATTTTAAATTATTTGGTTCAATCCTTGAAAGTTTGTTTAAATATTAAAAAATATTGAATTAGAAATAAATTTTTGGAAAATGGGTTCTTTTAACGCAAATTTTATTCAAGATAATTTAGAAGATGTTTTAGCAACTTCAAACAATGACGAACAATTTGTTGCCCATAACATTGATCATAGCAACCCATTTAACTGACATTCCGCTTAATTCGTCCTAATTTAAAGGCTTGCCTTAAAATAATTAATTTGTTTTTAGGTTCTTGACCATTCTATAAACCTGTAGGGTTTATGGTTTCGATAACCTTGACCCCAGATGTAACTATTTTCTTGCCCCCAATGGCTACCCGTCGCTAAGCAACGTTGGTGATGCAACCATTGGTTTTTGAGATCGCCTAAGGTGAGCGCCACACAGGAACTACTCTGGCCCGATCTCAAGATGGGTCAAACGCACTACCGTTAGAAAGTACGTGTGCGATTTCCTTTCCCTGGTCCCTTACTGAAGTATTTGATGTCTTTGTTCATTGCTTGCAATTGCCTTCGATTTTAATTCGGGATTAATACCAGTCATACAAATCTTAAATAACATTCATTAATATTTATTAAAACAACCAAGCGAAATGGCGCTAACAGGCTCATACGCCCTTAGTTTGAGCCGCTCGACGCTTAGCGCGCTCAGACTTCCCCGGCCGGCGCTTGGTCGGTTTACTCGTAGGCTTGGAGGTGGTTGCCGCGTTTCTATAGGCCAGTTGCGGTGGGGCAAACACCAAGGGTTAAGTCACTGCCGCGCCCTCTTGGCATGCCGACAGCGCTACTTCTAAGCCCTGGATTTGCGTTTTCTGGTTCTGGGTGAGCTGTCGTTCCTCAGCCCACCCCCTTTGCGCTGCCGTCATCTTCTGATATAAAGCCTTCACGTTCTTCGGCTCAATCCACGTCGCCTTTACCTACTGGATCTCTCGGGTTACCTGCAGGAGTTGTTGTTGCAGTTCCCGGTTGGTTGCCTGAGCCTTGTCCAATTCCCGTTGAATGATTGGATATTGATCTAGCTTCATATCTACAAGAACAAATTATAGTCAGATTTAGTTTTGTGCATAGTTTATTAATCTATCAATATAGTTCGTTAGTAATCGCACTATGACGTTCCCTTATTTATCACCTCGCCGATTTCTAATGAAATAAAGAAGAAGAAAAATGTAGACGAAAATCTCATTCTAAACATTTATTTAAATCATGCATGGATGAATTGGAATGTGAACTCTTTATTTTCATCTCCGGCTATAACGTTCGAGCGCGTACGGATGATCGCGTCGGTTGTTTCCGCATCTGTCTTCATCCCGCAATTCCCTAGGCAGGATCCGACGAGGAATGACCACGTTGATGTCAGTGGTCCTTTCGCACAGCTTTGGGTCGTTAAATTCGTAAGAGACGTTGTAGCGGGGGGCGTACCCGTCCGTACTGGGTATCTTACCCGTCGCAATGTCCGCGTTGACCTGTGCCAAGTACCGTCTGGTTTTATCTACTTGGCGGTCAGTTTCTTTCTGATGCTCTTCGAGGCGAGCTAACAGAGATTCGGCTTGGCCACGAATCTCCCGGGCTGGATTGCGGCCGGGCTCCCGTTTTATGGCTACGTATGGGAGTTTAACTTCTTCCGAATTTCCTTGTTTTCCGAGTCGGGTCTCCCAAACCGGGGATATCGAAAATCCCGCGTCCCACATCGCTTGTCTGCACCTGGCGGCTGAGTGTGAAGGAAACCGTGCGATGATCCGGGACGCATCAATCCAGGAATTCTCTAAATTAAACAATTCATCGATTATTACTTAGAACCTATTCTGGTCTCTATTCTTAAGTGGTCTGGCTAGGGTAAGTAAATTCTTAGTATCGGGGTTTTGCGTGAGACATGGCCAATTGGTCGGGTTGTCAAATGTGGGTATACTTGTCAGGGTCGTTCCTCGAGATTTATATCACTATTGTGGTGTCGTGAACCTTAATTGCACCGCTATATTTTGCTAGGTGCGTGACTTTGACGCGACCCACAGTTCCTATTCACCATCAGTTGCTCGGTATGTGTAGATGTCTGAATTTACTGTAAAGTAAGTTGGGGTTGTTCGAAATTTTAAACAATGGTAATCACATTACTATTTCAAGCATCTTTAATTTAAACTTAGGGTCGAATTCATAGTCACGCTACTCTGGTAAAGTCTCGAACGTCCTTTACAGCATAGCGAAGATTTATAAGGGGAAAAAATTCATTCATTATTCATGGAGGGTTTGAAAGTTTTTCCAAGAATTTTAAATTATTGCAGGTGAAAATCAAGTCCTAAATCCACCATTTACGGGTTATCATTATTTTGAGGGCTTAATCAACTATTTTTAACTACAGCCTGTCATTAGAATAAGGGTTAAGTGAAATGCCAGTTATTAAATAATACTATCATTCCATAGTTTGGATGTATGGAATTACAGACAATTCAATTAAATATCACTGCTACCGGTTATTATTATCATAAGGGGTAGGCGAAAATACTAATATTATCATTACTATATCAAAGCGAATCTGCTGAGCAACATTTTTTAATAAATCCACATGATATTATTACTGATTTAACTTAATCTCGCTATTACTGTCTCTGATTGTCACGGTGTCAAATGAAAATGCTAATAATATTATTATTATTACATTAAAAGTAAATCTACAGAACACCGTTATAAATTTAATTCAGTCTCGCTACTACTACCCTGATGGTCACATGAAAAATATTAATATTACTATTATCAACACATTAAGTGTTGATCGACAGAATATTATTATTAATTTAATTTAATCTCATTACCACCGTCTACGATTGCCATGATGGACAAGTAAAAAAAATATTAATATTATTACTATCATTACATTAAGTGTTAATCTACAGATATTATTATTAATTTATTTAATAAAAATTTCAAACTTCCGTTTTCTTGTGGTTTAAATAAAAATAAACTGGGACAAATTCACGAACCTCGTCTCTTGTCTCGATTATGTAAAAGAAACATGCCATTTCTCTATTCTAACGGTTGATCAAAATGTTATAACCGATTAGACTGTCGTGACTTCCAAGGTTGAATAAAAAATGTGAATGATAACGCAACTTGGTTTATTTTTCCGTACAATTCGAGCAAATGATGGTGCATTGGACTGAGTTCGCGTCTCCTCCTTATGTTTCTCTACTGGGACCTAGGTTACCTCGGAAGTTTTTGGCATAAATTCGGTTGTTTCTATTAGAAAATACAGTGAGCAAGATAAGTTATATTTCATTAAATCTCATCAACTTTGTCATAACCTAGCCAGCGTCGTCATCGGTTATCGAGCGGGATCGTCGGGTTCGAGTTGTGGAACTAGGACTCCAAACCAATAATCAACTTTTAATCAGATATTTTAAACACAATTACCTTCTCGTATGTTTCCTTGATGCTCCGTCATTTTCACATCATTCCTCTTTAACTCCTTGGCTGGCGCGTCGGCATATTGTGAACTTCTGGCCATCAGAAAATATTGAAACTACTATTATTAACGTGTACATATATATATATATATATATATATATATATATATATATATATATATATATATTGGGGAATGCACACCACGATGGTAAGCAATATCGTCGATTCTTATCTATCCGCCTGTTGCTGATGAATGTCGCGTTCCTGCGTGTCCTCGTCTCTGGGTGAGTGAATGTGGCATGCCGATTAACATTACAATTCTTATCGATCGACATTTAGAAAATGTCAGATCGTTTTCAGTTAATATATTTCGTCGCTTATGCCGAATTCACATTTCCAATTTCAGGGATTCATCAGTGGGAATTTTGTTGGGTTTATGTGCTGCAAGTTATGATTTTATTCAGCAAGTGATCGATATTTACTGTGATATTTCTTTCAGGTGTTAATCCATTCATTGGCGCAAGTTATTGGTTCAGTTTATGTTTTATTTGTTTATACTTTCCATCGTGATTCTTATGATTTTTAGCTACTACATTCCGTAGGCTTGTTACGGTGCCATTTCTAGGTCCATTTTGAGTCAGATATTAGATATATGATTTTAATTTTGTGATGCGGAACTTATTATTAATAAATTTTGAATTTTTGTTAGTTGCTGTTCGAATCAGGGTGCGTTATAGGTTATTGGGGTTTTTTCAGAACAACATGTGGTCCGTTTGATCGTTGGCAAAATCCTTTTCTTGCTAAATTTATTCGGCTAGTTTTAAACATTCATGGTGATTTTTCGATCCTAAACAATCGGACAGTTCTACCCGATATGTTCATAATATTAGAAACCCTCATTAGTTTTCGACATGTATTATTTCTCCCCCCTTATTTAGGGATATGAATATTGGTCTTCGTAGACGGAATTTTATACACGCATTTAACAGATTTTGTTCCTGAGTGTTTGGGGGTGATATATTTACAGGTTTTTTCGATTTATCAAGGTATTTTTTCGGGTATAGAATCTAGTTTATTTAATTGATTTGAGAACTAAGAACCGATTTGAGATTTAAAAATAACTTTATTATATTACCTCTAAAATTTTTGCTTTGTAACTTTTGAAATCGCAATTCGTTGACTTAATAGCAATAATTTCAATGTAAATTTTTACAAGGAAAAGAACGGCCGTGATTCCAATCGGGTTTACAGAACCGAAAAATTTTAAATCTCTATGTTAGTTTTAAGTGATATGGGATCAGATTATTTTACGAATAGAGCCATTGTAGTTGAGCTTCATTTAAGATCTTTCTATGTTAACTTTTATGAATATCAAATAAGTTGAAATAATAAAGAAAATCTGTCGCAGTTTTATCGTCATAGTGAATTATTAAAGCAATTTAGAGATCACAGCAACGACTTCGTTTGTCATTAAGTTCCCCGTCACCTTCCTTTAATTGATCCTAGGCGAATTTATGTTTATATTACAAATTTATGGGTGCGCAACTGAACTACTCAGTGTTTTGATTTTGAGCCGTTTTGTCATTATAATTTTAGGTCGAATTTATAAGAATTGAGTGATGATGAAATAGCCAAAAGACTATTCCCTCTTCAATCTATTTCCCCTGTACGGAATAATAATTTACGTTTCAGCTACTGCGTTCTCACGCCGTAGCCTTCACGGGCACGAATCATTGGGGGTATGTCTAGTTTATTTTCTTGCAGTGATGTGTCGGCTGTGGGCCGGAAAAATTTCGACATAGATGACTTAGTTAAAACTTTTATTTGAAATATAAATACATCATAATATCATAATTGGCATTCGGCATTTCGTAATCATCAATCATAACTCTTCCCCACGCCGACGCCCAAACAGAGGTCTTATGAGGTTGAATGGACGCGACGTTGAGAAAGTTTCCGAGCATTCCTTCACTCACATTGAAAATTGTTCTGTTCGGACTAGTTAAGACTGGCTGAGTTTCCGGATAAAAACTGATTTAAAATTATGTGAAAATGAATCGGTATATATACATATTGTACGACCCTAACCTTGCGTGTTAAATTTGATGTAGTAAAACAAAATTTGATCTTGTGATTTTCTAGTATATTCTAATCTTAATTTTATTATTTTTGTAATTTAATTTGCCAATTTTATTTTTTAATTTTTTAATTGAATTGTTTCCAATTCAAATTATTTAATTTTTGTTCCATTTTATTGGATTTTCGCTTTTTTGGTAAATTGTCAAATTTCGGTCAAACTTTCATGTTCTCATGTTATTTCTATGTTTATTTCGTGCGGATCTTGTTGCACTGTGTTATTATTTTAATTTACTTTTGTGTTTCTTGATCTTATATTTAATTGTTTTCTCTCTCATATTTTAGCATGGTTAGTTGATGTTTTATGGGTCTGATTTTAAATCTGCATGTTGTATTTGCGTGCGTGTTACCGATTCATTTAAACAAAATCGTGTCTTGGCCCAACAAACCTCTAATCAATTTACAATTATTTTATTCTTCTTCAAAATCTCATGTATCACTACTTTCACCCCTGAAAAATATTGATTATTACTTTTTCGATTTTTTATTGGTAATTTTTATATTTTATTTCATGTATCCGTATAATTTCAATAAAACTACGAAATTATTTAAAAGTACAGATTATTTCTTAACCGCAGGTGACGAAATTGTGAAATTTATTTGAAATTAAATATATTATTTGGTTTGGGATTTATTTGATAGTTTGAAACAAAGTGAACGAGGAATCAAAATCAGTACTGACTTCACAATAATAAATCTTTTCGACTTTTCTCAACGATTGGCTTTTTAATTAAAATATAATAAACTTCTCCAGTGGCTAAACAAGAATCCACATGGCAGAAACGTGCAATAGGAAAGCCAAAATCAGCAAACCTGTTAGTTGAATAATTAAATAACTTTCATATTTATCATTTTCACTTTTATGTAATTTTGTAATAAATTATATAATTTTAAAAAAATATTTCTGATCCCTAGTTATTAATACTATCTAAAATAATTTTTTTATTTTGATAATTTAGTTAATAAATTATTGACCGTTTAGGATCAAATAGGATCATAAATATTACCTTTGAATGAAAATCATTGCATCTCTAACAATAAATTTTAAATAAAAATTTAAAAATTTTTTTAGAAGTAAAATTCATGTTTTGTCATAAAAACTGATTACATTATTCGCCCGAGACAATCGCAATCAGAATACCGTGACGTTCCAGCCTAACCCGACAATTTTCGTTCTCAATTCCTATCCAAAAAACACGAATTCTGAATGCCACCATAATTAAATTCGATGCCATCTGATCTCGCCAACTGATCGCGTAATATGACGCGAGTTTTTATTTTATAATCTGTAATATTTTTTATTTGAACAATTCAGTTTCTATATTCATTCCGTGACTATGGGCGAGTTTTACTTCACAACGATTCATAATAAATTTCAACTGAGTTGTTTACGCAATATATATTCATTCACTGCACTTTTCCCTATGCAATACCATAAATCTTAGGCATAACTTTCTTACAGATATTATTCTGTCTGCCAATCTTTGCCGAAATCGTCATATAGACCCAACGGGAAACCGTCTCACGGCATTGAGACAAATCGAGCGGATCATGATTTATGTGGCAGTTCGTCGACGTCAAGGGATCATAAATTATATTGTCACTGTACATTGTTCCTTGATTGCATGCCTTAATCGCCATATGACGAACATGTGAAAGAGCTATTTGTCGTGAGAACTTTTATTGGCATTCTTTATGAAATAAACAGAACCTACTTCAAATGTTATTATTAATTACTTTTATATATTTTCATTGATTTATTATTAAAATAGAGCTTAAATCCATAGAAAAATTATTTATTAAATCAATTAAATTTTTTTATTAATTCACATAATAATCGCCGAGGAAAATCTTTCAACTTAATAATGTTTCAACAAGGAATTATACAAACGGCATCAAAAAACAACATACATTCACAAAATCCTCAATTACATTGTTAATAAGGCTAATTTATTATTTTAATTAACTTATTTCATCTTACATAATAGACAAAGCAAGATATTATTTAATTTATACTTTATTCCTGGGTATTTAGGTTTCAATTATGCAATCAATGTAACACTAAATTTCAAAACAATATTTTAATAATAATAATTATTAACAATAAATATTTACTAATTTGCATTTTATGTTAATTACACCGCCAATAATAATTTAAATTATAATATATATAATATTAGTATTCACAAAACCTAAAACAAATGTCCACACAAATAAGCAATTCAATAAACAGCATCAATCAATAACATTCACAAATAGTTAATATTTTAAATCAATTTAATGCATTTATTTACAAAATAAAAATAATGTAATTTAATAAATTTTAATAATTATTAAAAGTTAATATTCTAATTGTAAATTCGTGAATAATTTCCTTTATTATAATCTTATTGAAAACTAATTATATAGATAATCCAGTAGCACTTTGAATTAAATTGACCTCTCTGCTGATTACCAATTTCGATTGATCTTACGCTTCTTCTCAATTAGATCCTTATTTTTTTCAATATTTTAAAAATAATTTTATTTATTTTCATTTACAATCACATTTTTCTTCAATTTTCGACTAAAAATCAAAGTTTTATTTTTAACATAAATTTTAGCCACTAACTTTTTAAAATATTAATTAATGTTAGTTACTTTTTTTATGATAATATAAACAGTCGATCATAGTCGACTGATGGAATTGATTGATATTTGTAAACCCAATTTTTTGATGCAGGATAAAACTATATGTAAAACATTTTTGGTAAAAATTTAAAATATTTTGTTAAAAATTTTATTTAAATTTTGTTAAAGTCTCGGTTTTGTAAAATTTAAAAAATTAATTTTTTTAACATTTTGTAGAATTTATGATTTTTTAAAAAAGCAAAAGTTTTAATTTTTGATAAAATGTTTTGACAATTTAAAAACAGAAATTTATTTAAATAACAATGGTTTATTCTAAATAGTTTAAAGTTCAAGACTACCTGACGAAGACTCTTATTCAGTTGAAGTATATTGTAGCTGAATAAATATTTTGGATTGTTGTTTTCTTTAAAAAAGAATGTTATTTTATATTTTGGATTGATTTAATTGTATGATATTATGTTGAATTTTTAAGACTAAGGAGCATAAAGAAAGCAAAAGAAGTTTGATTATATATACGAGATGCATGTTGATGGATGAGTAATGATTTATAGAGCCCGAATCAATGTTGTGAGGTGAATATAAAATGGTACCAAGGAATAAGGTTTCACTTTTAGATCTGGATAGTTCTAAAGATGATTGTATATTGACGTTAGTGGTATTTGTGAGATAAGATGAATCCAATGAGGGATTTAAAGACTAGAAAATATTTTTTTCTGGGTTCTGTCTTGAATAGAACAATTATTAATTCTTTCTTTGTTGCATCTTTTAAAGATAAATATTACATTTCCAAAAAAAAGTCAAGTCTTCGATTTTTTAAAATTCGTGAAGAAAATGTCCAAAATGAGTAAAATATTCTTGCATGTGCTAATAAGTGAATTTGTTTAGTTGAAACCTTTGATTAGGACAGGGCCCCAGTTATTTGTTAATTCGAGAGTAAATGTCAATGAGATCAGGTTCAGCTTTAATAGTTCCAGAAACAACGTTGCCATGCTAAAGACTTTATTTTCTCACGCAAAAATATTTTAAATTATTTTATATTATATTTTAATTAATTAATTTTATTTCTTCATTTCTGGTAATTCCAGCCAATGATGGAATGGCCCACAAATTTGGAAAGGAAATAACTCAACCACTTACTGCACAATTTTACAAAAATTTTAACAAGTAATAATTTAAATAAGTTTCCGGTTGTTTAACTAGAACACGAGCCAAATCGCATGATAAAAATAAAAGATTTTTGAATTTACAAAAATTTAGAATTGTGAAATAAAACAAATTAAATATTATTTTTTTTTCTATTGAAGAATTTGTATACGAACGTGAATAAATTAATATATGTACTCCTCTGATGAAATAAATAATTATTCGAATTATATAACATTCATAAATATTATCCCCCTGAGATAGTTAATACTATTATATAGTTTGTATGTAATATTGTTTATATGTTATATTGTTTAAATTTTATAACTAGTGCGCGTGAAAGCTTTTTTCTTGATTAAAATTGAATACCTAGATTTTCTAATTATGTTATTGTTTATTAACCTCAAGTCAATCTACGACATATATACACCCAATTCTGTTTTTACACGATAGATACGTTCCTAAAAAATTCGTGTAAAAATATTCGTGTAAAAAAAGATATTGCCTGAATGAAAAAATATTAGATTGGTTCCATACCTAAAACAGCAACAAAAGTACAATAAACAAACAAAAGTATAATAATAAATATAAAAAAATCCTTGTTAGAGTTCACAAAAGAATTTATTTTTCGAGCTTACACATTTTAATTCATTAAATATATTTTATAAAAAATAAATTATGATTTGGAAAAAAGAAAATAATATCAGAAATTCATTAATATAAAAAAAGTAAAAATAATATAAACATAACAAATTTTTATTCATTGTCATTTTCTGACTCACGTATATGTTTGCGTAAGACTGCAATATCACTTCTATCACTAGTCTCCTGCGTTGATAATTCAGAAATCTTTAGAACGAAATCAGTTATTAAAAATTGTGTTTATTTCGTGTTAAACCATTATAAAGTTGTCTGTAAGATGTCATTAATAATTTCAGTTTACGTTGAAATTTTTTAACTCGTTTCTCATCAGGATCATGTTGTTCAAAATGATTACTTAATTTCCTGGCAAGTTCAAGACTTTCTTTAATCAGAGTTGCATTTAAAACAGGAGGATCCTCTTCGTCATTATCGCAATATTCCTTTTCATGATGAGTCTCAAGGGTGAGGTCTATAATTTCATTTTCACTAAAGCTTTTATCAACTAACAATTCCTCTATATCTGCAAATGATAGATCATCGAATTCATCTCCACCAATTCTATGTGTCAGTGTTATGATGTCAGTATATTCAGTGTTATTATGGATGACAGGATCTTTGTTTTTTGACACATTCTGGCCAAACATTTTTCCAACATGAGTTCAAGGTTGATGGCTTTAATTCAGCTAGTGCTAATCCAACATGATTAATTCAGTCCATAATAGAAAATTGTTTCCATTCAACAATAACTGTTGCTTCCTCATTCTGATCTAGTTTATCTAGCACGTATTAGAATGAACATTTTATGTAGTACATTTTAAATGTAGAAATTATCCCTTGGTTTAGCGGTTGTATAAAGGATATAATATTAGGCGGTAGAAAAGAAATTGCACATTTGGGTGCCCAAGACCGGATGGCCAGGTGCATTATCTAGAATTAAAAGAACTTTAAAGTCCAGACATTTTGCATTCATGTATCGTCTAACTTCTGGGACGAAGTACTTCTAAACCATTTTGTAAAGATTGCAGTCGTCACCAAGGCCTTTTTGTTTACCATCTAGTGAATTGGCAATTTATTGAAATCTACACTTTTCATTGAACGTCGTCTTAAGGCACGATTTACTAGCAGTGGTTTTAGCATACGTTCTCCTGAAGCATTGGAAAAAAACAAGAATGTAACACGGTACTTTTCTACTTAAACCACCGGCAGTTTTCTGCGATTTCAAAACATAAGTTCTGATAAGCATTCTTTTCAAAAAATTCGCTTTTATATGCATTCCAGACTTGATCTGGGGTGTATCCTCCATCTTCAATAATTTTTCTAAGTTTTTGAGAAAATTCTTTAGCAGCCAATTCATCTGAAGATGCAGTTTCTCGCATAATTTTTACATTGTGGAGAGCATACCTTTTAAGAAAACCTGTCATCCAACCTGTACTTGCAGAAAATCCAAATGTTTTGTTTGACTGAGATAAAGTGCCTGGCTCAAGTTCTTTAATACGCCTATAGATTCTTAATTCTGTTTGCTCGACAGTAATTCCTTCTACTGGTATTCTTTTTTGTGACTTATCTTCAATCCATACTACCAAAGCTTTTCCCATTTTCTCTTTGACAAAATCTCTTATGTATGATGATGATTTAGCACTTATTTTTGTTCCAGATCATACGGATTTTCTATTCGCAGTTTCATTTTTCTTAATCGTTTTTATGGTAGCTTCGTGAATACCAAAATGCTTTCCTACAGCCGTTGCACCTTTTTCTGTTGCAAGTTGATCTAAAATTTTAATTTTAGTATCCAAACTGATCGCTTTCCTCTTCGTTTTTATTACAGATGAATTATGTGACATAAAGTTAAGGCTAACAAAATAAATTTAATCTATAATTATAATTAATAATACAAAGATTTGAAAGTTATTTAAAGCTTACCTGTTATTAGGTTAATAAATCTATACGAGCAGAATTAATAAATTTATACGAGCACGTTATTCTACTTATAACTTGTTAAACATTCACAACAACGTCTTTTCGTTTCAATTTTCAAAACCAAACTAAATTGCATACAAAGCACATTACGCTTTTACTTTATGTATATTTCGGGAAATCCACCCAAAGAGAAAACATACGCACATAATCGACATAATATAACTAAATTCTGAAGAATATAATGCGAAGTTAAAATGTATGTATGCATAATTTGTGAAAAATGAGAATAAAAAAAATTAATAGAACATCAAAAAAAATTTTAAAAAATAGAATTTTGAAAATCGTGTTAAAACAAAGCAATTCGTGTAAAAAGAGAAAAAATTCTTTTTAATTCGTGTTAAATCAAATTCGTGTAGAAACAATTCGTATAAAAACAGAATTAGGTATATATATATATTCAAAATTAAATCCTGAGTATCAGCTGCAGCTTATAAGTGCAAAAGATCAACATTTTTGGCCTGCAGCTCACACGACTAAAATTTATCGACTTTTGCAATTACCGGTAATTCGGTAAAATTTTCCTGTATTTTTTTTATTTAAAAACAATATAGAAAATTTGCGAATAAAGGAGTTGCAATTATAAACAGTTTATTGAAATAATAGTTGTTAGATGCTGTGAAAACATCTTCATTTAATTCAAAATGTGTATTCATTCAAAGTTCAAAAATTTATTCAAATCAATATTATATCTTTCATTTTTTCCGAAAATTTAAACAAATTAACAACGGGATTTAAATTTTATTTAATACTTATTTAAATTTTATTTTATTTAGTAATTAATTTATTTAAATTTTATTTCGTTTTCAAAATTCACTAGTTTTATTAATTCTACGATCATCTTTATAATTCCAATTTTGCTGATTTTATTAACAATGCCGTAATATTCCTTATTCGCATTTTTGAGATTAGAATCAAAATAATAATTCAAAAAATCGGAATAGAAAGTTTGTCTTTCTTTTATACGGCGTATCAAAGTATTAATAAGTTCATTGCTCAAAAGTGTATTTTGATTTGTTAGTTCGTCAAACATGAATTTTAATGTTACGTCAGTAATAAACAAATTGACATTTTCACTGCACAGTGTTTCAACAGCAACTTTTATTGGTAAACCAAGCCCCATTGAGATAAATTCCGCCATAATTCAAGTTGATACATAAATCAACTTGTCGGAATTTATTTTGTGAAAAAATAAATGCATTTCAGCCATTTTTTAAATGGCTGCTAAGTAAGTTATTTTTTATAGCTATAAAACTTAAAGTTAAAAAATTTTAAGAGTTGAATTATGATTTCATAAGGAAATATGATCATATTTCAAGCTCTTAAATATAAATTTGATCAACTATTTCATTTATATTACTATAAATAATATTTAGGAAATCAAGTAAGTAACAATAACTAATCTCCAAAAATATGTATTTTTTTTCGGATATTATTCAAAAAAAGTGAGTTAAATTATTTTTGAAGTTATAAAAATTATTAATTGCATTAAATAATTATATTTTTTATACATATTTTGAAAAGAATCTTCGATTATGTACACAAAATAATTTGGTTTATGATTATTTTTTAAAACTTACCAATATAATTTAAAAATTTATGCTTTTTTTCGGATTTCAGGTTTTACTTTTTTTCGACAGAAATATTTGAAATATTAAATTAATTTTAGTTTAGGGTAAATCTTATGAAGATACATCCTCATTTACTCGAAATTTCCTAGCAAAAACCTCAAAATTTAAATTAAAAATTTTTTCCACCATTTTTCTTTCTAAAATTATCTCAAAAATGTCTATAAAATTATTTATTATAGGGGTTTTTTCAACTTCGGATGGCTACATGTTAAAAGTTTACATGCATGTTTTATTATGGGTTGTGTTAATGTGCATTATTTTATTTCTCTGTCACTTTTTCTGTTTCTATAGTGTAGGGTTTGTCTCATTGACTATTTTACAAGCAACCTCAAGATGAGTTGGTGTGTTTATATGCTATAAATTGATTTTTGTTTTATATTATAGGTGATTTATCTCAACTTCGCTTGGTGTAGTAACGCTAGTATTATATCAGATAGCAATCTAAGTTCATTGTCGGTAAAGTTAATAGCTGATTTAGACCTATAAGAATATTTTTCGCACTATCCAGTATAACCAGAAAACTATTACAGCGCGTTTTACAGTCAAGTATTAACGAAAGTTCTTTACCTAATTCTTCTTTTACATGTTTTTGTAATATTTCATCATTTTTTTATCGGGCTTCTGCGGAATATTTTGCATACTGATTTGTACGTTTTGTATAGAATTTAAATGAGAATCAGTAATAATGCCATGTACTATTTTAGATCCATCAATACGACATTATCCATGGTTCCAAAATTTGTTGTCACTTTTGTGGACATTAATGTTCGCATTATTAATAGAGGCCCATTCGTCTGATGTTATTATCAAGTATATGTTGTGATATTTGATTGACAATTTGCTGATTAATTTTATTTGCATATTGCAATACAATTTTTTTAATTGAGTTTGAGGATTTAGGAATGTTTGTATAGCCCTTGGCGGTTAATAAGATTCGCAAATCTTGAGATGTACAAAATTTTATAAACGGAATTCCGTCTCTCGCAGTCATTCGTGCTACTAAAACGGGAAACAGGGTTGCCATATTTCGAAAACATCATGCCGGGAGTAACGAAAAATTTTAAATTTTAAATTCAAAATTTTAAGTGATGCCAATTGCTGGGAAAACCTAATTTAGAAAACGGTAGCAGAAATCGAGGGCTTTTGCTATACATATCGGGAGTCTGGAAATATACTTTTTTTAACGAGAGACTCCGATGAAATTAGGACGTCTGGCAACCCTGACGGGAAAAGAATCGTCAATTGTTTTTTTGAAATATGAAGTAATGTTTGAGCAATAATTATTCGAAAAAGATAAATCATCAGTCGTTTCAATAAATAATTTGTGTGTTGACGTTTGAGATTGTTATGTAAACCGGCGGTATTTCATCCTGCTATTTTTATTTTTTTAAACATTGTTTACATATACCTATATCTTTTTTTGCTGTTCGATAAAAGTAATACCACACTGAATTTTTATCCATGGCTACAAAAATATGTCAATATTTAAACTAACAATAAAATTTTATCCATCAATTTCTTACCTTTGAATTTTTAAACATTTTTTTTCATATAATAAATCGAGTAATCAACTTTGGCAACTAACCATAAACCATATAATACTTCATGCATCGACAAGTGTTCTGCATATAAATAACTTGTCTAGAAACTATGGGAACCACCAAATTTATAAATCAGAGGACGGCGATTCCCCGAAACACCGATTACATTCGTTTGTTCGGCTGAAAAAAGGATACTTAAAGAATATTTTACAATTAATTAAATTAACCTATTACATAACACTATGTCAAAATAGTTTGGAGATCAGAGGTTGGTTATGATGTTTGATGATTGTGTTTGAATGTTTGTGCATTATGTATCAATAATTAGATTCTAATTATTAGAAAACCAAAAAACTCCCTTGTTGATGTGTTGAAGATTTTCGTCAGAATAAATATTGTGCAGCTGTATATCTTTTTAACATGACAACCACGTCAGAACTTCATAATTTTATCAACCCACCAATCCGTTTGGAACCAAACAGAGATTTAGAATTTTTATTCTCTAGTAAAAAAATTCTTTGAAATAATCCAACATTCTGCGGGATTTCAAGAAGCTCTAACAAAAGTCTTTAGGTTGGTGGAATTGACTACAAAATATGAAGAGATCCAGTCAGACTATATTGGACACGAAGTTCGTCTTCGTAAATTATTTGATACAAAGAAGAAATTAGCCATCGATTTGGATGACGTGAAAGATAGAAAAACTTGTTGACAATATTCTGTGGCACAAGTTAACAAAGGCTGCGTTAATTATGTTTCTAATATAATGCGCAATCGAAGATTCAGAAACAAAGAAAGAATTAAAATTGAGAAGTTCAGTCAATGAAAAAATCTAAAATTATTATTTCCCTTAGAGTGAACAGAATATCGATGAAAAAAATTGATGATAAACAGAAAATGATGACAAAATCAGAAACTGGATGAAAATGACATTGATCACATAAAAATAACTGACATTGATCACATAAAAATAACTGATAACTAATATTATTTTGTAATTTAATAAAGATTATTTAATTATTAGGTTACATGATTGTTTGGGTTTTTGGTGAAATGTAAAATTAATAATAATTGAATCTGACTCCAAAGCTTGTTGGTAATAATAACGAATTTCAGATAATATAAACTTTTTTTTATCAGTACAATTTACTTCCAATTTACAGCGAGACCAATAATTAAATATTATTACAATGACTTAAGTGCTTATTACAGCCATTCGCGAGAAAATGTAAGACCAACCAAAAAAATGTGTTTAATTTTGACGATAATCTTCCGGTTATGTCCATATTTTTTACTATTTAGTGACACTTGAATCTAGGTTCCACTTTAATTAAATCTAGCTTAATCCTGAATTTTTAACCAATCCAAACCTATAAAATATACCTCTATCATGCTTGTCTATAATTTTTGACGATTTTCGAACCTTGAAAAATTGTCCATACCTGAACACATTTTTCTACTCCTTTTAAAATAACTCATTGAGACCCAATAAACCAATTATTAAGCTTAATTTATTACTTTTGATCCTAAAACTAGCTTTTTTTATCCAAATTAGTTTTTTTTCTTGATGTGAGTATTATCATTTAAAATAAGTAATTTAAGGAAGTTGAAATTACTAAATTTTGGGTTATGGTTATTAAATAAATATTGCGGACTTTAAATTTTGATTGTTTAGTTATGATTACAGCGTAATTGTAACTAACATGGACATTACAAAATTTGAAATGGCGATTTCATCATATAACTATACCTTACAAAATAAACCCTTAATCTATTACATAATATGACCTAGAACTATTACATAATATGACCTTGACTTTGAGGTGATCAATGGGCTGATGCTGACATTATATACTACTTATTCAAAACATAAAATGCAAAAGTTATTTTTCATCAGTCTACGTAGGAACTTGAAAATAAAACTGGCAAAATTGTGAACACACTTATTAATTTTTCGTTTAGCTTTTTTCATTTTTTTCTTTCTGAAATTATTAGAGGATTTTGTATCTTTGTCTTTCTTGACTTACCAATCTACATTATTGAGAGCTTATTATATTAAATATGCAAACAATATATTTTAAATTTTCTTTAAAATATTAACATATTTAAAAATTTCGATTTATAAAGAAGATCAATTTTGATTATCAGGAACATAATCTTCATATAGTTTTCGATTATAGATCAATATTTCTTTTCTACACAAATTTTCGGCACTGTTTTAATTCAAGTGTTACATAGTTATGATTAAAACAAAGTCTTTTACACCTAGATTTACCGAACTCATCGAATTGTTGGAATTCAAATTTCATGATTAAAAATAAAGAAAATATTAATATTTTGAAAATTTCTTTTTAATATATTCATCAATATGACGGTTTCAGTAAAAATAGGTATAAAATTTTGTCCATAAATCTAGTGTTAAACTGCTATTCAATGTGATTTCTAATGCATGACTAGTTTCGATGTTATTTGACAATTATCGAAACCATTTAGGAAATTTTTGGGCCCTGTCACAATGTTACTGAGTGATCCAAAGTTTTATTGATTTTCTTATATAGTAGCAATGAAAGCCAAATAAGCTCAAAATTAGTCTGCCACGAGAAATCGTATCGAATATGACTTTTAATTGGCAAGTTATAATAAAAAAACCCACATTACTCATTATAATAAAAACTTTCTAAAAAAAATATTAAAAAAATAATTTGTGAATTTCCTCGCAAACCCAACTGCCTGTAGCCGCGTACTGAACCAAGGGATTGTTACAGTAAACTGCGACACCATTTAGCGGTGTCCCCCATTTTCTATCAAATGTCTCCATTATCCATAATGATTTATTTTATTTTTGTTTAATCGATCATTTCACCGAGAAAAATTGATTGGCAGCAACACAGTAATTGTTTAATCGAACTTTATTTAATCGAAATTTTATTAATTTTATTATAGGAAAAATTAATTTTAATCTACCAAACGATAAAAACTAATGACAAAGAGTTGAGAAGCAAATAAAAATACCCAAATTCCTCACACGGTTTCACAATGATGTCAATGATTAAAATGTTAACAATTTCCCAATGCCAATAAATAGAGATATTTTGATGCGATGAGATTGTCAACTTGCCGATTCTATTATGCTATGAAATCAAATAATTATTCATGGACAGACAGATTCCCTTCGCCCTCTTCACTTTCCCCCAGCTCCATTAACTCTTATAGGCACATTGCGGAAATTAATGCTCGTCTACCATACTAAATCGGGAATAAGAAAGGACATAAAACTTAAACTAATATTTCTTTGACAGAGTAAAATAAAACTGAAAATTGTACTTCATTATTGTAATTATTATCATTATAATTATCATTATTATTTTTTATTATTTTTATTATTATTTTTATTATTATTATTATTATTATTATTATTATTATTATTATTAAACTTTAAAATCTTTTTTTGTTGATAGCGGAATCATTTATATAAATAGAATTTAAATAAATAACAAGGTTAGTCAATTTCCGCAGTGTTTATTCATAATATGAAATATAAAATATTTCGACCTTAACTGGACTTTTGCTTTCTCCTCTTCTCTGATTGATATTTTCTTTCACTCAACTGTATTCAAAAAATATACTTATTTAAACTAATTTCCAAAATTTTCAAATTCGATTTATCAATATTATAAATTTAATAGTTCCGAATAAAATTTTAAAATTTGATAAAAATCAAAGGTTATAATTATGGAACATCTGAATCGGTTGGACATTGATAGTAGAGCTCACTATTTTCTTGGTCATGTTTGATTTATGATCTTTATAAGGTGGTGTCGAGCTTTTATACCCTTGAAAGATACTGATTAACCAATCAGAATCATGCATGTACGTATCATACATGTACGGATTTTTAGCGCACAAATTAACATGTGCCTTAAATGTTTTATCATAACAAAAACCATTTAAACAATGGGGACACTATTTTACGCGAAGTCTGGTGTTACATTCACTACTAGAATGGCAATTCATGAGTTTATTCAAATTAAAAATGGCGGTATAATGATAATTATCACCGTCCTGTAATAATAAAAGATTAATTGGATTACCGCCGATAACCTTTGGTCGATGAATTAAGATGAGGTGAGGATGGTGAGGTACATAATCAATATCATTCAATTGCTTAGAACGGGTGGTGTTATATTCAAAAACATTGATTGCCAAATTTAACTCGCTATTTTTTCTCTCAAATTTCGGGATGCTACAGAGTCTTATTGGACAATCAGTAATTGGACGTAATTTAATTCATCCATAAAAGTAGTGTAAGAAGAAACACTCTCCCTATATCGCGCTTTATAAATTGCTAAAATACTATATATAAAACACGAATGAACATTTACAATCGCTCATTTTTACCTACTAGATATTGAGGTGTAGGGCTAAAACTATGCCCAGCTAATCGACTTATCGGATAATATGTGGTTAAAATAAAATTGATTTCACGAATCTTAACTACGCTCCACCCACTTCCCAAATACGTAAATTTTTCGATTTTCTCATTTAATCGACTCACCTCATCAGCAAGAAAACTATCGGAGAAGACACTCACGGTTTTAGAAAAGAAATTATCTTTTATTTCACTATCTTTTTCGAATTGAATAAGAGCTGTAAACTGGACTTTTACAGATCCCATTTTCTTTATTTCATTTTTTAATTTATTTATAAGTTTATCTGTTAGGGCGATTTGATTAAGATTTTGATTTTCTAAATCAAATCGAATATTTTTACGGTAACCCCTTAAGTCAACCTCTATTTCAGGTTCATCGTTTACATTTATTTCATTATTTACCGAACCCCATATTTGATTATTTTCACAATTTGATTATTTTCACAATAGTTTCAATTTTTTTAATTTTATCAGGGATACACGGCACGATTTATCAGCAGATCTTTTTGATTTTATCTTATTTGTTTTATTATTTGTGTTATTATTTATGTTTTTAGTAACATTTGCATTATTATTTGTGTTATTATTATTATTATTTGTGTTATTATTATTATTATTATTATTATTATTATTATTATTATTATTATTATTATTATTATTATTATTAACATGTTTTACATTAATCATTTGAAATAATGTCTTTTTATTAATTTTAAATTGATTTAAATGGGTATAGTGTTCCTTATAAAACTCTAGATATATTCAATATCATGGGCGGTTTCGCATTTAGGGCAAATAAAAAAGTCGGTGCCATAGAATTTATGATCATAGTAACGTTCCATAGTCTTATGACATTTAGAGTTATGCCCAATTGCAGATTGGCAATAGTTTTTATATAATCGACCTAAGGAATATGTAAATTATTATCAAATGTTTATTATTATTTAAATCATATATGAATCAAATAATAATATATAAATGATGATAATTATTAACTATGTGAATATTTTTATAAAAATTAATATTTCAATAGATATCGTAATATTTTAATTCATAAAAGCATATCGTAAAATAATTCATTAAAATCAGATATTTCTTTAAATACTTTATTAAAAGTAGATATTGTAAAAATAATTCAATAGATCTAGTAATATTTCTATTCCTATTTTTAACTTATATCTTAAAAGTTTCATATGGTAGTCATTAAAAATATTAAAAATAATTAAAATCTTACATTTTTTATAAGATATCTCCTTATTATCACCCACCAGCATATCTTCCCCATAAACGGGGCATCCACAGAAAAGTGAGCATCAGTGTCATTCACAGAAATGTAGGTATCATTCTCCATAGAAACTGTGGCTGGTGTATCGGTAATTTCATCAAGATCAACCGTTTCATTAATAATTTCTGAAAAACATTTAATAATTTATTAATTTAATAAATAAATTTACCGATATCCGAATCATCGCTATCTTCTATTAAAATAACTTCATCATTACCAACTTCATGGTTCTCTAAAATAATATTAAAATAAATAATAATAAATTTTAAAATTACCAGGTCTTATTGGGACAAATTCATTAATTCAGTCGATTTCATTTTGGATTTCGGTTATTGTAAACCAATCTAAAAAATAAAATAATAATAAAATATAAAATAAAAAATAATTTACCGGTCTCATTCGTCAATAGAGCTCTTAAAATTTTATTGTTGATCATTTTTGAAATTTGTGGTGTCAGTGAAAAAGTTTTTTTGAAATAATTGTGACAAATTTGGAAATTGTCAATGTTTATATAGAGAATCAAATTTTCAGGATTTAGCCAATCACATTTTAGCAATACACACATATAAGTGAGAGGTTTTGATGCAAGCAGTTAGGTATGTGTTCTTTGTAAATCACATACAAAAAACAGTATGTATGTGCTGTTTAGTATTGTTTATCCTTACCCACATTTTTAATTTTCATAATTTTCTGAATTCTTAACACTGTAGGTTTAAAAATAACTTGTAATTCCTGTTCATAGAATTTCCCTTGTATTACATTGTTGTCAATGTCTTTAATAACATACATTACAGGACTCTGTTTAGTATTAATTTTTGTAATTTGAAATACCTCATCACTCCAATTACTATCGAAATTTTTGATGAAAGGTGAAGCAGATATTTTACTATTTCTAACGTAATCACCAGCTTTATATTTTGGTTTTGTAATTTTTACAACTTTTTTTGAATGACCTTGGTGTTTTTGAGCTCATATCTATAGGTCTCAACCATTCAGACCTCGATGTGATGAATTATTATGACTAACCTTATTACCTTGATGCACGAAATATTTCTTCAATCTATCCCTCAATGTCCGGTTAAATCTTTCAACATGAGCAACTTTGTATTGAAAATGTACAGAGTAATGATTTATTTTGAGACGATCCAAAATTTGCTTAACTTTATTCATGTAAAACTCCTTGCTATAATAATAATAATAATAATAATAATAATAATAATAATAATAATAATAATAACACCTAAATTGGTTTGCAAATTTTCAGGATGCCCATTTTTAAATAAAATATTAATTGCTTTAGATATTTCCTCTGCAGATTTTGTCTTTTTTGGTATACCTCGGGCAAAACGACTGAAAACATCAATACACGTTAAAATATATTTATAACCCTTGTTAATCTTTGAATACGGTATCATCTCCATCAAATCCATTTACCATTAATCATTAATATCGAATGTCTTATAAGCTCTCGTTGGAAATCTTTTCCGCATCGGTTTGTTTAAACTGTACGCAATCTGATCTGACAACCACTTTTGCGTTTTCTTTTACGAATTTGGGACTCCTTTCTTTAACTTTGCTTCGTCTTCTGAGTTCTTCCAAATCTTCTCCATTACAACAAGATGATTTAAATTTTAATTTAACATTAGGTAATGATTGCTCCATTGTTTATTGTAATCCACCTAATAATGATATTGCTAATGGTAATATGGCGCCAATAAAACCGCCTTGTTGTTTATATATGATTTTTCTCATTTGCTTACGATTTTTATTATTTACAAGCGATAACAAAGGTTTTCGATGTTTATTCAAGACTAGGTTTTTAGATTTACTGATTTTAATTTTACCTCTGACTACGTTTAGTAGAATTTTGACTAAATCATCGACAACAAAATTTGGAAATGATTGTAAAATAGACATTCTTTTCATACTCGAAGCCTTTAACAATGCATTAAAATATGGGAAACTCCTATGATTTTTACAATTTTAACAACTTTATTATTAATCCTTTTAATAGGGGTTTTCGAAATTAGATTCATTGCGGGAAAATTCTCGGTTATTAGTTTTTTAGATTGTGTATAACTAGTCTTTGGTGGAACTTTTCCTGTCTTTATTTTCTTTTTAATACTTTGTCTAAGTTTTTGGACATTTTTAAGTCTTGATTTAATAAAAATTTTTACATGTTAATGTTTTCAACTTTGTTTATAAACCATGGCATTTTCTTTATTGAAAATATCTGTTTTTACCCGTAAATCATCATTGCATTGTTGTGTGAAATCAAGAAATATATATCCATGTGGTGATTTTGTAGCATCTTGAAATGCAGTGATAGGATAATTACGATTATTAGGGTATGCTTATCTAGAAAGAAAATCAATAACTGTTGCATCTTTAGGATTCTTGAAAATAACTAAATATTGAACATTTAAATTCCTTGTTTGATGTGCGCCACCCTGATGAAATAGATTTTGAGTAATAAAGATCACAGTAACACAACATGTCGACTGATTTTTGTGAATAAATTATTAAAATCCTCTTCTTTATTAGCTTCCTGATACAAATCATCGATAATGACGACATCAACTTTCATTAATCGACGAGATGATATACCGCATCATTTCTTAATTCCATTATTAATTTGTATAATTATAGGGTTTTGTTTATATTATATAATTTAATGAACTCTTTCTAAAAATCATATATATATAGATTAATATTTCATTATTGTTTAATTATGTTATCAAATATAAATTATAAAGGAACTTTCGATGTATCAAAAATGACATTTCCGATTGGTAAACCCCAGCAAATTGTAGATAGAAGTGGAATATACCCTATAATATTTTTCAAATCCGGCAAATGCAGAATCATGGGATGCAAGAAACCTTTAGATGTCAGTAAATTACAATATAGAATAAAGGATATTAAAATACAGTCAATTACTGTTACCATGGATATGGGACAATCTATCAATCTATACAACATGTCAACAAAATGTCTTTGTATGTTCGAACCAAAATTATTTCCTACACTGAGGCTTTTAAAATACAACTCAATGTGTGATAACGTGTTTGCCAGTGGGAAAATAGTCATATTAGAGTTGCGAAATCTAGAGTACAAAAATATTGTTTGTGACATACAAAATAAAATCACCGGATTGGTCGATATCTGATTGGCTAATGATTGATTAAAACAACTTGCTTATTCATTTAATTTCATTTTTAAAAATGGAAAAACTATACCGATTACATCCTCAAAATTAACAAAGAAAGAAATAGAAAACTATGGTAAATTTATTATTTAATATTTATTAATATTATTATCATTGTTTTCCAGATAAATATCAGGCCGTAATCTTAGAACGTTTGTTCTTTTTCTACCCTCAACTACGAGCAATACTGAAAGACCGGCTAGAATCAATCATTCCAGATCTGGTATATGCAGAAACAAATATATGGATCTTTAATATCATAGATCAAGCTCTATGGGATATAAAGCTTGACCGACGACCGAAGTAGATGGAACCCGAATACCCCTGTATTCTGGGTTGCAGTTGCTGCGATTTTCGGTACCAGCGATATGTCGAATGGTGCCTGGCGAAATCTGTTAGGAATTCGTCTAAATTTCAGCTTTTTAGAAAATAAATGTTTTGTATTTTATTTTGTTTTGTTTTGTTAGTAATAAATTATAGTTTTATTTGTTGGTGGTAACAATAATAATAACTCGTTAATAACACTAATAATAATAACTCGTAATAATCATATAAAACACGTGATATTAATAATATAAAGAAATTTATATAGGTGAAAGATGTATGTAAAATCATATGTAAACTCGATGTTTTCCTTGTAATTCACATACAGTTTGTATATTTATACAGTCACGCACTTATCATGCACTGTCTTTGTTATAATAATATGCATGATTCTGATTTGTTAATCAGTATCTGTCAAGAGTATAAAAGCTCGTCACCACCTTATAAAGATCATAAATCAAACATGACCAAGAAAATAAGTGTCCAACCAGTTCAGATGTTCCACAATTATAAAATGTATTTTTTAAAGGAACCTATCAATATGCAATTGGCAAATCCAGTCAAACTCAATAAAACTCAATTTCAATCTCTCACTGGGACTCTCTCAATGTTAGATATCAAGGATATTGATAATACGTTCAAAAAGATCAATTCCAATTTAAAATGCAATGAAAATGCTTTCTTCACCAATCAATATACCAGATATTATGATGCATTTACAGAAATAGGTTTCAAAGAACAGGAAAACTGGTATATAACAATAGCAATCCAAAGATATAAAGCTGATCAAAATGATGTGCTTTCTCCAATCTGGAAAATTGTTACTGCTAGATTTTCACAATTATTTTAATGTATAGTGTTTAGTGTTTAATAAATGTATTAATGTTTTCTTTGTTATTCTATAAACAAAATTATCATTAGTTTTAAAATAGTTTAAAAATGATGTCTGAAAAAGGTAAAATATAAAATATAAAATAATTAATTAATTTTCGTTTAGAATATTTAATAAACTTTTTGTTTGATAAACTCGAAGAAATAACCGGTGTAAAAATTAGAGATATGTTGACTCTAGTTGAAGCATTGGGTAAAGAAGATTCATGTTGTGATTCAGAATGTCAGAAAGATATGAAGAAATTGTTAATGATGAAGAAACCCCTACTGAAAATTTAATTGAGCCTAACGAATTTAAAACTTGTGTTGACCATGTCATATAAAATATAATGATAGAATATTGTGGTGATGAAACATGTACATGTAATTATCAATAAATATTTAAAAATGTAGTTTTCTATTAATAATTCAGTAAATAACAAGGAAATATTTATTAAAATTTATGATAAACTTTATTACAGATATATATGATGGATGCTCCAGTTAATAGTTTTAATCAAAATTTGAAATTTGAAATATAAATATCTGAACGTTTGTCTTATGCAGCAACTTGAATAACTGTTATCCATCCACCGTTTGCTTCTACCCATGTATTAATTTTTGTTTCAATTACCTAAATAATGATAAATTAATAATAATATAAAGTAATATACCTCTATCTACCATTGGAAATAATTTTCATAGTCGGATCCGGATTTTAATATCATGTGTTTCATATACATTAATCCTACTATTATTTGCATCCATTTATTATTTTCATTAAACATATAACTAAATATTGATTGGAATAAATTTTTCTTTCTCTACAATGTTGGCAAATTGAGAAATTTTTCATTATCAAATGGGATGTCTTCTACTATTTTTTCGGTCCGGTTGACCATGAATTTTATGTTTTTAATGATATCATCTTCTTCTCAATTACTAGCAACTAATTCATTCAACAAAGTTATAAAACATTTAGTTTCTTGCATTTTATAAAAATATTTGGAAGTGTAAGCTTATTTATACTATATTCGACCAATCAGAATCATGCATGGATATTGCATTTAAGTTGCAATGTCTTTATTTAAGAAAATATGTAAAAATATATAATGGAAATGACAATGAAGATTTGTTGCTACTGTTAACCGTGTGTTGAACTTCTTTCAATTTGTTAACCGGTTGTTGAACTTCTTTCATTATATGATTGAACTGATCAGTTGTTTTATTAGAATAAAATTTTATACTATATTGAAATTGATTCATCATTTTTTCATTAAAATTACGATTTTCATTTAATTCTAATATTGATTTTCTTAATTTATTTTTGATAATACCTATGGTCCGATTTAAATTTAAAATATCATCATATATTGCGTTCCGAGCTCTTTTTAAAGTTTCATATGTGAGTTCAAATCGGACTTCTAAATTACTCATTCTTTCAGATAATCTTTTGACTGGAGTTTTCAAATATCTAGGTCTATCTATCATATACAAAATATACATCAACACTGCGGTATCAGGACATACGCATCTTGTTGAATTTTTACCTTGAACGGTTTCAACAATTGAGTTACCCATTTTAAAAACACTAACAACTAATATTATTATTAAAATTTCATTAATCATTTTCAAATCTATATAAATTAATATTTATTGTTTATAGCTAAAAGGTTGTGTGTGTTTAACTTCTCATTGGTTTAAATTAGTATAAAAGTAATTGTTATTTCAATTTGTACCGAGCGCAGTTCAAGCTATGGACGAAATTGAACATTATAGTAATTTATTATTATTATTATTAATATTAACTATTTTGTAGATGATTATTTTAAAGTTATCAAAGAACGTCTGGAATTCTATTATCCAGATATACATTAAATATTGAAGGATAAGCCAGCATCAATAATTCCAGACTTGGTCTTTAATTATACATCTATATGGATATTTTCTGTAATCGATGAGTTTCTATGGATATCGAACAAATCAAAATGTTAAAGGATATGGAACCCGAATATCCATGTGGTGATGGATGTCATTGCTGCGCTGCCCGATATCGAAAGTATGTAGAATGGGCTTTGAATAAAGCTCTTCAACAATATTATTATAGTCGAATTATTTCTTTATAATAAAAGTTTTATGTTGTTGTATTGTTTTTATTTTATATTAATAATAATAATAATAATAATAATAATATTAATATTAATAAAAATAATAATAATAGAATAAAATTAAAAAATATTATGACGTTGAGGAATTTTGAATAACCTGGAGAAAATATGATGAGTCATCCAATTACATTGAGAAAAATTATGATGAGTCATGGTCTTTGTTTAAATGACCTTGAGAAAATATGATGGCTCACCCAATGACCTTGAATGAGTCATTGCCTTTGTTTAAATTACCTTGAAATTTTTTTGATTGACCATGAATATGTCATTGCATTTGTTTAAATTACCTTGAAAATTTTTGAATGACCTTGAAAATTATGATGACTCATCCAATGACCTTGAATGAGTCACTATCTTTATTCAAATGAACTGGAGAAAATTTTGATGAGTCATTGCCTTTGTCCTACAAAAATTTATACTTTTAAACTTAGAAAAAACGTTTTTTCCGGGGGTATATGTCTTTGTCACAGCGGGCCACTGTGGTAGAGGGCCATAATCCCACTACTAGAGAAGAAGAGAAGAAAGCGAAAGTCTAGTTAAATATTGATTATGAGTGATCAGGACCGATTTTCGGTAGAATTATTTTATATTTCATTTTATGAATAAACATTGTGTACATTTACTAACCTTGTTTTTTTATTTAAAAGTTATTTATTTTATTATTATTATTATTATTATTATTATTATTATTATTATTACTAGCAAGGCAAAATTTGTGATAATGTCACCTAATGGGTTTGTCGAATGAAATCCGAAATTGAATAAAATCAAGTAATGGTACTATCCAAATTTATCATTTTATCTTCATGAATTTGATTGACTGATTAACTCAGCAAAGAGGGGGGGGATATTTGAATCGATTTTATCAATAATCGAGTTATAAAGGACGCATTTTAAATATTGATCAAGATTCATGTCGAGTCTCCTCAGTCATCAGATGAAATCAAAAGTGCAATAATGATCCCATTGGTGAAGGGCAATTTCATTCGTGACCGGTTCCAAGGGAAAACCCGCTACAAGTGTATTGGGATTCAGATTCCGCCGAGTTACTACCTCCCAATGAAATAATTATTTCAATTCCTATCACAATAAATATCAAAAGTTATCGTTATTAATTTTATTATAGATAATTTCGGGAACCGAATTACATTTGAAGTGGTATCCAGGCAATTCATTTCCTATTTTGTCATTGAAGAGTTTTCCTCAAATTTTTGAGATTGTGATCAATGATGTCTTCCATAATTCTCTATGATGCCAAACAAACAATTATTATCGGCCCTCTTTGTAATGTTGATAACCCAATTCTTCTAGTGTTTGTGTTGGGAGAATATTATCGAGCTCTAGTGTTTGCCCAGTCAGCTCAGTCATTACCGAGGATGTTTAAATAAAAAGTAAATGCTGAAATTCAAGCAAATCATAAAAAACACTGTAAAACTGACATAATTTTTATCAGATTTAATAAAAAATTCTATTAACGAATTCAATTAAGTTTCCAGAAAACCTGGCACCCAAAGGCAAACAATGAAACTGGCGCCACAGTTAGTTATTTATATAAACATTTTAATTTTTCGAAAAAATATAGAATCTTCGTAATTAATTTTTTAAATAACGCTAAATTAACAGATTCAATATCTTGATTCAAACAAAAATGTAACAACTGATTACAATCTTTTTCATTTTAATGTTTGTGAGATAAATCTAACAATATATTTATCGTTAAGATAAATATGATCACTTGTAATGAGTTTGATGTTATCTCAAAATAGCAACATATTACGTTGTGGTATTTTCATTGTGAATATTAATCTGTATTATTAATAAAATGCGTCGCATTGCTAAATTTATAATATTACATATTAAATAGTGTGTATGATTGTAACATGTTGAAATCGTTTAGAATATGAAAATACATTTTTCAAATTCTCCAAGTTTTATTTGAAGTTTTGTTTAAATTATATGTATTGTAAAAATCGTGTGTTTACTTTGAATATTGTTAATATGAATATAGGTTTGAACAATCTTTATAATACTAATGATAATATTTATGAATTGAACAAAAGTTTCCTATAAACAGTTTGATTTTCTATTAAAAACATAAAGCAACTTAATAAGTAACATCCTTGCACAATAAGTTTGCTATTTTCATACGGGGTCCCTAAATGCGTAGAGAAGGTACCAGAAATATGCCGGACAACTGATTTTAATATAAATAGATTTTGGATGAATTAATTTCTTTAAAAATTCAATACCAACATTTTCTTAGTTTCATTGTTTAAATGTATAAGATTTTTAATTTATTAGTGTAACCTTGATATCTAACTTTGCGATAACCAAGTCAGGTAAGTATATATAATAAAGCTAGATCAATTCTATTGAATGATTTTCTTAGTACATTGCAATGTTGCTTAGGACATCCGAAATTCTGCATAAACTTGTAAACAGGGTGTATGAGCCTTACATTCCCTTCTGTACATTACCAATGACACAATGAAGTTGATTCAGGTTTATTGTATACTTACCTGACGCGAAGAGAAGTTTTTGCATAGTACTGATGAGAGCCAAAAGCTCGAAGCTAGTATACTGTTGGGATTTTCACTGGTTATCACAAAGTTTGGATAATAATGCATTTCTAAAAAAATAATATTGGGGAAAATTTAAAATTTCTCCGATCAGTATTGCTTGAAACTTTATCAGCTTTGAGTGTTCCATTTTATAAAGAGCTTCACCTTTTTAAACAGATTTGAAGGAGCTGTGTCAAAATTGGCACGAATAAATTAATTTCGAATTGTGAAATCTACAAAATGTAAAACCAAAGAAAATCAAACGAGAAACAAGTCAAAAAATAGTTATTACAACTAAATCAAATTTATTTATCAAAATGTTTTTTTGGTCCTCACCATATCGGATTTGTATGGAACCAAATTGATGATACAATCAGAAATCAAATTTTGATTTCATTATTAATCCGCTGCATCTGCTATTTTCTGTGACTGGTAGAAATAGGCATTGGCAGCGTTCAATATTTCCAGACGCACACATTTATCTCATTTATTTCTACTATTAATATCCAAATGGCAGTCAACTTGTTTTTTGTCATTGAAATCATCTTTCCAATAATTTGATGATTATTTTATTATAAATTTCCTTGTTCATTAACATATTTCCTATTATAAGGACTTTTTTTTGCTTTTCACCTCTGATTTCTTTATAAGTGACATAATATTTTCTACTAAATTTGACTTATTAGATTTATTTAAGGTATTCACGAATTTTCGGCAGTCTTTTTCAAGTGATTATTTCTTCTTCTTCTTCTTCTTCTTCTTCTTCTTCTTCTTCTTATTATTATTATTATTATTATTATTATTATTATTATTATTATTATTATTATTATTATTATTTATTATTTTATTCTCTTCATTTTACCTACCGAAACTTCATCATCTGATCTATAGTGAGTTTCGGAACTTAAATATAAAATGGAAGGAGTGAGTAGTATGATCCATCATTATTCCACCATAAGCAAGCATGCAATTTGATATAATTTCTTCGAGGGAGATGGGAGAAAATTTCCAGAAATAAATTTTATCACATAACAAAATTTCTAGTGGCAAAAGCGGCCATTAATGCCTTATTTTACCAAAAATCCAAGGAAGACTTATTTTTTTTAATTAAATTAAGAAAACAATAAAAATGAAATTATTATTATTATTATTATTATTATTGGGCTTAAAGCCAAAAATTAAAACAAAAATAATTTTAGTATTGGTTAAAACAAAAAATATAAATAAGGAAAATGGACACTGCACATACACATGCACCGCAAGCAGAATCTAAAAATAAAATAAAAACATAAAATAAACAAATTAAAAATACAACAAAATTAATTAAAACATATTAATAAAATCGATAAAAACCAACAGATGTAAAAGGAAACACATATTAAATAAATAAAACTCCCAAAACCTTGCAATATAAGGTTTAGAAAAAACATAGGCAGAAGTGGCGACCAAGAAACAAAATTTTAAGGGTTAAAAAGAATATTGAATAAAAAATAACAATAAAAATAGATTCGATAACATAAAAATAATATATCGAAAAATAGAGAAAAATGAATAAAAATTATAAAAATATTTTAAAATTAATAAAAAACAATAAAAAACCCTTAAAATGGAGAAAAACCGCCTATTGGTCGAGCACACGCAAAAAACAGCTATATAAGCAGTGGCTAAATTCATTATTTCAACTCTAACTTAACTGTTACAAAACTCAAAATTTAACCTAACAAATACTCTAATTGTTACTTAACTTCATTTTCAAATGGAATTGTTTGAAGTTATTTTGAAGTAAGGATTTATGTCTTGTGTAACTTATGACGTTTTTAATGTATTAAATAAATCTTAATAATTATGTTTTTTGGATGATCATGGTGTTTTTCACTACTGACGAGTCTCCTACCTCAAAAGATTATATTAATGTATTGGAATAGCTTTCAGGAGGGCTAACAAATTTACTTTCGTTAGTTGTGGCTACTGGTCGTGCAATCCTGACAACTCGGCTGCCCGTGGTGAGGCCTAGTCGTAAGACGTAGGACTTTACCCACAGGGTGCCGTTTCACAACTCATGGCACCCTGTGGAAACGTCGGTCCGAATGAGCAGGATTAAAATCTGGGAAGAGCGATATGAATTAGGAGGACTAAGATTGATCTCTAGTAGATCATTTAGGTATTGAATCTTTTTCAAACAAACTCGTCAAGTTGAAATTGGACCTGGGTAGTTAGGGGTAGGATAGTAGATTTGTCTAATAATTGATTCGGATTCTTGTAAATATCGATCTTAAAACAGGAGAGCATCAGACGTGCGTACCTTGCCAATGTTACTTTTAAATTTCACTGAATAATGCATGTGACTCCAGAAACGACTCTATAAGATTATCCACAATAAGAACTATTAAAAATTCTGAGCAAATACTTGAGAGATATAAATTAACTACTAGTAAATCAGTCCGTAGAGAAAATTTTAATTAAATTATAACAGAATCCAATTAAATTGCAGAAATAAATCCATTTGATACAGTTAGATACAAACGAAAGCATATCAAAGTGTTACGCCTGAATAGCTCATTTCGAGTATCAAATTTGAACGTTTTTATTTTATCCATCGACGTATACGACCAGATTTTTGTGGGCCGATCAAATAGATAACCTACCGATCGCGACCTACACACAGTTTTCATGATAAATTAAGTAAACAGAATCTGCTTTAATATTGATTTGATATAATTTTTAATAGATTCACTTTACGAAACAAGAAAATTATTTAATCTTTAAGTCTAACTATCGAGAGAACATGCAAAGTTTTCAAATACAAGCTAACACTGTAGAACGTAGTTGGAAGTACCTATTAATCCCGAGGCTATTCTTTCTTCTCAATTTCCTTTTGTTATATTAAATTGTTTTACAGAATTATTTTTCACAAATTTCAATTATTCATTTTCTCTAATTCAATCAAATCCCTTATCTACAGAAACTAATCGATTCCGTCATATGAATTTGCCACAGATACCAAAAATCTTTCCAGCTCCATCAGCCATACCTGCAACACAATATGTGGAAAAGCTGGAGCGAGGAAACTTCACGCTCCGTAAAAAGTACAATAAATTAAAAGGTACTTGGTGCTCCCCCGAAGCTACGAGGGAGCTATATAAAAAGATCACGCGGCTTTCTCGCGCCTGCGATGATCTTATAATTGAAAACCGGAGCCAGCGGATCACGATCACCGACATATTCACAGAAAAGGAACTTCAAGCTCGACTGCCGAGTTGGAATATGGCTCAACGCTTGGATATTATTCCGGCCCATCATTCGCCAATGAATCTCGAAAACACCAGAAATAATGATAACACCAATGTGCCCACCGAACTGGAAACGCAGCCGAATGTAAACCGCCGACACGAGCCTAATCGGAATCGACGTAGGCAACAGAGGCGAAGAGCCGAAAATGCGCTACTCCAAGCCAATATAGGAAGTAGCGAGAATGCGGATTTAGCAAGAATTACCGAAATGTTAATGACCGATCCGATAGTCTCGAGGGAGGATGAGGATTTGAATATCATTTATACCCCTCGGCAGCCAGATTTTTCTCAACCAGTCCCAACACCAGCACAGATCAATATTACAATGGATAGTCACTCTGCCGAGGTACCGATAAGTATACAAATCTCTACCTCGTCTCGGACAACTACCGACAGAGATGCATCTTCCAGCGGGCGATTTTCGCCACAAATCATCTCCGTTGTCAAACCGACGATTCATCAAGACCAGAGGGCGAACAATCGTCATCGAGCCCCGTCGAGTTCCTCGATCAGGCCACCCAAACGACGATATCTCCAAGTAGATATCGATGGAGAAGATTGATGGAAGAAATTTGCTGTATCTACGAAAACTGAATTCTGTTATGATGAACCTACTAATAATTTTACATAAATTTTTTGTTGTTGTTGATTCTTTTATTGTTACTTTTGTTTCGTCTTATTGAAATAAAATTTTTAGTCTTAAAATTTTGTTTCATTTTATAATTTTTTTGTGTTGTTGTTGGTTTCTGTTTAATTCCGATCGCATAATAGAAATATAAAACTTTTCGATTAGATAATCAATAAGCATGAACTAATTTTGGAGAATAAAGTTGCAAATTAAAATAATAACTAATAAAATAAATCAAGGAGGTAATTAAATCATCTACGGAAAATAACTGGAATCTAGTTTGTGATCTTGATGTACAATATGAATTTCAATAAGTTCACAGACATTATCCTTCTTGAAATCTGGGAAACTTGATATACCTTAGGATATTAAATTATGGAATAATGCGTAAGACCTTCTAACCGCCGCTTCGAACCCGAAATCGAAGATTATTCAAAAAGTAGTGTTACTAACGACACTCACCTGTTTGAATAGCATTCGGCTGCCGTACACAGTACCAACATGGATTAATCAATGGGTGTATGATAGTAATTTGTAAATTATGTAGTGTGCGGGGGAAAGTAGATCCTAGAAATGGAGAGGGGTATAGTTTAGTAAGCGTTGCTAACCGGTTGTTTAAATGTTTCCCCGTACACCAGCATTATTATTATTATTATTATTATTATTATTATTATTATTATTATTATTATTATTATTATTATTATTATTATTATTATTATTATTATTATTATTATTATTATTATTATTATTATTATTATTAATAAATAATTAAATAAATTTGGCAACGATTTAATTAAACGATAACGCCAATAAAAAACCTTTCTTACGATATATTTCGATAGCACAGCTATCATCTTCAGGTACTCAAAACCAACTAAAAATATGATGAATTAACATTTAATTTAAACAAATTATTTTTTATTAATTTAATTTTTTAATAAATAAATATTTTTAAAAATATATTTTAAATTAATTTTAAATTTTAAATTTTTTACTTATATTCTAATTTTTTAAAAATTAATGCAATTTAAAATTTTCAATTATTTTAATAATATTAAAAAAACAAACATGATTTAACATACGTAAACTATTTAAAAACATTCAAAACATTCGTAGTCACAGCACTCTGCACATTAATCTTTGGATCCAATGACCTTATCAGCAATGCTTCACATATCACTCGTTCCCAATAACTATTAAAACTTCTCAACAAAATTCTAAAATCAGACATTCCGATATCACTTTTACAGCCTCTATTGTGTTCACTAATATTGGTCAAACCCTAATTCGGTAAAAAGTGTTGATAAATTGGTTGAGTTGTTGATAAAGAATGGATATTCTAAATCATTTTTATTGTTGATGATAAAAGAAACTGTTGATAAATTGATTAAAAATCCTAAGGATCCATGTTGTGGAAAGTCTGAATGTAATTTGTCGGATGGGTGTGAATTGAGTGTTGATCTGGGTGATTGTAAAAATGGATATAAAAAAATTGAGCCTAAATATGTGTTAGTATTGCCGTACTCTGAAGGCTTTACAAATTATAAGAGGAAGTTGGGTAAACTGATAGGAAATTTAGAGTATAAGATCGTCTCTAATTCGTGTAAGGTACGCAATATGTTTATTAATAAATCAAAAACTCCGGTTGGATTGTGTTCTGATCTCGTTTATCAATTTACATGTAATGGGTGTAATGCCACATACATTGGAGAGACTTCCCGTCATCTCTGTACTCGAGTTCTAGAGCATTGTCGATTGAAGGGTTTGACCAATATTAGTGAACACAATAGAGGCTGTAAAAGTGATATCGGAATGTCTGATTTTAGAATTTTGTTGAGAAGTTTTAATAGTTATTGGGAACGAGTGATATGTGAAGCATTGCTGATAAGGTCATTGGATCCAAAGATTAATGTGCAGAGTGCTGTGACTACGAATGTTTTGAATGTTTTTAAATAGTTTACGTATGTTAAATCATGTTTGTTTTTTTAATATTATTAAAATAATTGAAAATTTTAAATTGCATTAATTTTTAAAAAATTAGAATATAAGTAAAAAATTTAAAATTTAAAATTAATTTAAAATATATTTTTAAAAATATTTATTTATTAAAAAATTAAATTAATAAAAATAATTTGTTTAAATTAAATGTTAATTCATCATATTTTTAGTTGGTTTTGAGTACCTGAAGATGATAGCTGTGCTATCGAAATATATCGTAAGAAAGGTTTTTTATTGGCGTTATCGTTTAATTAAATCGTTGCCAAATTTATTTAATTATTTATTTATAAATCATGCTGCAGCTGTTCCAATATTCAAAAGGTTTATGAAGGTTTATAACTCCCTCAAAAGAAAGGAACTAGACATTAGTTTTCTTGAGACTTGTTTAGAAGAAAAGATGATTCCTTCGTTCATTTATAAAATGAAACTAAGTGATTGTCTTTCTAGTAAAGATGTCCAATTAATACATAGAAGAACGTTAAGAAGAATGTTGGAATCAGAGAAAATAAGGAGAACTTCCATTGATAAAAAACTAACAAATATTGGATTAATGTTAAATAATGCTACGAATGAGTTTTGTTTACAGGTATGTGTAGAATGGTGTATCAAAAATTCGATTGTGCAAATAAAATCTAAAGAGAATGCTCATATTAAAAAATTGATTAATTTGAGAAAAATATTTGGGATTTCTAAATTTAGTGTGGAGAATACTGTGATAAATTTGAGTAAAATAGTGTTGAATGATGATGAAGAGCGTGTTTTAAAATTTGGTCCAAATCACTGTATTAAGAATCGCTTGGATGAAACAAAATTGTGTGCAAAAATTGAAAGTTTATATTTTCATATAGCCCGATCGATGAAAGGCATTAATGGTAATTATGTGAAGAGCTCGTTAAGTGCAAGTACGATGGAGTATATCGATAAAAACAAAAAGCAAAATATTAGGGATTTTATGACTTTAAAAAACTTAGCTAAAAAAAATATAAATATCTGTAAGTTTGACAAAGGAAATGGGATAGTCATTCTTGACCATGATGTGTATGTAAATAAGTTGAATGATTTGTTAAATTCTCCTCAGTTTGTGAAATTGCCAAAGGGTCGGAAGAATGGAAAATTACCTCCTCTTAAGGATGAAGAGTTTGTGCAAAAAATGTTAAATGGTTTTATTGAGAAGAAGCTTATTGATGAAGAGGTAGGTAAGTCTATTCGTCCAATAGGATCGCAGCCAGCTAAACTATATGGGCTGCCAAAAATCCATAAAGATGGTGTACCTATGAGACCAGTTTTGTCGATGGTTGGTACTGCCCAGTATAAAATAGCAAAGTTTTTAGATGGATTATTAAAACCATTAATGCGATCAGAGTTTGAATGTAAGGATAGCTTTGAGTTTGTTTCTTGTATTGCAAAGCTACAAAAACGAAGTATGAATGATGTTATGGTTTCGTTTGATGTTTGTAGTTTGTTTACGAATGTGCCACTGGTTGAGACAATTGACTTATGCTGTGCGTTGTGGAATGAAAATGATTCGGAACATCACATTTTGGATAGAAGGGCATTTCGAAAACTTCTTGAATTTGCTACTTCAAATGTCAATTTTCTTTTCAATGATGAATGGTATCAACAAATAGATGGAGTCGCTATGGGTTCCCCTTTAGCACCAACGATGGCATCAATATTTTTGGCTAGTTTGGAAAAGAAAATTGCTTCTTTCCAATTTGAAAAACCTTTTGTTTATAAAAGGTATGTGGATGATATTTTTCTTATATTTGAAAACCAGAAACATGTAGAACCGTTTTTGCAGTTTATGAACAGTTTACATAAAAACATTGTATTCACATGTGAAACGGAGAGAAAGTCATCAATTGCGTTTTTGGATTTGTTAATTCAACGCAAAGATAAACAGTATGAGACAGAGATTTATAGAAAACCAACTGATACTGGTCTTTATACTTCTCCAGAAAGCTTCTGTGAATTTAAGTATAAGAGAAATATGGTGAAAGGATTGATTTATCGTTCATGGGCTTTATCTTCTACTTTTGCTAATTCGGTAAAAAGTGTTGATAAATTGGTTGAGTTGTTGATAAAGAATGGATATTCTAAATCATTTTTATTGTTGATGATAAAAGAAACTGTTGATAAATTGATTAAAAATCCTAAGGATCCATGTTGTGGAAAGTCTGAATGTAATTTGTCGGATGGGTGTGAATTGAGTGTTGATCTGGGTGATTGTAAAAATGGATATAAAAAAATTGAGCCTAAATATGTGTTAGTATTGCCGTACTCTGAAGGCTTTACAAATTATAAGAGGAAGTTGGGTAAACTGATAGGAAATTTAGAGTATAAGATCGTCTCTAATTCGTGTAAGGTACGCAATATGTTTATTAATAAATCAAAAACTCCGGTTGGATTGTGTTCTGATCTCGTTTATCAATTTACATGTAATGGGTGTAATGCCACATACATTGGAGAGACTTCCCGTCATCTCTGTACTCGAGTTCTAGAGCATTGTCGATTGAAGGGTTTGACCAATATTAGTGAACACAATAGAGGCTGTAAAAGTGATATCGGAATGTCTGATTTTAGAATTTTGTTGAGAAGTTTTAATAGTTATTGGGAACGAGTGATATGTGAAGCATTGCTGATAAGGTCATTGGATCCAAAGATTAATGTGCAGAGTGCTGTGACTACGAATGTTTTGAATGTTTTTAAATAGTTTACGTATGTTAAATCATGTTTGTTTTTTTAATATTATTAAAATAATTGAAAATTTTAAATTGCATTAATTTTTAAAAAATTAGAATATAAGTAAAAAATTTAAAATTTAAAATTAATTTAAAATATATTTTTAAAAATATTTATTTATTAAAAAATTAAATTAATAAAAAATAATTTGTTTAAATTAAATGTTAATTCATCATATTTTTAGTTGGTTTTGAGTACCTGAAGATGATAGCTGTGCTATCGAAATATATCGTAAGAAAGGTTTTTTATTGGCGTTATCGTTTAATTATTATTATTATTATTATTATTATCATCATCATGATTACTATCATTATTATTATTATTATTATCATTATTATCAAATAAATAATGGTCATAAAATAAGTTTTAAAATATCCGAATTGAAAATTTCTCTAAAATTTGATTACCAAATTTATTATTTCTAGATTTATGGAATTTGTCTGAGATTGATTAACCCAATTTCCTAGAAATTTATTGGAATAAATATTCATTGAAATTTCAACAATATTTACGGCACAATTCAACCGTATTATTATCGGAGGTATTTGCACTTTCAATTCTGGACTTTATGCCAAGTGAGATTCATATTTTAACCGGTGTGGACAAGCTGGGATCGCAGTAGCTGGGAAATGTCTGATTCTGTGTTGGCCCATTTGTCATTGATCGGTTCAGTAGATTGTTTTAATGAATTTCTCTGAAAGTCACCGGGAAAATCAATATTTTATAGCATCATCCATCAAATCGGATTTTGTCATCGCCCAGACTTTCATGAATTTAAATTTGATCCCATTTCCCACTTGTTTCAATGATTGTATCTCTCTGTTATTTTTCTGTCAGCCCACAACTATTGTTAACGAGGGGAGATTTTCCAATTATCATAAAACCGAATAACCGACATTTCTAATGTCTCCCAGTCGAATTGAGTGGTTTGACATTACGTTACAATTAGATTACGAAGTCTGAGATATTCCTATGATCCGATTAATAAAAAAAATTTCTTTACTTACTACTCGGGATTTGCGCATTAGCAAAAATTGACCTACCGGATATACTAATTCAATAGGCGATTTAGTAATGCTGGGGGTCGGCTTGCAAGCGGGCCATAGGAAATATAGGAAATGTAAAAACAAAATTCAATGATAAGGAAGCTTTAAAAATGATACCCGTCTTCTCTATTATTCAAATTTTGTTTATCTTTAATCTAAACAAAAGTGAACAATCATAATTCCGACTGAACGGACATTTTCAAAAATAAGCACATCTTTTTAGGATGTATTCTTATTTTTTAGGGTCTGTCTATGAGCGGGATACAAACGAACGGAATATAGAACGAGAATATACGGTTTTATTAAATTCGATGTTTCATTTCATATCTCATATCGAAAAGATACTTTAACGCCTTAAATAAATAGCGCTGTATTAAGATTCGACAGAAATCAGCATGCTGGGTCCGTCGTAACATAACTATTCCTTTCAATTTTCTTTATTTCCCCCAATTACTGTTAAGCAAATTAAAACTATTATTAATATCCTTTTTCACCTTTGATCTTTTTTCAATTTCCTTTATTTTCATTTCTTTTTCAAGCTACACATCAAAATAAAACTAAATTATAATCGATTGTCTAAAAATGATTTGAAAATTCTTTAATTGCCAATATTCATTTCTTTTTTCAAATATTCTTACACTTGTGTTTTTTTAAGGAATTTATTTATATTAATTTATTTTGATAACAATATCTTACAAATTAAAATTTTCGTTTTTTTCTATTATTTTTTTTCAAAACATTTAAAAATTAATAGGGAAAATTTAAACTTTAGCATATTTTTTGTCGATAATTTAAGAAATGGCATATCAATTTGATAAATTTAAAATATGGCATCCAATAAAACAAATTTTGAAAAATATTATTTCATCGTAAAATTTATAAAAAATATCATTTAATTATAAAAAATTAAAAAAAATATTATTACAATACCATTCTTCATGAATACATTACTCAAAACAAATGAAATAATCTCCAATAGTTTGAAACAATTATCACTAAAATTTAGAGTTAGTAGTATGTTTTCGAACATAGATGAGTTCTTGCAACTATTATCAAAATCAGCCATACTTAAAAGGTACCATATATTGTTCACTGGCGCAACAAGAAACATGTAACACTTAGTTGTAAATCACTTTCTTGCGATTTTAAAGTATCCGCATACAAAAAGATGGTCCTTGATCAGTGTATAGTCAGCGTTATGCATCCATTTCATACAACTGATTGCAGTTATTCAAAATTGTCGACGTGCATTGCTATTAAAAGTGTTATTTCTGAATCTACTCCTTCGTCAGCAAAGGCTTCGGAGATTATTGAATTGGTGAGACAGAAAACTGGAAGACAATTTAAATATATCGGCGTGCAAGGCACTCGAAAGTTACAAATCCAAAGCCCAAAGTGCTCAAAAATTCATACTCGTTTATTAACAGCTTAATATCTTCAATAAATCCATTAGATACATTCACTAATTTAGAGTTGGAGAATTCACGATTTAAACGGTTTTTCATGAGTTGGCGAGCCACTAAACATTTTTATTCGCTAAATAGGAAATGTATTACAATCGACGGAACTTTTCTGGCTGGTGTTAAAAAGGGAACATTATTAGTCGCTGTTGCACAAGATGGCAAAAGATCAACTTGTTCTATTAGCCTATGCTATAGCTGAATCTGAAAATCGAAGCAGCTGGATATATTTTTTAGAAAACCTAAATAGGCATTTTGACATAAATGATTCTTCTACGATAATAATGTCTGATAGGGATGTTGGGCTGTTATCAGAGGTCAATTCAGTGGTCCCACACGCAATCAAATGCAATTGCGTTAGACATATTGCAATGAATTTAAAATCGAGGTTTCATAACATATTGTTAATGGAAAATTATTGGTATCTTGTCTACACATGATGAAATTTCTTTTGAAAGAGGTATGGGAGAACTACAAATTCTAAATGAAGAATTTTATAATGAACTTGTTAATATGGGGATTTCTAGTTGGGCTTATTCAAAATATCCAATTGCTAAGTATGGGAAAAACACTTCAAACACTGCGGATTCAATAAACTCAGCCATCAAAAAATTCATTAAGCAAGTTATAACAAACCTTATTATATCTCTGAATAACTATTCCATGAAAATATTTAGCTAAAGAAGAGAAAGAACTATAGGGAATTCGATTTTTGCTAAACAATTAGGTAGCGTTGAAACTAACACTACTATTGGGCTGTTATGTACGATTGCAGAATCTAACGCAAATGTATTTTTAGTGGAAAGAGAATTTATAGTAGATTTTAGTTCTAAAAAATGAAGTTGCAATAGATCTTTTGAGTTCGGATATCCATGTTCCTATTTAAGTGCAGTAATCGTATATCTAAGACAAGATCATAAAGCATTTGTTGAGATATACTTTACATCTTCTAATTACAATGGCTCGTACGTAGATTCAATTGTGCCTCTTTCGGTCATTAGCTTGCAAAGAGATAACACTCTACCACCGGAAGCGAGAAGATCTCATGGAAGACCAAGAGTTTCAAGAAAACGGTCAGCGAGAGAGAATTAAATATTCGCTTTTAACTTTGAATTGGTTTTTATGTCTAATATATTTTTTCTAGGCAAAGTTTTATTATGATAATATTTCTTAAATTTTATTTTTTTAAGATGCCATTTTTTAAATTAGCGAAAATGATATACTATATTTTAAATTTATCAAATTGATATGCCATTTTTTAAATTTAAAAGTTTGATATGCCATTTTTTAAATTACAGACAAAAAATATGCTATTTTTTATAATGCCCCAAATTAATATAGTAATTTACAGTGAAAAAAAATATTTATTATATAAATTTCCATTTTTACGTAATTCAATAAATTGTACTATTTTAATGTTTCTTGAAAAATTTTGAATTTCGAAAATTACAGAATTTATAGTTTTTATAAAAGAATCCAAATTTTGATATTTTCATTATTTTCCTTATTATTTACCAATTATAATTTATAATAAAAGATCATAATAAAAATAAAATATCAAAAAAACTAAACTGAACAAAGGTGACCAAAGTAGTTAAACTTGCACCTACTTGCCCACCATGCAAGTTCAAGTTTAAGGTCACAAATTGAATTAAGCTGAGGTAATCTAAAGCCAAAGTCATTTAAGGACAAGGTCGGCTTAAGATCGTTGAAATCGAAATTACGACATTTTGGACTAATAAAATAGATTTTAGGATCAAAATTAAAGGAAAATTTAGATTTTTAGTTATGTAATGGTCAATAATATCTGCTTATTCAATGAAAGGGTCTGGTAACATTTAACCAAAATTTAGGGGCAAGCTAAATTTAAGAGTCAATAAAGGACAATAAATAAGGACAGGTCATCAAAATTTTACAATTACTAATTTTAAGGTCATTGATGTTGTTATAAAAGTCAATATTTAAAGACAAAATGATTTGAAGGTAGAAATAACATTAGTCAAAAAACAACTGAAAAACAATAAATAAAAGCAGGCACCGAATTTTAGTCAAACAATTTTAATAAATTTAAATAACATCAATAGTAAAAATGGTGCTAGGACAAAATATGCGCTTACAAAATTGTAGGGGAACATGATAATAAATTGTACTTTTTAGATTTAAAATTCTCACGAATGAGATAAAAACTGGTATACAATTAAAGCATAACTAATGACAACTAACTATTGAAACATTTAAAATGAAACAAATATTCGTTTTGGATTCAAATTAAAAACATAGTTATACAAATTAAAATTAACTTTATCCAGGTAATTATTTGTTTCGCTTAATAAAATCTTTTATTGTTATCCCAGGTTTTATCTCATTCATGAGAATTTTAAATCTAAAAAGTACAATTTATTGTCATTTTCCCTTACAATTTTGTCCGTGCCATTTTGTCCGCCACCGTAAAAATAATATTAATGTGATTTCTAACCAGCTAAAGACTGATTAAAGATCGTAATTTATACAGCGCGATATTCGATATACTTATTTGGCACTTTTTTATAATTTAAACTTTGCAATATTTTTTGATTAGTAATAATATAAAAATTTATGAGAACATGAAGAATTTGGGTGAGAATTGTCTTAGTGATGAAACAAGTCAAATGAAAGTTGTCATGGGTTTGAAGCTGCAGCAATTATATAAGAGTTACTGTTAGGGTGAAGAGGGTAATTTATACTTACTGATGTATCCAGAGTATCAATATTTTCAACACGCACACAAATTAGTATGATACCTATATTATAAAATATATTGATTGTATTTAATAATCAAGAATATAGTGCAGTAGAACCGGGTGTCATTAAATAATGTCATCAATAATATTATATCATGGAAATACACAACCTTACTTAATATCCAAGGCTCATCTTATCATTTACTGGTTTAACAATAATAATAATAATAATAATAATAATAATAATAATAATAATAATAATAATAATAATAATAATAATAATAATAATAATAATAATAATAATAATAATAATAATAATAATAATAATAATAATAATAATAATAATAATAATAATAATAATAATAATAATAATAATAATAATAGTTACAAGAAAGCGCTATTCAAGCACACGCTGTACGATATATTTTAAATAACCAACTAAAATAATATGAATTCAATTTATATACTCAACCTAATTATTAAATTTTAAATATTTTATTAACAAGTTTTTATAATTATTGAGAACGTGTTATATGTGAAACTTTGCAGATAAGTTGAGCTCAATAAAAATCACAATTACACAGGAAACACGAATGTGGTGATTTTTCAAAACCACCTTTTTTTATTATTTTTTCTTGTTTTACCAAATAGTCATTTTTCATTGTTTCACTTACAAAGAACACGGTCACTGTTATAAAACTTGTTTACTTGTCTAAAACATGTGTGTTTTGATAAGTTATCTATTATGAACGATGCATCCAAACGCTTTCTTCATTTAACTTATCGGTTTCAACGTCATTATAATGTGCAGCGGCAACTCGAACAGAGAGTGGAAGCTACATATGCATACAAAAATTAATGTTCCTGAAAGTTCATGAAGACTATGTCCAAATTCCTTATTTTGGTTGTGAGTGTAAGGGACGGAGTTTGCCTTGTAAAACAGACACATTCGTCGATCTTCACTTTTTGGTTCAATTTTTTCGACTTATGTAGTCTCTGATTAAAGTAAAATAGTGTCGATTAATGGAGTCGAAGAAAGCTCTAAATATAAATTGCGAAGATCATGTCAAACGGTATTGAAAGAAAAACTTTACATATTGATTGTAAAAAAATATTTTGTCCGTTTCATGATAAAAAGAAAGCTTAAGAAGTTCGAATAGAAAATTGCCGCAAAGAAACAATGTTCAACAGCTGGCTCATTTGTAGCGAAAACCATTTCCAGTTCAACCTTTTACACAGTTAATATTCCTATTGACAAAATTGAATAATTCAAGATTCCATGAATAACGGCAAGTGAGTCGGTATAATTTTTCATTAATAATTCATTTACTTCATGAATGGTTTATTATGCATCAGTTAAATGTGACAAATCTTGAATCCTTGCCATGCGTCTCCAACCTACGGCCTAAAGTATTTAATGCCTCACATCAAGATTCGCCCTGGAAGTTTCATTGACTGATTTAATTGCAATCATCACCGACGAATGCACTGATGCTCACTATCAATATGTTCTGCACATTTTTTTATCCCAAAAGTGAAATTAGATTCTGAAGGCATGTTAGGCAATTCTACATCGTCATCCTCAACATCACAGCGTCATCTGAAAGCCCTACAAGTTGATATAAAAGAACTAGACGAAATGAACTGTAGTTTAGGCTGTAGTTAAGAGCTTAATGAATTATCTAGTTGAGTTCAACAAAGTCAGTACCTTCTTAATTATTAATGCGAGTTTTATGATGAAAGCTTTCAACTACCTAAAGATATAGTGCTTACCTGTGTGCATATTACATGCAATGCTCACACTGTGAATCCTGTTGATGAAATGTGGAGTCTAAATTTTCATTTAAAAGCATTTTCTCCCATTGTGGTGCTAGAAACCAAAATTGCATAACTCACATGAAGTAAAAATATGGAAATATTCATGACGTTTACAACCAGGTTATGGATCTATTATCATGGACATTAGAATTCGTTAGCTCAGCCTACAGAACATCGCCACTCATTTGAAGATGTGGTAACAAAACTGAAACCGTACTACTACTAAGACCCTACCTCTGTATCGTCTGGAAATCGAGTTTTTTATTCTAATCAGACCTTGATTTATTTTTTGAAAGAAATATGACTCTTGGACCGACAGCACGTCGAATCTTTAAGCATTAAAGGATTGACTGAATGTATTCTTGGTCTGAAAAATAACTACCAAGCATAGTATTGAAATAAAGTCTTAAAAAGAAGCAGTGCATGAAGTGAAATATCCCCAGAAATGTTGTTTGTTTTTAAAATTTTAATTTTTAATATTAACTTAACATCAATATAGAATTTATTTTAATTAAAATATAATTTTATAAGATAATTTGAAATTTTTAAACAAGAAAATGATATTAAAATATTTATAGTAATTTTTTATTTGAGTTTATAAATTAAATCAATATTATTTTGGTTGGTGATAAATATGTATTAATGAATGGAGCTTTTTATAATTAAATTATGGTCATGTTTAATTAATTAATTAATTAATTAATAATAATAATGACAGTAGTACACCAAAGAAAGAGGAAAGGTCAGATATACCAAGAACAAAATACAATATTGTAAGTTTTTCACTCTCTAATTTGATTGGTTAATAATACTTGAATAATAATACATTCAAATTTCTCTCTGATTCTATTGGATAAAAGATTTATCAATGTCAAATTTGGGAAACATTCAAATGAAATCTAGTTGAAATAATTTTTATTCATTGGAAATTTGCAATTATATTTCTGTGGAGATGTGTTTTTTTCCATGCAAAGGGTTCCTAAAACTCCTTTTGTTGGTCACACCTTTCCCAATGTACATTGGTGTATATTAACGAGTCCAATGGCCAAATTATGGATTATTCGGTACGTATTTGTGATTTTTTTGAAATTCATTAGTTAAGATTTAATAAAAAAATTATTTATTAAATTAAATTAAATGAAATTGAAAAGCGAAAGCGAGAGAGAGAGAGAAAGAAAACCTCTATAGCTCCAAGGCAAATTGCCATTAACCTGAATTGTGTCATTATTCAGGTTAATGCTAATCATTGCTCTTATGCATTTCACTCCTCTGGGAAACGAGTTAAGCATTTCAATTAGTCGGACATATAGCTTTCAGACAGACGACAAAGCATTAATTATCATTCTATCATCTTTTTTACGTATGATATTGTTTTTTGCCCCACGACAGAATTCTCAGCGTGGCATTGTCGGTCAGTATTCTCATCCTGATACTATATCGGGTGTCGATTTGGTACTCACAAAATATGGTCAGCTTTTTGACTCCATCCAATGCGCATATCAATGATTCTTCATCCACAGCGACTTGGAGTTCGTCAGAAATTCCAATTACTTTATGCAACCTTAACCCCATCAGGTAATTCAGCAAGAAAGAATTTCTCACCATTTATTCCTTTTCTTCGGTTAGGGGAGATTTGTTATTCCAGCTTCCAAATGGATCTAGATTATATGATTTCCTAGTTGACAAATGGCATAAAGCGGCCATTTCTTATAGAGACGACTCAATGAAATTTTTGCCAAAATCAGTCATTGAAAGTGCTTCCCATAAATTAGAAAGCATGTTACGATGGTAGCTTTTGCACTATTTTAGTGTTCAAGTTATTACAATTATTTAGGTGTTACTTGGGTTTGGAGAGTTGCCACGCTCAAGATTTTCACAGGATTTGGGCATCAAACCGATTGTGCGATCAGTTGATTTTGAAGAAGAAAGGTAAAGGGTTTTGTAATTTTCAATAAAGACACAAATGTCTATAATTAGACACCTCTTTGACCTTGGCTCTAGATGCGGAAGAAATGCACTATCTAATACCTGGATATGGGTTTGTTGGATTTAAATTATGCATTGGAAATATTATACAAACAAATATGAAACATCCATTCCAAGAATGCTTTTACATTAGCAATAAATTGCACACAATTATTGGAGTGACAAGGTCAGTGGTAAGGTTTTTATATTGATATACTTTACTTCTTATTTTTACCATTTTATTAGATTCTGTAATGGTCTTTAGTCATTTGAACCGCATTATATGTATCTAATAATATAAATCAATAATAATAATAATAATAATAATAATAATAATAATAATAATAATAATAATAATAATAATAATAATAATAATAATAATAATAATAATAAATAATATTAACAATAAATAATAATAATAATAATAATAATAATAATAATAATAATAATAATAAATAATAATAATAATAATAATAAATAATATTAATAATAAATAATAATAATAATAAATAATAATAATAATAAATAATAATAATAATAAATAATAATGAATAATACTAATAATAAATAATAATAAATAATAATAATAAAAATAAAAATAATAATAATAATAATAATAATAATAATAATAATATAAAAATAACAAGTTTTATTAACAAACGTTTAATCTCTATACTTTTGATTATTAAAACACATCCATTTTTAAAATTGCGATTTATAAAATAATATTAACAAATATGTATGAAGTCAAATTAAACTTTAAATCGTGCAATTTTTTTAAACAATATATGTAAATGGACCTGCATTAATTTAGGAAAACATTATTATTTATAGAAATTACTATTTATTGAGATACATATATACATGATAATTTATACGTCCAGATATTTAAGTACAAACTACTTATTAAAGTACTGGTAGCCTTTTTCTTCATAAATGATAGTATAGCATGCATTTTCATGTAGGTCGAATTAGCGTAATTCGAGGACTTGATGTATATATAAGTTATAATCAAATATTTAATATATTAATTATTTAGTTACATATTAATTAAATTACAAATTAAATTTAATTATTTTAAACATTATCCCATTGGTTAAAAGACTTCAGCCATTGGAGATTTTTAAAAAAAGTAAACTTTTCACTTTGATCAAGTCACCCATAACTCCTTTCATGTATCGTTTTCATCATTTTATATGGCCCAGCTTATCGGTCATCATCTTTCTTCCTTATATCTATTTTACCCAGTATTAAATCGTTTAACTGAAATTTTCTGTTTGATTCTTTCATGTCTCCATTTCTCTGTTTTTCGCCATTCATTCTGTTTCTTACAATTATGTTGTTATCTTGTCATTTTATTGAAATTCGAAAACCTTACACTGCTTCCTTTTGAGGTTTCCTAGTCGTACTTTGAATTGTTACATTTCATGTGAACTCAATCTCAATTCTTTTTTAACTGATATTTTAATAAAAGCTCTAATTGTGCAAAACTGTCTCTCGATTAACCCATTTGGTTTCTTTTTAATTAGATATTATTCAAAGGTTTATTTGAATAAGTCTATTTGTATTATTTGAGGTACTCCATATTTTAGAATCCAATTCTTCATTATAATATCTTCTGTTGTTTTGCCATCTTGTTTTTTCTTAGAACTGTAGTTCTTAGTGGTTCAGAAAAATCAACCGAAATAACTTCAAACGGTTGTACTACCTCTTTTGGTATTATTCTTTGATCTTAGCCTTAATATATCTTTTATGACATCTTTAAATTATATCCTCAATAAAAATGAAAAAGTGAAATTGTAATTAAATAAATATATAAAATAAATAATTACTAAATAAATAACCATTAAATAAATTATTAAATGAAAGTATGTTGTAGATTGATGTATTATGTAAATTCTTTAAGCTTGCATTACTCTGCGGTGAAAAAAAATGCTTGCTGAATTGTTTAAATATTGAAAAAAATTGTGAGGTTTTGAATGTAATAAATATTGACCGATTTAAATTATGGGTTTTATTAATTCTGTCCCATAATACTGGATAGTTTTCTCCGTTTGTCTTGTCCCATATTACTTGATATGTTTCTAAAACTAATTTTGTCAAAAAGTTGATTTATTTTTATTAAATTTATTTCTTAAAAATGGTAGTTCTGCTACATAGGTGCATAATAAAAATGTATGTGTTGTGGTCACTTGGGATTGCTATATTTTAAAAAAGATAATGAAACTTTTTAGTTATTTAGAACCGAAAGAGCATTTGGGAATATTTCTGCTTTTACTTCTAAAGATACAGGTAGTGTGCCATTGTTGACTTGACGACCCTTGTCCATATGTGGTTGCTTGTAATTGTTTCTTCCATTGACTTTGATGCTTTCAATCATACAATTTTGGAGAGATAAAAAAACTTTATTCAACGAATCACGAGGTATGTCATTTAAAGACTGTCCGACTCATTTGATAATGTCATCTATATTAGATGGATTAGTTGAATTATAGGCACTTTGGAAGTCTCGAAAATATCCCAAATCCAAGATATTCAATTCTAGACAAATTATAAAGCATTTTAAGTATTTTTGTGAAAACTATCCAGTAATATGGGACAACAATTTTTGTAATTTTTGACCTTGTATAAAATTGTTGGGGTTATTATTTCTAAGTCGGTCAATTCTCTGACCCCTAGTGTCCTTTCGATAATAAATAAACAAACTCAACACAGAAAGACTTTATTTCATTTTATTAAAAATACAAGTTGTCACTTAATTTGCACTTTTCTCTCACTGATAGTTACTGATTATCGTTAAGTAAGACTACCCAAGGGGTAAATACCTTTCTGGTACGATAATTATATTTAACTGCTTTAATAATTTTCTATGTTCAACAACACTTTGTCACTGTTACTCGTTCACACAATACTTTCATCGACCAACTGGCAACTCGTCTAATTTGCGCTCTCCTTTTATACTGAGAATTATTATCTATAATTATACAATTATTGTTCCAAATCTTTAGGGATCATTGAAACAATACAACTCACTCAGAATGATTTGGGTAACACCAATTAGCAAAGATTATACTAAATTTCTTGAGATAATTGCATGTTTGTTTATATCCCTATCTCCCGGGTAAGTTAATTTTAAAATTTTAATCCCTGGGATTTTGCTCGCTCTGAGTTTTCCTCATCGCTCGGGTTTCCTATTAGCTCCGATTTTCCATTAGCCAATTAAATAACTTTAATTAATTTGTATTTTTGGTATAACTTTTCTTAGGGACCCTTCATTTAATTTTTATTATTATTACTGGATTTGTCCTATGATTTGGCTTTCAACCATACCAATTTCTCCCGATCAATATTAATTTCCAAATTTTATAAATTTTTAATTAATTTTGCACTTTAATGATTTTTGATGTTTTTTGTTCACCTTCGATTTTTCGAGTGCACTCATTTTATTTCCATAATTATTATAACAACCTCAACAAAATAATGATGAAATAAAACAAGAAGATACGGTTATATTTACGGTAAATGATCTTTTTTTAGAAAATAGTATGATTAATTCAACCCAAAAGAAAACAAATTATTGATGTAGAGCATATATTCGCGATAATCCGAGGACACGAAACGAAAACTATCCAGTGTTATGAGACAGAGGGAGTATTAAAAGTTATTTTAACTAAACAGCCATTATAATTATAACTATTTTCGAGCTATCATGACAAAGAGTACTGTACAGTTCCTTGACAAAACGTTCACTTGGTATTCATATTTTGTCTCTGGTCATCAAAATCTATTTTAAATTTATTATTTTTATTATCAAAACTCGACAAGATTCTGTTTCTTTATTACTTTTGTATTACTTGTTTGATGGCTGATATTGTTTTGATTTTTTGGGTTTTGTATATTCATGAATTTTCTTACACTCTCTGATTCTATCACAATTATCCCGAGACAGTTCCTCAGCATTTGAAACCTCACTTACGTTTCAATATTTAACCCTTTGGACGCGTTAAATGAAATACAGTATTGGTTCTGGACGACTTTAATCGACTTACGCGTTCAAAGAGTTAATGTCTAAATCTAAACTACTCCGAAAGTTTATACAAGTGTAAAATTCTGGCGTTGTAAGCTTCCTTGTAACCGTCATAGAATAAATTGTAATGACATTTTTCCTTAGCTGAAGTCGCTTTCTATGTAAATAATGATTGAAATGTGGGAAAAAATAAATTTCCAAAAGTTCCTTTCTTGTAATGCAAAAACCAGTTTTATGTTTGTTCATTGCGTGCGAGCTATTCACTACTGCTGTTTACTACATTAGAATTCCGCCGTCAGCATCATAACTGAGATCAGTATACAAAATAATTTTTTTAATAAGAACGAAAAGGAATATCTCAAATCTGGATAAAGGAAACATGGAACAGTTTTTTATAAATTTTCGATAATAATTGCTAGGATCCCAAAAACATTAGGTCTCTCGAAACTCTTTATAGCTTTGATTCTACTTGCACTTATTTTAGCACCTTTTTCATTTATTTTTAAACCTTTTTTCAAAACTTTTTTTATTTTTAAACCTTTTTTATCTGATTTAAAATTTCATTTAATCTAATATTATTAAAACAACGTGTTGCATAAAATTAATTTTTGATCTTTAACAAAATGAAAATAAATGAAATATCATTAAACAAAGAAAACACATCAAATATAAGCAAAAAAAAATATTTTTAGCTATGATAAGTTGGCTTTTACCTTTTGAAAAAAAGTGAATATCGCCCAGATATACTACAGAAATTTTACATAACAGGTCGCCAGAATTTTTCAAGTGATTTCGGTAGGATCTTTTTTTGGGAATCATTTTTACGTGTATATTTGTACCTCATTTCATGATTTTCATTGAATCCCGGTTTTTACCATATTTGCAAACGTTTCTTTGATTTCATTAACTTACAAAACTTCTCTCACTTTTACTTCAGTGATTCTTAATGCAATGAACTAAAAGTGTACCTCATTAGCTCGTCATGGAATCATTGATCTAAATAAAATTTACATTACAGTATTTATAATTATCTTAATTAAAATACAGTATTTAATATATATTTATTAAATTACATATTAAATTTACATGTTTAAAATATCAATCTTCTGTATTATTATTATTATTATTATTATTATTATTATTATTATTATTAATAATAATAATAATAATAATAATAATAATAATAATAATAATAAAAATAATAATAATAATAATAATAATGACAAAAAAAAAATTTTTTATTGATTGACTATAAATCAGATATTTTATTGATATTCAAAAATTTTCTGCACAGCCTTTTTCAAGTGTGCCTAAATTTGTGAATATCAATAAACATGTGATTCATAGTCAATCAAAAAAAATCTTTATTTCATTTCGAAATGAAAAGCAATCAGAGGTGAAAACTAGAAAAAGTTCTTTCAATAATAATAACAATAACAATAATAATTTTCAGTCAAGCGTATAAACAATTCTATTGTAATATCAAAATTTTGGTTTTGGCTTTTTGCAAAATTTGAAGATAAAAAAAAATTCTTCAAACACAATCATCCTGGGGTGCCAATTTTATTTTATTGGAAGGCCACTGAAGTGAAAAGTTATCAAGCAATTATCACAATAAAATCCTAAATTAAATAGATATTTAATTGCTAATTTTGGGCGATTAATTAATATTCGAGGCAAACCAAACTTTCTGGTTATGATCCAAAACTGATCCGTTGGATCAGTTAATATCTGGGAAAATCAATCAATTTCATAGAAAGTTTGATCCTTGCAAATGAATTATGAAAAAAAATTTTTTAAATGAAAATTATTTTGAATTTCGAGATAAATCTCTTTCTCTCTTGAAGATTTCATTTAACCGGCAAATTTTTAATAACAGTCTGTTGTTCATCAATTAAGAAACAGATTTTTTGTCATAATTATCCCCAATATTGCTGCTTTCTATCGTTGCTTCCAATATATGTTAACATATTTATTTTAGGTTCCTGATAGTTTGAAGGAAACTCATTGCCATTCGAAGCATCTTTATTAATAACATCCAGTTTTGACTGCGAGTACTCACTCGTACTCACGCTTACTATCCTGCCAATCTCTTTCTTGCCTTTTTTTAACTGATAAAACAAATTTTATGTACAAATTACTGTATATAGTTATCATGATATAAATATGACATTCTTTATTAGTTCTTTCCAAATCTGATTTCAAATCATTCTTTCGCAAATGTTTTGCCAGCTTACTGTTGGGTTTTAATAAATAACACTAGTCAGTATCTCTGACTCCTCGTTGTCTTTAAAATCAATCATCACAAATAATATTCCCAATGTATATTTATGTTATATGTTACAAAATACAGATAAAGCGTACCTGACTATTCGATGAGCCTCACTCTGACTGTCTTGACTTTGCTCTCTTTACGACGATAACCACCTTTTTGATATTCCAACTGTGACATGATTAAACTTGATCCTTTGCTCTCATTAGTTTTTCTGTTATCTTTTTGCAACTAATTTCTTTATTTCCCTAAACCTATTCTCGTTTTTTTCCCTACATGAGACGAAATTCCAGCAGTTTAAGATTTTGACTTTCCTTATAAAGTGGAAATAATCGCTATGATTGATTACTAACCAGTGGACATCCATTTCACAGCCTTTACTTTGCGGATTCTCTTCAATTTATCCTACAATGGAAAATAAATAATTACCCTACGCGTCTCTTCCCCCCTAATAATCGCTCTCTTATTTGTTCCCATCAATTACGTTGTCTTGATAATGGTTTTTCGATTTTCATTTTGTTTGCCTTTCTTGTTGTTTACCAAACTTGGGTTTTCCTTAATTAATTAATTAACGATTTCATACTTTTTACACATACCATTGGTTTTCGACTTTTTCCAAACGTATTCTGATAAATTCATTATCATCATCACCTTCACCATTGACCTTCACCGTTTCCAAGTTTAAATTTAATAGTTGATTGATTTTCTGCAGTTTTGCATTTTTAGCCCATTCAGTTTTAATTGTGACTTTTTGTTGACTTCTTAAAAGATATAACATACTAAAATAATTTTACATTTAATGTACAAAAAATACAAGTAGTTGTAGGGAAATCTAATAAGGACTCTTTATGGCAGTGGTTCTCAAAGTAGTGGTCCGTGGACCAGCACCGGTCCGCGAATCATAAATTACTGGTCCGCAACGTGAGTTGAATAGGAGGAAAATAATGGCATAATATTGTTAAACTGTTTACCCCTCATAAAATAAATAAAATAAATCATATGAAATATTAAAACAAAACTATAAACGTAAAATTACAGAATGTACATTTCTCTCTCTGGATTTTTTGGAACATCAATGAATTGTCCTATATTAATTTAGTGGTTGACTTTTATATTTTTATAGTTAAACTTTATGAAAAGTATATTATGTTTATACAACTATGGATTTTTCTCTATTTTTTTTTATTCTCCATAATTTTTTTAAATGAAAATTATTTATATATTGTCTATTTTCTGTGATTTATTAGAAATGCAGTAGTTTTGTATAATTTTAAGATTACTTTTGTGTTGTACTTCTTTATTATAATATTATTATATGTTTTTTGCAATATTTATTGTTATTCTTTTATGCACATTTTATATTGTTTATTTTAATAATAGTAAACACAATAATAATAACTCATTATTTTTCAATTGTTCACTTCAAAAATGTCTGTAGTGTGTCTAAAACTAATATGGGAGTTACGATGCATTTCCAGAGTAGTCTGCAAGATCATTTTAGTTGTCTACCCCTGTTGTAAATAGTGACATGATTGGTCGTGAAGTAACAAACAAAATGCTGACAATCCATTTTCACTGAAAAATGCTTTTAGAATCTAATCATTTTTAATTTCCGAATCCAAAATTAGTAAAAGGACAAATTGCCCACTTGGTTTTCTTCACATACTTACAAACTTACATAAATAAAGATTTAGTTGATTCAGAAGACTTTCTTGTGAATTGTAACTAAGCGATTTCACCAAACAAATGCAATCAAAAATCTCGAATCATCTGTAAATTATACTGATTAAAACAATAAATTCAGAATCACTATAAGACATTTGCCATTATCCATGGGCAATAAGGATATACAAATCCTCTCTAACGCTAAAATAGCATTTTCTTTTATTTAATTTTCAGCGGACCTCAAAAGGTGTTAAATGCCAATTTATTATTAAACTTGATAAAATTATAAATATGAATATTTATTAAAACAAATATATATATATATATATATATATTTACTCAAAATATTTCTACAATTTCTACAATTTTGGCTTTTCTTGAGAATTATTTAGCTTTATGTGGATTGAGCAAAAGAGCTTTCGAACGTGAGATTTTGAAATTTTTTTTATATTGAAAAATATATTATATAGTATATAATTTATACACTTTTTTTGGCCATTAATTTTTAAATTTTATGATATAAATCATTGAAAGTATAAATTATACATTAACGTAAACTGAAGATCTAATGTTTAATGTCATCGTACTATTTTTTTTAAAAAATGATAATAGTAATAATTATTATTATAATAATTATAATGGTTAAAAAGCACAATATAAACATATTTTACATTAAATTTCGAACGTCTCACTACTTTCAAAAGCTTCTAATAAAAAACAGAATATATTATAGATTTATTAAACAAATGACAAAATTATTATTATTATTTAAAATCTTTTAATTTAATTTAAATTTCAATAATTATTTATTTTTAAATTAAACATTTTTTTCAAACAAAATAATTAAAATCATTTTAAAATTATACAAAATAATTTTAATTTTCACAACCAAATCTCTGAATTTAAAAATTTTTAAAACAAAATTATTTAACTAACCTCTTTTACTATTCAATACATTTTAAAACAACAACAATACAATCACACACATACAAGCTAATTTAAACTTTTTAAAAGCATTCAAAATACACGGGTTAACAACATTTTGCACGCTGATTTCTTATAAACTATGTTTCACATGTCACACGTTTCCAATAATTATTAAAATATTATAATAAAATCTTCTTGCTTTCATTAATATTACTAGACAATGAATTTTTGATTAATCATCTGAATTATTATTATTATTAATTTTTATTATTATTATTATTATTATTATTATTATTATTATTATTATTATTATTATTATTATTATTATTATTATTTCCCTTATTTCAATTATATCTCATTAATCAAACTATTTTAAAAAATTCAAAATATTCATACTCTTTATTTTGCACATTAAACTTTGGATTCAATGACCTTATCAACAATGCTTCACATAAACCACTTTTCCATTAATTATTAAGACTTCTTAATAAAATTTAATTTTGTAAGTAAGCTTGAATAATTTAAATTAAAATTTTTCATATTAGAATTACAAATTTTTATATTATTAAATTTATTTTAAGCAAAATTTAATTTTTGAAAATTAATTTAAAATTTTAACAAAAAAAATATATATTAAAATATTTAAAAATTAATAATTTGTTCGAACTTACAAATCAAATCCGTATTATTCTAGTTAGCATTTTACCTGATAATGAGTGAATCTGTCGTAACATGTAACGTTGAATAGCGCTTGCTTTTAATTATATCATTGCCACGATTATTTAATAATTTTATTGAAATAATCGTTATCATCTTTACAAATAAAGTCTTTGCAATAAAAGTCTTCCTGATAAAATGAAATGGAAAAGCTGAGTGTAAATTATTTTTGACAATTAAAACAAGGTAGTAAAAATTCAATTTCAGTTTTGAGCGCAACGAGATGAGACGTAATTCCTGGATTATTGTCTGGTAGAACTCTACAATTATCAATCTTTAATTCAATTTATCTGTGATATTTTCCTTATGTTTGTCTAAGCTGTCTGTTTTCTTTGAAATTTGGTAATAATACCAAGTAATGAGGCGATTCAATAAAAATGCACTCACTATTTACGATCTCAAAGAAAGATTAATTTGTCTAAAAAGTTGATTAAACTTTTTCACAAAACCAATAAAAAAGTTAAATAAATTTTTTTTCTCATTTATTATGATAACATTTTTCGACAAAATTTCTGACAAAAAAAATCAATAATTCACCCATTAAAACAACGATGAAAAATTTGGTAATCTGGAAAACATTTATCGATTAAATGTCTTTATTATTAAAAATTTATACGGCCAGATTTTTCAAAATTTTCAAAATTACTTTTCATAAATTTTTTTATAATTCTTTTTATTTATTTACCTTTTCCATTCAGATTTCTGACGGCTCAGATTGTTCTGTGTCTTCATTTGATGAATGCCGCTCTAAATGTTTCGCATTTACCAGTAATTAGTTATGGAACCGAAAAATATAATTAATAAATTTTACAAATATTTTTGTTTTAGATTTTAATTGTTCGTGCTATAAATATTTGAAAAATTGCCAATTTTCGCATCAAATTTCCTCAAATTTACAAGCAGCCCCTTCGCCGTTTTTTTATCACCTCTTCAAAATGCATCATTTTAAACAAAACTATCAAGTTTGTGAAAGTCTCATTCCAACTCTGATTCAATGGAGAGGAGTTTTGAGATTTCTGAGGCCAGATTTATTTCATCAAATGGTGGAAATTTCGAAACTTTTGCGCGGAATTCAGGCTCGTCAATCCAAATTATCATTTCAAGTCCGGAATCTCCAACACAACATATCATCCGACTTAGTCAGATTGAAGCATATCAAAGACGATTCCAAATTGTGTGACCTGCCGAATCTGTTAGACAAACTCAATAAAACGTGTGACATGTTTCATAATGAACTTCCGGTTCACAATTATTCATTTCCGGCGTGTAAATCGCATGTACATATCTCGGGTTCCTTTGAGTTGACTGTTATTGAAATGTTATTTTCCAAAACTCCGACTTCTATTTTTGACAATTATTTTCGAAAGAAATTAAACCAACTGTCAATGTTGAACATTGAATTAAAAACTCAAACTTCGCCATTCAGCTGTAGTAATTCAATCATTCAAAAAATGGGCGCATTTTACATCCAGGAAATCATTGACACTAGGTCAGATCTCAATGACTTCTCTATAAATTCTCTTTACTTTCAAAAGAGAATTCTTAGTTTGCAAAACCTTTCGGCAGAAATTATGTCGACAATTATTCATAAACGAAGACCGAACAAAGATAAAAAGTAGTTTCAAAGAATTTCAAATTTTTTCATGATCATATTGTTATAGTAGCCTGATCACAGTTACCATTGACGTTCAGACCAATTCTCGACAAATCCTTCCCAAACCAATTCAATACAAACAAAATACTGTTCCTCTAACCGTTGTATGTAAGTAAACATTTTATGCTCCTACTTTACTTTCAGGATTCAATTAGCGTTAAATATTTCGAATGTTAAGGTCATTGAAGTTATTTAAAAATTGTGATTAAATATAATTTTAATTATAATAATAATAATAATAATAATAATAATAATAATAATAATAATAATAATAATAATAATAATAATAATAATAATAATAATAATAATAATAATATCCCGAAAACGCGTAGAGCATCCAATAGAGTTCAAGGAAATTTTCCTCATCATCAATTTGCTATCATAATTTGTTTAAAATTCTCTGTGTTAAATGATGCAATAGTAATGATTTTATGAGTTAATTAAATAATCTGAATAAATCTCGATAAAAAAACAACCTATGAATGAGATTATGGTTTCGTTTGAAGTTTGCAGTTTGTTTATGAATTTACCATTGATTGATGAGATCGAATTATGCAATGTGTTGTGGAATGAAAATGTTTCTGGAAATCCCATTTTGGATAGAAGGACATTTCATAAACTTCTTGAATTTTCTACTTCAAATGTCAATTTTCTTTACAATAATGAATTGTATCAACAAATAGATGGAGTTGTTATATTCTTCTTTTAAGCACCAACGAGGGCATCAATATTTAAGGCTAGTTTAAAAAAATGACTCAATCCAATTTGAGAAACCCTTTGTTTATAAAAGGTATGTGAATGATAGTTTTCTTGGATTAGAAAATCAGAAACATGTAAATCTGGTTTTGCATTTTATGAACAATTTACTTAAGAACATTGTATTTACATGTGAAACGGAAAGAAAATTATCGATTGCGTTCTTAGATTTATTAATTCAGCACAAAGAAAAACACTATACTACAGAGATTTATAGAAAACCAACGGATATTGGTCTTTACAGAAAGATTTTGTGATATATCGTTCATCGTCTTTATTTTCTACTTTTTGAAATCCAGTAAAGTATTGATAAATTGGTTGAGTTGTTGATAAAAATAGATATTCGAAATTATTTTTATTATTTATGATAAAAAAAGATTGATTAAGAATCGTAAGAATCTATGTTTGAGAATGTCTGACTTGATATAAGTAGATTGTTGATGAAAATAAATTAAAAAATGAAAGTAAGAATTATGACCCGAATATTGCGATACTCGAGACGTTTTACAAATTACAATAGGTAGCTAAGTAAACAGTTGGAAAATTTGTATTTTAAAATTTGATAAAAAAGTTATAATAATTATTGGGAACCTGTGATATATGAAGCATATTAACAATGTCATTGGATCCTAAGATTAATGTAAAAAACGTTAAGAATATGAATCTTTCTAAATAGTATGACTGGCAAATTGTAATAAATAATGGTGTGTTTAAAAAAAATTTAATTTTTAAGATAATTTTTGTTATACATTTTATTTTAAAATTTTTAATATTATTTTTACTATTTTAAGTAAAACGATTTAAAATTTTCATTTGTCATGTTAATTTAAGATTTTTATTATAGTATTGAATTGATTTTATTTATTTAAATTTTAAAATTAATGTAAAAATTGTTAAAACAAAAAATATATTAAAGTATTTAACTATATATATATATATATATATATATATATATATATATATATATATATATGTGTGTGTGTGTGTGTGTGTGTATTTAATCTGTAAAATTTTGGTTTAATTTTTTACCTGATGATTACAGTTAATCTGTCAAAATATATCGTAAAACGAGTGTATGATTATTGCTTTCTTTAAATAAAATTATCACCATGATTATTTAATTTTATTTGAATATAATTTTATTTCGACGAGAAAGCGAAAGTCTCATTAAATTATGAGTGATCAAGACCTATCTTAGGTCAAAAATATTTAATAAGATGAATTAACATTGCGGAAATTGGCTAAATTGTTATTTATTTAAATTATGTATATTAATAATAATAATAATAAATAATAATAATAAATAATAATATATACTTTAAAACCGATTACTTATAGTCCAATAATTGAAATAGATAATTTAAACAATTATTTACGGAAATTCAAGATTTTTCTTAATTTTCTGATTTAAATATTTTTCTTTATTGTAGACTTTCAAAAAATTTCAGAAACTATCTTTTACAATGCTTTTGCTATTATTATTATTATTATTATTATTATTATTATTATTATTATTATTATTATTGTCTTATAAGTCTTTGTAAATAATTTTCCTATGATTGCTGACTTAATTTTAAAAAATGTGATAAAATTAATTACTTGTGATCCAAATTCCTTCATTTTGCAAATATCAATTGATGATCTGATTTCAGCAGAGCTGATCGACATAATCTGCAGTAGTGCTGCCGTTGCTGCCCTATTCATTTTTATTGTCAGATGTCTCAGATCTCCTAGAGTCAGATCGAAGACAAAAACACGGAAAAGGTTTAGATAAATGATAAATGCAAATATCTATAGCAGTAAATTGTTGTAGAGTAAATAACAGCAGTCTAAGACAACAACGATCAAGCGGAACAACACAAACGGAAATACTGAGAGATGATGACATAATTATCAGTCCAGTCACGTTCACTCTATGATTGGGTCCCAGCGGTTGACGATTCGATTATCCCATTGAAATTGGAGGCTGGGGCACATCAAGCTGTATAGCTAGACACAGTGACAATCAATACAGTCGAATATCAACATAATCATTTACATTTTTAATGAATACATAAAATGATGTGAATATGTTTCAATTTTTTTTTTGGCATTATCAATGGATTTCCCCCTTCAAATCGATAATTCTGTGGATTTCCTGACTGGGTGCATAGGAGAGTAACAATTGATTTAGCGATCCCATTTATTATGTATCTATTCTAGCTTATTTGAATTTTTTATTTTTCTTTTTTAATAAGCCATTGCAAAATTTTGTGGAAAATTAGCAGTTCCGATTTTCATTCTCTCTGATAAATATCTGGGCACTTTGTAAATTTCATTTTGATGATTAAACCTTTGTTGTCTCAGGTGACCGGAGATGGACCTGAATTTTTCGGTCATCGAGCATTGTTCTTCCTGCTCATCATCACGATATACTGGGGCATGGAATAAATAATATTAATAAAAACAAAATTAATAATAATAATATTGATAATAATATGATAATAATTATAGAAATACAAATAATAATAATAATAATAATAATAATAATAATAATAATAATAATAAAAATAATAATAATAATATAAAAACAATAATAATAATAGACGAAGAGAAAAAATATGCTATTTCCTTGATAATAAAATTGATAGATTAAAAACAATAAAATTAAGAAAGTCTATGAGAGATGGTGTGCAGAGTCACGGGAAATTATCCCATTAGGACTAGTAGAGAAATTCTTTGAATGCCATTGTCATGAAAACAGAACTCATGAATATATTAATTGTTGCATTGATTTTTATGAGAATTTATGAGAATAAAAAATCTTTATGGATAATTGTTTCTTATTTGTTTTCTTATCTTTTTCAAATCAAGTTGGCATTGGTTTTCCATTATTTGGATTTGATGTTTCCCATTATTTAGGGATTCAATTGATTTTTTGCACATTTTACTCTATTTTATTATTTTTTTGTATTAAAGTACTAAAGAACTAATCCATAATTAGGTCCTGAATAAATGTTTTGAAATTTATTGCATTCCCATGTGAAGGCGTCTCAAAGACATAAAATCAGGGCTATAAACAGTTTTAGCTTCAATTTATTAGATTGAATTTTTTTGTGAAACCAAAATAAGTTTGAACAATTTTATTTATTTGCTCTTTAGCACTATTCCGATAGTTCAGTTTCACATTTCCATTGCACATTTGCCATACGACAAATTTTCAGGAATCTTCTCTTTTGGAAAAATTAAAATACTAATAATCGAAATAAAACAATCAAAAGTTCAATTTGGCATCAGATGGAATTTGAAAAAGATAAAGAAACCAAAATAGTTTGTATATCGAATCGTGTTTCTCCTATGACTAAATGGTATAAAGAAATTAAATGAAAAGATTGCTGAACAAACAAAATAAAGAAGTAGTTGGAAAAATTAATCGAATAATGGAAGTAAATTTCAAAATAACAAAAATTTCCAATATATCAAAGTTATCGGAACATATATATATATATAAATATAATTAATATAATTAAATATAATTAATGTGCAAAATACATATTATTCTTATTCAGTGTTTTGGCTTTATTGAAATTTAATAAAATCAAAAAACATAGAGAAAGACCAAAAAAATATTTACCATACATGTCGGAATTAGTATTTGACTCTAATTATGTGTCAATGAAGCTGTGTGATATTTCAACCTTTGAGAAGAAAAATCTGAATTTTGCATTCAATGTGTTGATTTATAACAGTGTCAATCCAGCAGATAGTGAGGATATTGTAATGAAACACCGAATTTGGATATAATAAATCGAACAAAGGTAACTGAAGTTTATTTATTATTGATAAAAGAGTATAAAAACTATCATTATACTGCAGTGACCAATTTTCAAAAGTTGATGAATTATAATAAAAACAATGATCGTAACGTTCGGATTTGTTGTCAGTGGTGTGAAATTTGTTTTAATGGGTTTCAAAAGCCAAAAGCATTTGAAAAAAATCAAGAATTATGTGAGAAAAATCAGTTGATTACAATACTATTTACCTTACCCGAAGATACTAATGTGGAATTTAAAAACTGGTCAAAAACTGTAACATCCTCATTTGTTATCTATGCAGATGTAGAAACTATATTACTTAAAGATGACAATTTCTGCTGGATTCTTTTGAAGTAACATTTTTACTGGAATATCAAATTACTATCAGTTTGTTGGTCAAAATTGTATTTATAATTTAGGGAAGAAGGTTGCTGATATAGCAACAGGTATATTACTTCTGTTGATTTCTCTTCAAAAAGTATTACATTGGATGTATTACATTGGAAATTACTCAAATGTATGTACTACTAGATGTGTAAGTTGTCAGTATTTATCGGGCTATCAGATTTAAATAAGATCCTATTTTCAATAGTTATATCGATACTAACACCAAACTCAAAGCTGAATCAACGAATAGTTTGATTGAAAATTATTATAAGTAACCAAACAGTAGTCTATGTGGCAATACTGTAGAAAATTTTAAAAAAAAGAATGAATTTAAAATTGTGAAATAATCAACAGAAAATGAACACATATGCATAGAAGCCATCTTTCCAAAAAAGCATCAAGATTGTGGATAATTATTGCCGCCATGCTGGATAAAAATTCAATAAGCTTAGATAAACCAAGTTATTCTTGGTCATTTTCATCAGATAATAGAAGACATGGAAATTTTTCTAACATGAAATATTTTACTGAAAATATATATAAATATTTTCTTGATATATATGTTTTAAGAAACATTGAGTCGAGGTAAAATATTTAAAGGAATTCAAAATAATAATAATGAGAAAAATAAATCCATAAAGACAAGCATGATGATGGAGGTAACATAAGATTTACTATTTTTGTAATACAATATTGAAAATGACGGATTCATCAATAAACAATGTGGATAAAAATTAAAGAGATGAAAAAGACAAATATAATAAATTTCAGAGTAAATAAGTGGTGTACTGAAATCAATTGAACTGTAGGAATTATGAAAGAATGAAAGACAAAGAACAAATAGATATGAATATGATAAACGATTATAAAGTAATTTAAAATTTTCAATTATTTTAATAATATTAAAAAAACAAACATGATTTAACATACGTAAACTATTTAAAAACATTCAAAACATTCTTAGTCACCGCACTTTGCACATTAATCTTTGGATCCAATGACCTTATCAGCAATGCTTCATATATCACGCTCTCCCAATAACTATTAAAACTTCTCAACAAAATTCTAAAATCAGATATTCCTATTTCACTTTTACAGCCTCTATTGTGCTCACTAATATTGGTCAAACCCTTCAATCGACAATGCTCTAGAACTCGAGTACAGAGATGACGGGAAGTCTCTCCAATGTGTGTCGCATTACACCCATTACATGTAAATTGATAAACGAGATCAGAACACAATCCAACCGGAGTTTTTGATTTATTATTAAACATATTGCGTACCTTAAACGAATTAGAGACGATCTTATATTCTAAATTTTCCATCTGTTTACTTAACTTTCTTTTATAATTTGTAAAACCTTCAGAGTACGGCAATACTAACACATATTTAGGCTCAATTTTTTTATATCCATTTTTACTATTATTTAGATCAACACTCAATTCACACCCATTTGACAAATTACACTCAGACTTATAATAATTTGAGGTATCAAACAATTAGATTTGATCAAGGTACTCACACGTGAAACAGTAAAACTTATAGCAATATTTTAAACTATATACTCGAACATTGAGTGAAAATTAATACAGTATTTCATATAATTGTCATTTAAGTAATAAAATTTAATTATTATTATAATTTTTTAAAATTATTATATTTCGATTTCTTTAATTTTATTGTTTCACGTGTGAGTACCTTGAATATGACACCGATGATGACTGATGACGACGATGACGACGGAGATAAAGAAAGTAATGACGACGGTGACTGGTTAAATCGATGATATTGATGACTGATGACGACAATGACAAATCAAATGCAAAGGATGATTATCTGGATGTTATGGTGTGTGTTTGTTATCCAGATAGTTGGAAGCCCCTGCAAATATTTATTTTTTGTATCAAGAACACTAACAATTTTGTCATAGTTTTCATGATACTTGTCATGATCGAGTATTCACAATAAAGGTTATGTAATGATCCGTTAGTTGATTACCCCTCATCAATTTGTGCTATGATGCCCATGTACATTTTGATTGCACTTGGGGAGGCACGAGAACGAATACTCAGCGTATCTTTAGGCACATGTAATTGGTCACCGCTCAATAAAACTGGCAATATTGAAAGCAATCACTTTACGTTGTCCTCTCTTGTCTTGAATTTTTATTGTTAGTGTGTGTTTTAGTGTTGTTAATAATATTATTATTGTTATTATACAAAATTACCCTTATTAGCTGAACTTAACCTGTTAAATAGGCCGCGCACATTTTCCGGATACAGATTTAATATCTCATAGAGATCCACTTTTATTTCATAAATCTCACCTAGACACCTTTATCCATATTGCTTAACCTTATCCATTTTAATGAAAATCTAGAGTACTCTTACTTGAATTTTCGACACTAAAATTGACTTTTTTTTCAATAGCTGACCCGTCAGACCTAAACGTATCTTTGACCCTTAATTCATAATGTTGGGCTTAAAGCCAAAATTTTAAAAAAAATGGTGTGATGAAAAAAATTTAATGAAAATGGCAACTGCACATACAAATGCACCGCAAGCAGAAACTAAAAATAAAATAAAAACATCAATTAAACAAATTAAAAATATAACAAAATTAATTAAAACAAATTTTAATAAAATTGATAAAAGCCTACAGACGCAGAAAGAAACATATTTAATAAATAAAACTGCCCAAACCTTGCAAAATAAGGTTTAGAAAAAACACAGGCAGAAGCGGCGACCAAGAAACAAAATTTTGAGGGTCAAAAGGAATATTGATTAAAAAGTAATAATAAAAATAAATTCGAAAAAATACAAGTAATATATCAAAATATAGAAAAAAATGAGTAAAAAATTATAAATATATTTAAAAATTAATAAAATCATTAAAAACCATTAAAATGGCGAAAAATCGCCTATTGGTCGCAAACACACACACAAAAAACCTATATGAGCAGTGGCTAATTTCATAATTTCAAATTAACAAAAATTAACAAAACCTTAAATTTTTGACTTTTATGCAATTTATTTGAATCGGATTTTTGAAGTGAGGAATTTTTATATCATAATATATTTTCAGTATATGCTTTTCATTTTTAGAAATTTTAAGTAAATATAAGCTTAATTTACTCTGGACGGTCGCGACATTTTTAAATGTCGTTGGCAAGTCCCCCTATTAAATTTATATATATTTATACAGTAGTAAAAGTTCTAGAGGTTGAATGGTGGCGCTACTGGCTAGTTCGATTTAGATGGTGATCGCGTCGGGTTCCACCCATCGTGCACAGGTCCTGTTCCACAGGTCGACATTTTACCACCCCACTACGTCCGACGGAAACATAGGCAGGAGTGAGTTCTATAAAATCCGGGAAGAACGCCTGAGGTAAAGGAATAAGCATATGTAGACTTTGTTTTTACGTCTTAAGGTTGAATTTTTCCTAAAATCTTGCCAAAATGAGTCACATTGGCAGCTAGGGATAGAACATAGGTGAATTTAATACCAATGCTCTTTTAAACGATTCAAATAAGATAAAATGAAGCGGCGAAAGAGAAATCGAAGTGTTAGGAGCATGACGATAAACGAATCGGATGATGTAATAAACTCTAGAGAAAGTTTCGATGCACGATAAATGAAATAGAAATTACACTCACAATTTGGAACAGTCACTCTGCTCGATGTGAGGAGTGGTATGAGTTTTTTTCATCCCATGAACAGCAGGAAATCCTTTGACCGATAATAAGTGACTGGACGCTTGCCTGATTTGATTGCAATAAACAATTTAAGTATGCTGATTACGCAATTCGTCTGTAGTGGGAAACCTGGATTTAAATACACCTAATTAAATATGCGTATAAGTACGACGATGGAAAATAAATTGATTATGTGAACAATGCCAACTCCAGTTTTATCACTAATCGTGAAACATGAGGGGGGAAAATTTGGATACATAAATAGCCATGCTTTCACTAAAAATCTAATTTTTTGACGATATAGAAACCCCGATCTGAGAATTATTTTTATAGTCTATAATTAATTTAGAGTAAGCCGTACCCGAATATTTAGTTTTCTTTAACTTTTTTTCAGATATAAAGTTGTCCAGAATTCCATAGTTGAGTGCCAAATCTGTCATCGCTGAACCAGGTTCTGTGCTCACCTCTCTAGAGGACGAATATCGCGTTTTACGAGCAAAATATGACTGAATTAAAAATCTTTAGCCCCCGAGCAAACCAAGAAGTTGCACCAAAAAACTCATCGGCTCTCTCGTTGTCGCAACGATTGAATCGTGGAGAGTCGCTCCCAGCGAGTGTTCATTTCCCGACTAACCACTTTGGTGCACAGAGCGTTTACAGAGGCCCAGCTCCACCTATTAATGTCCAACCACGAATGGGCACAAGAAATAGACATCATGCCAAGCTAGCACGTGCCTCATGATGGTCCATCGAGATCGGTGAAGTTAGTCAACATGCCTTTCGAGTCAATTCCTCTTGCGGACAATATTCCACTACCGAGGATCAGAAACCCTAAACATAAGCCGAATAAGAATCACAGGATAGGTGAACGGCGACAAGCGGAATACACTCTCTTGTTGGCACATCTAGAGCAGACAAATGGAAATGTTTCAGCACCGATTCCTTCAATTTCCCCGGTGGAAAACTTTATTTCCCAAAAGGAGAAGGTCCATGCTTCACTGCAATGCCAGCCGCTCACGACGATATGACACTAAATATAAGATTGACGATAATCAATTAAACGTAAACTTTCCAGAAAGATTCAAATTGGCTATAGCAGCAGGCCAGTGGAGGCAAAAGAAGCCTGAAATTATCGATTTGAGCAAGCTTCCCGGGCTAACTATTCCTCCAGCCCGATCGTATACGAATTCAGCAACGGAGCCTATCACGAAAAGCAGTATAGTTCAACCGCGACAAACTCCAAAACGTCGATACTTCCCTGTCGATATAGATGAATAAAAGCGGGTTCAATGAAATCACCTTGTAAAAATGTCAAATTTGATGTCCCTATGAATATAATTGTTAATCGTTCTCTATGATCTTTTCTTTTACTCGTTTAACTTATCGTGTGAATATATAATAATAATCGTAAAATGTCGACACGTCCGACGTGAAGCTTTTGTGATATAAGTAGTCAAAACAGGGTATTGGTAGATGAGTTGATAGGTGAATAGTAATGATCAACTATCAATGGGTAACCGTGGAAGAGACAATTCATATTTAAGTAATAAACCAGTAGAACCCGGAATGAGAAAAGTAGAGAGATCTAGAGAGTACAACCCTGAATTAAAATTATAATTAAAATTTAAGTATCCAACGACATGTGAGAAATTCGGGTTACACCAACGGAATTTTAGACCTGAAGTGCTTTTACCCATTCAGATTTAATTTGATTCCCTAAAAAATTGGAAATAAACACTAAATTGATGTTCAAATAGTACCATGCATATGATTCCACGTAATTAAATTAAATAACCAAATTTCAAATACCCAACGAGATACAGTAAATTAATTGACCAATTTTAACATTAAATTTAATTACCGTAATTATCCGAATATAAGACGCACCCAATATAAGACGCATCATTAAAAATTGACTGAATTCAAGAAAATATAAGTAACCCAAATATAAGACGCATGTATAATTATTACCTTACATTAAATTTATTATTAAATTTATTTTTTGTTTAAAATTAAAATTTCAGTTACTTAAATTCAAATTTAAATTTTTATTTCCCTATAATGTCTTCAAAACGCTGCAGTTATACGACAGGTTTCAAATTGAAGGTAATTGAAGCAGCCGAACGTATCGGAAATAGAGGAGCATCTAGAGAATATGGACTCAGTGAAGCCAATGTAAGGCGTTGGAGAAAAAATAAAAATACTTTAAAAGAGTGCAGATCCTCTACAAAGGCCTCTGGCAGAGGTAGGAAATTATTTTTTCCTGATATGGAGAAAAAATTAGTTGAATATGTTCATGAAAGGCGATTTTCAGGTTCCTCAATATCCACTGTAGAAGTTAGGTTGAAGGCTTTAGAGTTAGTCAAGGAGATGTATCCTGGTTCAATATTTAAAGCCTCAGCGCGCTGGTGCCAGCTTTTCATGAAAAGGAATGATATTTCTATAAGAAGAAGGACTTCAATTGCACAGCGACTGCCGGATGATGTAGAAAATAAGCTGCTCGACTATCAGAAATATATAATAAATTTCAGGAAAAGGCATGAATATCCAATTAGTTGCATAGGGAATGGGGATCAGACCCCACTAAGTTTTGATATACCTTCATTTCAGACACTGGATTTCAAAGGAGTCAAGTCTGTACCTATTAAAACTACAGGCAACGAAAAGAATCGGTTTACAGTTATGTTGGGAGCTTATGGGGATGGCAAGAAGATGCCACCTTATGTAATTTTTAAAAGAAAGTCTTTACCAAAGAACATTCATTGGCCAGCTGGTATGATTGTTAAAGCACAAGAAAATGGATGGATGAATGAGGAGTTGACTAAGGATTGGATTAAGACTATTTGGTGTAATGATAGAAAAGATGAATTTCGAAATTCAAGGAGGTTACTGGTGTTAGACACATTTAGATGCCACCGTATGCCATGCGTAAAGGAAATTTTGGCAAAAAACAAAACAGATCTTGTGATTATTCCTGGAGGGATGACCGGGCAACTTCAAGTTATGGATGTAGTTTGCAATAGGCCATTTAAGCAAGAGATGCGAAAGAGATGGAATGAGTGGTTTTTTTCTGGTGCTCCATCATTTACTGCTTCTGGAAACAGAAGAAAGGTTGGTTTAGAAACTATTTGCAAATGGATTCAACTATCATGGGATGCAGTTAGTGAGGCAATTATTATCAAAGGGTTCAAGAAATGTTGTTTGAGTAATGCTATGGATAGATCAGAAGACGATATTATTTGGCAGACGAAAAAAAAGCGTCTTATATTCGGATAATTACGGTATATTAAAGTTTCATTAAATTTAAATTTTTCAGTAAAGACGTGAAGGGTACTTAAACACAGGTTGGTCGTGTTATTTATTAAGTGTGAGGAGACGTAAGACCTTATATGGCAGTCTAGAATCCTAAATCGATGGTCATCCAAGGAGTAGTATTGGAAACGGTGCTCACCTGCTTGGATGGTTTTCGTCCATTATGTACAGTATCAACGTGAGTTATCTCACGGGTACATAATGGTGAAGCGAAGTTATTGGGTGTATGAGGGAGAGGCATACCCTAGAGAAATGTGATAGGAGTATGGATAATGGAGGTAGCTATAGAAATAAGAAATTGGCAACTCACTCGTACACCAACAATAGATTTCGACACTAGAATTCGTTTTTCCATCCAAAATTGACTTAAAATTGTGGTTATTTGATCGAAATCCGACTTTTTTTAAATACTAATCCCATCCTGACTACTTTCGACGAAAAACATCTCAATGTACCCTTCAATCATAACTTAAGATCCCAAAATCGGATTTTTCATTCAATATTAACCTGAAAATGGTGTTGTTTAACTAAAATTTGAAAATTTAAACAAAAATTCAAAAATGGTGATTGCATAAAATGACTAACCCTAACCCCAAACCCTAAAATTAATAAAAATAAAATAAATAATAAATTGAATTTTAATAATTATACTAAATAATTTAACATAACGCTTTTTTTGAACTAGAGGCCCTCCATAAATAACGTCACACACCTAAGTTGGTCAGACATTTGCGACGAAGGAAAGGAGTTGCCCTTATGGACGGCCCCTTATGAAATATTTAGTATGTAGTATAAAGAGAACCAAAAGTGCGCAACACGGCGCACAATTCACTACTAATTAATAAATTAAAATTATAATGTTTTCTAAAATTTTTTTGTTAAGAACTTAATGTTTGCTAATTTGTCTAAAAGAATTGAAATGATTTTTGGTCATGAATATTTATTATTGAAAAAATTATTATTTCCCCAAATTATGAAAATAAAAACAAAAGCCTTAAGCTCAATTTAATCCAATCTGAATAGGATTATTAATTCTTACTTCAGTCCAAATGTTTTATGTTCTTTTCAGCGTCTTGGAAAATTTTCCGAAGAAGTCATGGGTAATCGTTGATTAATAGGAAAGTGTAGAAATATATTTAAATCGCGAGAAAATTTACTGATAATACTTCACTCGGTAATCCTAGTTTTGAGTCCTAACATGGGAATGAAATCCTCTCGTGGAATCGTTGAAAAAACTAAACTGATAAAAGCAACATTTACAAAGCAGTAAAAATATGGGAAAAGAAATTTATTTCAACTTTAAATCCCAAACGTATCGAATTACTTACTCTGAGAAACATTTCCTATACAATTTTAATCACTTCTCAAATTAACGAACAAAAGTTTTTTGTTTTATTGTATGAGAAATTCGTTAAGTTTATTTGTAGATAAATATTTGGCTAAGAATATTTGACAAATTATTTAACGTGCTCTGCCTTTCGATTGGTTTAGATTGCTTGTCGAAATAATTTCCGGCAAAAGCAATTGATCGATTGGTTTGCAATAAATTCTAAAATCACAGAGCACATTTTTCATTGTATAGTCTGTACGATAATGTTGAAAAATTATTTAATTGAACTTTTATATTTCCATTTATCATCAAAATAAGTAATTGTTTTAATTTTTGGACCTAACAATTATAAATAAATTTCTAATCTATTATTTTGTTTTTATTTCATTTAATTATTTAATGCAGGATTTCTTCTAAGAATGTCAAAATTTCACAACCATAAAATAATCAAATCATTCATATCGAATTCAAATAAATATTGTTAAATTAAAAAAAATTGTTGAGGATGTTTAAATAATAACAAAAATCAAATAAATATTGTTAGACCGAATAAAATGATTGGAGGAAATGTATTAATCAAAAGGTTTGTAGCTCCACAATTTCGGGAAGTAGAAGGGAGTGGAAAAAGTGATAAAACAAAAGAGAATCAAATAATAAAAGAAGATAATCAAATAATAATTATTACATAATTATGTAATCAAGATAATTAATTTTGTGTGTGCATCTTTTTATGATAAATTTTTTGCGCTTAATTTTTGAATCGATATTAATTTTTTATGTATTTTTTTTAATATATTTTAATTTTTAGTAAATTTTTCAATTTTAAATATACATTAATATTAAAGTAATTTTAAATATAATTTGAATTTAAGATTAATAAGATATTTTTAAAATCATTGTTTAAAAAACTAATTTTAACATCAATATTGTTATTTAAAAGTTTAATAAATTATAGTTAATTTTTGAAACTAAATTTTAAATTATAATAATAATAATTTCAACAACAATCAAATAAAAAGATGCATGTTATCAAAATTAATATAACCTAGTAAATATTTAATAAAAAAATTGAAACACATAAAAATAAACTAGTAAAAATATAAAGACTAAATTAGAAATTTATTTAATTTACATCGTTACAAATCAGCTTATAATAAGCTCTTCTTAGTTCTGCCAACAAAATATGAACAATTTCTATCTTCTTGTAGTCCCTGGAGCATCTGCATCTAAATGGACAAGTCAACATTGAGGGATCTGCACAAACAATGCAGACATCTAGACATTTCAAACCAGGCCCCTGAACCGATTCGTAATGCATCCGTACAATTTCTTCGATGTTTATTCCAGTCATTTGATAAATCCGTGTTGCCAAAAATTCAGGAGCACAATACGAAAGCTTGTTCTTCATATTCGGAAAGAGCTCTTCCATCTTCATCAGAATTGTTTCGAATACGTATACTTCTTGCTTGTCGATCATTTTAAATTTTTACAATAATCAGAAAACTATCTATTTAAACACAATCGGTGCTTAATAAATAATCTAGTATTTCTTCGTTGGTATTAAGATTATTAATATTTGATTTTATAAAATTAAATATTTCTTGTACTAGACTGTTGTATTACAGTGTTTTTATCCACATGACAACCACTTTTCCGCTTCCAAATACATTCACACATAACGGATTATACTTGACAAGTTTTAATGCTGGAAACAATTCCGGTTCGTTAATTTTTTCGGTTTTGGTATCCTTATTGAAGAAATGAGGGTAAATCTATAATTTTAGAAGTACTTAATTTCTTGATAATTTAATATATTTTACTTGATTTTAAGATTATTTTAAATAAAAGTTTATTTTAGGAACAAAATGTTTATGAAACATCTATTTAAGTATTTATGAAACATCTATTTACCAATTAGAATCCAATTTTACTGATGATTTTGAATAGTAAATGATATTTTAATTATAATTTTATGATCTATTTAAAAAAGTTGAAATTGTATTGTATTTATTCGTTGAAAGTATGTAAAGCTTTTCAGAGGTTTATTGGGTAGTGATTAAAGTATTTTACAGTAAATTACAATCAACTTTTGGGATACACAGAGACAAGATTTAATTAAAATTTATTGTTAATTAAACCAAACTTTTATCGATTTCAGTTGATTTTTAAAGATATTTTAGTGAAACTTAGAAAGAATAAAATATACGATACATGTTCGGTTCTAAAAAATTGTTCGATTCATGTATTCAAGTATTTATTTGATTTTATTATTATATTTGTAATTTAAAACTAAAATTGACTAGTATTTAAAAAATTTATGTTACCCATTACTTAAGTTATTATTGACAATTTCTGAATAATTTAAATATTTATAATTATTTCCAGGAATGAAGAGAAATTGTACAATTAAATAATATGGACAATCGATAACATACATTACTTTTCATCCAACAAGTACCTGGAACATTACCTAACAATCTTAAAAATTTTAAAAAATGATCTAACAACTTTTTTCTATTATTTTACAACTTAGTTAATTTAATTAATTTTTTAATTGATAAGTACTATTTTCTTTACAATTTGCTACTATGTTAAAATTTTTTTAAAAAATTTTATTCAAAGTACTAACAAATTTTATTAAAGAAATATCAAAATTTGTCAAAAATTATAAAACTTTGGTAATTTTAATAAGTATTACTCAATACCTACTATTTTCTTATCAATTTGCTGAAGGTCTTATTTTAAAAATTTTTCAAAGTACTAACATTAATTACAAATTAATCAGTTTTATTTAAAATTTAACATCTTAAAATATTTATCACAACTTCTATCAAATTCTATTCACATGATAATCATAATTTAAGGATAAGTCTTATTTTTACAAAAACAAATATTTTACAACAATTAAACATACATATTTGGATTTTTAGTAGATTTTATCGGTATCTATCAGTACCTGTTCCGTGTAGTTTTTTAAGCTTTGTTAGAAATTCAACTTATTTAGTGGTTGGTCAATAATCATTTAATTTCTAGTAATGTGACAGATGATAATTATTTTATCTATTAACTTTATTCAATGATGTTTAGAAACTTAAAAGTCTAATAATTTTTACAAAATATATGAAAATTTATTTCAAGTAATGTAAAAGTAATATATGTTTTGTGAAATTAATTTAAGAATATTTTTCAAATCAAGTTTCTTTTTACTATCAATTACAACCACTTATATTTACTAATTAATTTATCTCAGTAAACAACAAGATTTGGAGTGAAAAGAATAGAAAATGTTTAAAAATAAATTTAAGTAATTTTTTAAGCTGTTAGCAATTGATTTATTTAGGGGCATGTAAGAATTAAGTGAAAAGGTTGACATTCAACTTTGAAAATAACTTTTAATAAATGTTCATTGTTGGATGTAATTAAAAATATTACAAAAATAGTAGAAAAAATTTAAAGTTTTCAAACAAAACTATTAAGTTTTACAAAATAATTTCAATAAATCACATACAAGACTGTGAACAAAGGAATAAATTTTTATTCAGAGAAAATACAACAATTGATGGGGCTTCAATGAATTTGATTAATAGTTTCTTGATAGCAACCAGATAACTAAGCAACCAAACAATTTGGAGACATCAAGGATCGATAAAAGAATGAAGAAGATTTTTATTAATAAAATTTGTAATTGAAATTGTATTTCTTTTGATTGTTCAAATTTTTATGTGCTTTTATTTAATGATTTCTTGGTCACTAAACAATTTTTTAAGGGGAAATGAATGAGAGAAAATTTTATTTTTAAGTGGGTTAAGTTAGTTGAACATCGGTGTCCAAAGGGTAAATGTTATTTAAATAGGGAATTTTAATGAATAAGTAAATTATTCAATGCTTAGTATGTATATAGTGAGTTGTAAGGTACTCAGTTATTTGTATACAGTACCTAGTGATTGTTTATTCAGTTATTAATCAGTGGATTGTTCAGTGTGTATGAGTTATCAGTATTCAGAAGTTGATACCAAGTAAATATAACAATGGATTGGATTTCAATGAATTTGATTAATTATCACTTGATAACAAAGAGTTAACTAAGCAACCAAATAATTTACCAATTTGGAGACATCAATGATCAAAAAAAGTGAATAATATTTTTATTAATAAAATTTGAATTTCAACTTGTATTTCTTTTGTTCAACCTTTTTTGTGATTTTATTTCAAAATTTTTTGGTCAGTAACCTATCATTTATATTTATCGTTTCAGTAACTAGTTATTGGTAACATATTGGGTTTATAATCAATAACCAAGTATTTTAAGGGGAAATTGTTGATTAGGGGCAAGTTTATTGATATTTTTAAGGGGTTGAGTCGGTTGAATATTGTTATTTAAAGAGTTAATACTATCTAAATAAGTATTTTTTAATGAAAAATGACATTTAATAGCAAAATAATTGTTCAATTTTGGATAAATTTTAAAAAAGATAGTTGAAAAGTGTTTAACAAAACGTATTGACTTTTACAAAATGATGTCAATAAAATACAAAATTTTATTCAGAAAAGATAATTTTTCTTGCTAACTGCCCAGTAACTAAACAACCAAGTGATTTACTGATATAAATGCATTAATGATGTGAAAGTAAAGAAGATTTTATTAATAAATTTGTATTTTTACTAGTATTTATTGTTATTGTTTAACTTTTATTTTACGTTTGTTTGTAAGTAACCAAATATTTATATTTATTTGTTCAGTAACTAGTTATCGGTTACCTAATATACATAAAAGTAGACGGAATGAAGTTCCCCACCGGAAAAACTCAACATCTAGTGGATAGAAGAGGAAAGTATCCATTCTTATTCTTCAAGAGTGGAAAATGCAGGATAATTGGCTGCAAAAGACCATTCCAGGAAGGGGATCTCAAGTACCTGATTCAAGATTTACAAATTCAATCATTATCTTTGAACATTGACATGGGTTGTCGAATTAACGTGTAGGAATTGCCTACCAAAACAGAAAACATTTACGAACCAGAACTGTTTCCAGTATTAAGACTTGTCATGGTGATAAAAACACTGGAATACAATAGTCTAGTACAAGAAATATTTGATTTTATAAAATCAAATATTAAATAGATAGTTTTCTGACTATTGTAAAATAAACAGTAGCTCACTATGTTATCAACTATTAATCGAAGTTAATTTTCCCTTTCTAGTCTCAGTGTCTGATGGCATAATTAAATAAATAAAATTTCCCGAAAATGAAAAGCCAGTATATTTTCAGTATCGAGATACAGAAAATATTAAAATATAATCTGACCATAACTATGGACAGTAATATACACATATCCATTGATATACAGCATTGTATACCAACTGAACAGGGGTCAGATCACATCAGTCAGTCCAATATACAACATGTTATTGTACATGTCACTTCGCATGTGTATGTGTGTGAGTGTTTGTGTGTATATACATTATCCAATTGACCTCACTGACACACAACACCAAATCAAAAATAAAAATAATCCAAAAGTAAAAATAAAACCAAAACCTAAATTTACAGAATAGCATCATTGGAAAAATTAATATAACAATGGTACAGACAGACGGACATTTAGGCAGCACTGGTTAGTGATGATTGCCTTAGTGATGATAATTATATGTATATATACACGGACCATCATGTAACCATATCTGGAAAATAAAATAGCGACTCTCCACAGCCAAGAATAGGGTAAGTCATCAATTATGATTCCATTCTCGTCAATTAGTTATCACAATATTCGCATTGCTAATGAAGCGAGTTTCGCGAAAATCCATCAATATTGAAGCTTACGCACACACACGCAGATACACACGCAAATTACTACCGAAGTTGTAAATAGCATATGATGAAAGGAGCACAGAAAAATCATTAAGTTTCGAAAATTAAATGGAAAATACGATCAAAAAGAAACCAAATAAATGACGTGGTCGGCAGAAAACAGTGAGATCTGATATTGCACAAAATGCAATAAAAATGCTCGTAGTGTGATATCACAATAAATGATGCAATAGCATCCCGATATTATAGACATAAATATAATTATTTACGCGGCCAATATTCAATTTCGTTTCGGTTGTCACACATTCGGCAAGGAAATTTATTGATATCGGCCACTATTTGGATACTGAGAATTAATAATGGAATTCACAGACGAAGCTCTTATTGGACGATAACGACGACATCTGATTTTAGCTCCATTTAATGAACAATTAATTGTGTCAGGAGGTTGAGGAACAAATTTAATTGTTTTTTCATAGATCTTCTCATCTAATTTCATAATTCTATCTATACCAAAATCAAAATCAAAATAATTAAAATTAAAGGATCGAGATCCTTTGTGTGATAAAAAACTGGAAACTGATTCATTTGTTGACTGGATCTGGTGAATTATCTGAAAATATTTAATTATTAATAATATCAACTATTTTATTAAGTTCCCAAGGTTTTTCGGTTTCAGGCGACCTTATAATATCAGAATTTTTCCGCGGCGCATCAACTTAAAACATTGATCTATCTTATGGGGTCCCAAATTCTGTTGTAAATTCACACTGATAACGCTTTGTGTTTATGACAAATGGTGACAACGAATGAATAGAAATTAGACTTGCAACTACGCTCACGAATCCAAAATTTACGTTGACCCAAGTAACATTTTATAAAGTAATAATATTAATAATATTTTGTTAAGGAAAATTTTCACGAAGCCCCTATAGAACAGACTCGGTGCACAGTTTGGGAACCCCTATAATAGAATATCGATTTTAGTCGGTTATCCATTGAAGCAAGAATAATAATATTTCTCAAAAACGTTGGAAAAAATATCAGAATCTTAAACGACAAAATAAGGCAAATCTGACAACTTATCAATAATAAATAGGGACATAGCTCTTTGTTACCACTTATTTTGAAACTAAAATTTTATCTAATATAAAAAAATAAAGAGCCAACATGCGTTACACGTAAAGTACGACAACTTTGTCTATTCATTATCGGACGGACGTACTTATCGTCATAAAAGAGTTTTAATATGACAAAAATTGTTCGCTGATTTTCAATATTTTTTATTTTTCTTTAAAAAATGAAATTTTTTTACTAGATCCGGAAATAGTATTTCACTTAATAAATAATAATACCGATCAAGATAATTATTTTCCTTAAGGTAAAATCAGTAAAATAATTCGATAGAACCAAATGTCATAATAAATTCACAGAAATATTATTGATCAATCACAATCAATACATTAATTAACCCACATTGCACATTTTATTGATTGAATATGTCTATAAATTCTGTAAATGTGTGCCTTATATATACGGATATTGATCTATTGCAAAACATAATGAAATAGTATAAATCAATTTTGCTGTGCTGACAAATAATTCCATGCATTTAGCTCATGAATATTCTGATGAAGAATCGAATTTATGAAAATGTCGATGAGGAAAGAGAGAAATATTTTATTTTTATCATTATTGACTTAGCAATTTTTACTGAGAAGTGCAGAAATCTAAAGTTAATATTAGAGCAAAATCTTATTTTTATCAACGAAATTTCGTTTTGAAAACAAAAATAGTTTTAAATATCAAACTGCTATAATAAATTCAAAATGATGTAGTACAGTCAGTTCTTTTTTTGTGTGGTATATAGGTTCCTCAGAAAACCGCATAAAAAAGAGACAACTTACGTTGTATAAATAGAGATACGTTCATAATTTTCGAAAAGTATATAAAACCAAAACATTATTAAGATTTGGCGGAGAAATTGAAAAAACAAAATTATGTAATAATAAATATAAAGTTTAATAAATTTTTTTGGTTTCTTGCTATTTTTAAAATTTTGAAACGAAGTCGTGTTATTTGAATGGTTCTCTGGACCGAAGGGAGAAAACCACATAAAAAAAGGCTAGAAAGAAACTATCGAATTGTATTATAAATATAAAATGTAACAATTTCCATATTACAAAAAATAAGAAACTAGTTTTAGATTGTATTTTATTTCTTACGCAAACATATTCTTTATATTCACAGAAACTTACTCCAATCATTTTGTAAAGTATTTCATTAGTTCTGCTCAGTATTCTGCTCAGCTATCAATGGTATCTCATCCAATAAATTCAAATTTAAGTAAGAAATAATACTTTTTTGTTAATATCGTAAATACATAAAATCCGTGTGTGTTTAAGATATTTGTGACTTTGTAAGTATGTGATGGAGAATACAGTGTTTCAACAATATAGAACTCCTTTTCCCTTTGCTAGAAAAGTTATACGACTTCTCAATGAAGACTTCCCTAACTAGTTGATTGAAAGAGGTGGATCATTTTCTTGGCTTTCACATTTGACTCCATTGGATTTTGTTTTATGGGAACATGTGAAAGCCAATGTTTATTCAACTAAACTTCGATGTTTAGTAGCCTTAGCATTTATGAAAATCAGTTCAAAAATGTTTTCAAAAAATTACGGAATCGTATTCACTTTTAAGTGTTTCTTCTTTCTTTTGTTGTATACAGATTCTTTGCCCCACATATGGTTATATAGCTACATGTATTTAAATCTTAGGTGGACTTAATGGACATTCTGTATTTAGTCATATAGAATGGAGATAAATGAAATCGTAAATAACAATTCAAAAGTGAAAAAAATATAATATTTTCACTTTAAATCGATTAATTTGAGTATAATTGATATGGTGTGATTTAATAGGATTTTTATTGGTTTTGTATTTTTAACCAGACAAATTGGCATTTAAGTGCATGTATAATTGGAGAAATGTTATTTCTGAAAATGATTGAAATAAAGTAATTTATCAATATTCTGTTAATTAATCGCAGAGAATACAGAAACCCCTTCGGATGATAGTAAAGATGACAATGCATATTTCAAATAAAATAAACCTAATCAATGAGACCGAAAAATCCCCATTGGCGCTGTCCCTGAACAAATTCAGCACTTCAAAGCTTATAGAAATTTTAGATAGTAGCTTTTGTACATTATTACAGTAAACCCTCGTGTAACACGATTAATTGGTACGTGTTATAGGGAATATGTGTTATATGGAAACATAGAGGGCGTACAAATTCGGATAGTGCGTAACGTGTTATATGGAAACCGTGTTATACGATATTTCATTTTATATAGAAACCGGGTTAAACGAAACTTAAAGGGCATACAAATTTCAATAATGCGTACCGTGTTATATGGAATACAAAATCGTGCTATATAGAATACACAAAAATTATACAGGAATTGATGTTTGGATGTTTTTTTACCCTTACGGATTAATAGGATTAATAGGCAATTGGGAGCTTTCACGCGGTACCGGGGTAGGCGGCCGCAAATGGAAGAAATTAATAAACAAACACTTCGACAATTAAGTATGTTGGACAGCTTTTGTGCAATGTATTCAGTCCAATCCGTTTTGAGATGACGATAGGTATTTGCAAGGATTTGAACAATGCTAAGTAATGTATTTCAGGGTGCTATTTACGTCGAAAATATCAGATGGCTTGAACGGTGGAAACTGTTATAATTAGGGGGCGTTAAAAGGATTTTGTGCTGCAAAGTGGGTGATAATCCGAAAATGCTTGAAAACCGCTGGAATAGAGTGATTTCAGGGCCTGATTTATCCTTGGGCACCAATTTGCAAGTAAAACGCATATAAGGCATTCCACTTAGTAAAATAAAAGAAGCAAACATAAAATATATCATAAAAATAAATATAACAAAAACCGAGTGAAAATATTTAAGAAAAAAAATTGAAAAATGAATTCTAAATGTGTTACCAATGGTAACTTGGAAAGAATACCCTGAAAACCCAACAAATACGTTATTCTAAACATTGTTCTCATTCGTTTCACTTCGAACTATGATTTAAAAAGTTTGCAAAAGTCCCTTGTAGTGACCCTGGTAACCTGATAAAAGGGAAGAAACCAACAATTTTTATTTTTTCTGATTAAAAATGAATTAATGTTTTGGTTGAAATATTTCCAATTATATAATTTAGAATAATGCGTTTAGAATTCATTCATTTTATTACACTTGCACAGCAGAAGAGGTTTTGTACTTTGAGAATTTATTTTACTTAATATTTTGGAATGAAGAATCTGAACAAACAAACATAACAGTATTTTAAAACCAATTTGTGCTGTCTTATTTTGGGAAAAAATCGATATAAAGGCCATATATAGAATTTTCAACCTAGGCCCTATGGCGCCAACAAATTTAAATCTGGCTAGGAATTTTTTATTTTAATATTATTTTAAGTCACAAATAGCTGAGAACTAATGAACTCAGCATTATTATTAAAAAGAAAATAAGCTTTCATGACAACAATTGAAAATAAATGAATGTTATAAATAGGTCAACAGTTGCCAGGCAACAATAAACTGACAAATTTTCATATGGACAAATAAATGAATGTTTAATGAATTTTCATCAAGTGTGACAAAATAATGAATAGAGATTCTGTTAAAATAATTAGTTAATTCGTTATTCATTTTTTGACAAACTGTTATACAGTTTCGAATGAAATTTTATAAGATACTAATTCAGACCCAATTACAGAATTACAGCTATCATAGTTTGGTATAAACTCCTAAATTCCCCCACGCTAAACTTTATTGAAAATACTAATATTCTGGATGTGTTTTGTCAACCCTGACTGTCCCGAAATATAGAAATATCCCCAAAATTGTCAGTAGTTTTATAATATTGAATTATTCATGATTAAATGAGAAAACTCGATGAAACTTAGAGAAATGAAACAACTAGAACGACAACTGAAACGCAACCCTATAACTAGCAGACTGGTCTCACCTCCTCACCACCCCCTGCAACTTGACAAATAAAAACCCTATCATCAATTGGTGACAATGATGAATACTCACCACAAATTGATCCAGTCGCGATCCCAATGTGATTGTTACTGGTACCAACATCGGTTGCTACTGCTGCTGATGATGTGATGTTTAATGATCCCAAACTGCACCCGGATGCTAGAATAATATTGTTGTTGTCCCTAGCTTTTGTTTTATTGCTGGCGCGATTATGTGTTTGTGTCATTGTGATTGATTGATAGCCACTTGATGATGGTCCGGATCTCCGACAATCGACGTATGGCATTTGTTGTTTCCGTGAACTGTTTCCTAATGTGCTGGAATCTATCCCTAATGAATTATTTGCATTCATCACCAAATCCAATTGACTTGCAGTTTTCATTTGATTTCCAGCAACAACCGCCCCTGATTTGTTAGTTGATAATTGTGAATATCTTCGAATTTGTGACATTTCCCCATTGGGTCCATTACGTCCACCCTCAAGGTCTTCTAGTGTCATACTATTATTCAATTTCCATTTAGGAATTAACTCTGTACATTCAAGTCCGATTCCGCCACTTCCTCCGCCACCAATCGATTGCCTTACACCAGGACTGTATGAACGTTTCTGCAATGCTTCAATAACTCCGGAATTGTGATCTTGATCAACATTTCGCCGATCAAAGAACTGATTGAACATACTGTACAATTTTGGAGGAATGTTTCTATCAGTTTTTTTCTGTGATCTCTGATTGTCTGGATTTGTAATCGGAACAATGGCAATTTTTTCTTCCTCTATCACCAATGACTGTTCCTCTTCTTCCCCACCCATCCAATGACTACCCATAGTCATAGGTGCGGCCTTTGTTGCGTCACATCCATTACTGTTCTCTCCAGGCTCAACCATTACCATCACCGCATGAGTACAACTAGTTTCCCCGCGGTAATTTGTCGATGCTGACATCACACTCTTTAACTGTGACATTGAACTTGAGCACATTTGATGCTGTGTCCGTCTGGTCTCAATTGGATCTTGAGTTTCACTTCTGTCAATTTTGCTACCCCCTGTGCCACCTTGTCCTGACACAAGTATCCCTCCTGCTGTGGCTGTTCCTCCAGTTAAGGCCATTTCACTGGCCAATTCGTTCCCAATAAGCACTGAATCTCGTGATCTAGTCGCTTCCTTTTTGTTAGGATTCATTCTGACGGGATTTTTACCACCTTCATCTGACGCCATGATTTTCCTTGCTGGCAGTCGAGACGTTGGTGCATTGGCTTTATTAGGGACTGCGCTACTCGTGTGTGTGCGACCAACATACCCACTGTCCCTGACACGTGACTGATATCCCGCCATTGACTGATCCATTTTATTTCCAGATATTCCACTGTTGTCATTTATAACTTCCCAATCAAATATGTCTGCATCATTTAGATTTTTCCGTTTCAAATATTCCCGAAAATATGATCGAATTAAATTATAATCTGGTTTGTCAAAATAAGTTAATGTTTGTATATATTCGAGCACAGGCCGGATTTCGCGAGGCATAAATTTCAGTAGTTGATTATGATCAAAAGTCTGTTTCATTGTTCCTACTTGTTCTTTATCTTTAATCTTCCTCCACGGTAATTCACCTGTGATAAATTCCGCTAGAATATAATACAACGACCATAAATCATCATGCCGACCCAATTCACGGTTTTGATGAGCGTTAACACTGGCATACCGTACAGTGCCTCTAAATCCAGCTACTTGGCGTGGAGCTCGAACATCCCCATTAACATTTGTATATTGTCTTGCTAAGCCATAATCTAACATGATTATGACTCGGGATAATTCTGTACTTTTACCTAATGCAAAATTCGACGGTTTAATATCTCTATGGAGAAACCCTACACTATGAATTGATTCGATTGAATCTAAGATTTGTATACCGATTCGCATTGTGGTACTAATTGAAAAACAACCTCGTTTCATACTTCGTCGAATATCAGCTAAATTTCGTCCTTGAAGGGTCATAACAACATAATTAAATAATTCATTACGCCCACATCCAATGAAATGGCAAACATGTGTTTTACCTTGTAATCTTTTCAGCACTGCTACTTCCATTTTTAAAACTTGCTTGGTTTGTTTTGTTGATTCGACTTTTATTGCGACAGATTCATTAGTTTGCAAATCTGAGGCTTCATAAATTTCACCAAATCCACCACCACCAATTTTTTTAGATATTTTCCATCGTTCTTTAATGATTGTGCCTGGAATTACTAAATCTGCCGTCGATGATGTCGCTGAAGTCATTTTGGCTAAAAGAAAACGTTATTTATAAATAGCAAATATTACATCATATTATATAAAATAATTAATTAAATAATAAAAATAAATAAATATAAAAGTAAATTCTTTGAATATCTATAAGTAAATAAGTAGTTAATAATCCATATGAAATAGCTATAATTAAACAAACAGTTGAATAATTCTTAGTTTATAACTCTTATTAAAATTTGAAATCGTTATGATATGCCAAATTTATTTTATTTATTAATTTATAATAGTAATCAAAATTTATTTATAATTTTATTTTATCACTGAGTTAAAATTTATAGAAGTTGTTTAAATTCAGAAATAAATTTTAATACTAAATTTCTTGTTTAAAATGTTTATCATTTGTTAAAAAATTAGAATATTTATTCCTTTAAATCAGTGGTATACAACATCTATCAACTGCGGGCCATTTTTTAAATTACCATGATGTTCGTGGGTCACGAGTTTTTTAAAATATATGTTGGGCTTGAACAGAGTAAAAGCACGCAAACATAACACGCAGATTTAAAATCAGACCCATAAAACATCAAATAACCACTTAAAATACTAGAAAGAAATAATTAAAATATAAAATCGAAAACATAAATATTAAATAATAACAAGATCCGCACGAAATAAACACAGAAATAAATTTGACCGAAAATTGACAATTTAATTAAAAGAACAAGAGTTCATGAGAAGTAGAAATGAAATGAAATAATTTAATTGGAAATAATTTAATAAAAAAAAATAAAAGAAACAAACTGTCAAATTAAATTAAGAAAAAATAAAAATTAGAATTAGATTAGACAAATAACTTCAAGGTCGAATTTTGTTTTACTGCATTAAATTTTACAAGCAAGGTTAGGGTCACACAATAAGTATATATAACGATTCATTTTCACAGAATTTTAATCATTTTTTTGAAATAAAAACTCGCAAACACTCAAAAGAAATTCTACTAGTGTTGGACGTATTGGAAAACTTCTTCACAATTGTTGGGCCAGTACAAGCTTTTGTTTAAATGGATTGGAAACAGCACGCAAACACAACACGCACATTTCAAAATCGGACCCTTAAACATCTAATAAACACCTAAAAATGCGAGAAAAACACATAATTTAACATATAAAATAGAAAACATAAAATTAAATTAAAATATTAACAAACGCACCAAGATACGCACGAATTGACATAGAAATAACACGATAACAAAAGATTTGACCGAAAAAGTGACAATTTACGAAAATTAAAAGAGTTCATGAATAAAGCGAACAAAAAAAAAATAATTTTAATCAGAAATGATTGAAATTAAAAATAAATGAGTAAATTGTAAAAGAAATCGAAAAATAATAATAAATTAGAAATAAATTAGACACATAATTGCAAGGTCAAATTTTGTTTTAACGCATAAAAAATAACACGCAAGGTTAGGGTCACAGAACAGGTATAAATACCAATCCATTTTCACAAAGTTTTAATGCATATGCTTTTCACTCAGTGAATAAATTACTTTTTGTCAGAGCAATTCAAAGGAGCAACTCTCGATAACTGTTTTCATTCTGCGAATCAAGTAACTTAATGTAAGCTCTACTTGATCGTATGTGTGGGAACCTCTTGTCGTATGTTGATATGTATGCACTATGGACGAACTACGATGAAATTGTCTCAACAAATATATGTATTATGAAAAACGAATCTTCAGTTTTATGTCGAAATTTTTCTGGCCCACAGCCACACATCACACAAGAAAGTAAAATCATAACATAACTAGTCACACTGTGTAAGTGCGGTTTCTCCGCCTATAGTGTGTGCCCGTGAGAGCTCTGTCGTGCGCAACGACGGATCTCGAACGTAAATATTCTACCCATTATAAGGGCGGTGGGAAGATTGAGAACTAGTCTTTTGGCTAGCTCTCTTTCACCCATCTCCCGTAAAATCGACCTAAATATTTAACTACACATCGGCTAAAATGATAACACCGAGTAGTCCAGTGGGCACTCGTAAAATCTAATATGAACACAAGAACCTTAGGACTAAAATTAAGGCTCGGGTAGTGGGGACTTGAAACCGATGCGATGCAGATAAATTTAATAACTAAAAGGAAATTAAATTAATTTAAAGTAATTGAATCCATAACATTAAACTAGACGTGACGTAAACAAATTATTAAAATGACGAAATCATAACTAAATTTGTGACCAGAACATACTATAACGAGAAGACTTTTGTAACGTAATCAAAGGATAGTAATTAATTAAATAAAATGATCCAAAATTAAATACTCACGTAATAAAAATCAAGAAAAATTTCACAAGTGTTAATGATTTGAATTATCCTCGGATTTAATCTAAATTTGCAAAGGATTTATGAGTAAGAAGCCAGAGAAAATGGAGTAAATGAACGAAACAGCAAACGATAGAGTAGAATTAACTGATTCTGAGGAAAATTACGACAGGATGTAGATCCGTTAATATTTCATAAAAGTAATAATAAATAAGGCATTAGGCATTGATAAATTGTAAACCAAATTAATGATTAGATTTAAATCCCTCTAACTAATTGAAAGATAACTATGTAACCCACGAATCCAAGGATAATTCAAGGAGTTAAATAATAATATTATGCTACTAATAACCGATAAGAAACAACCAAAATAATCATATTAACCGTACCTGACACGAATAAATAAATTAACAATTCCACACAAGGATAATAGATCAACGACAACCAAATATCACAAATAGTTCACAAATGTAAACATAAGAACTCAGCTTTCGTGAGAGAATCCGTGATAATTCGAATGCAATAGATTGACCACGAACAGTATTGAACCTTTATAGCCGAATAAAACACGAGAGACGCCCTGAAATTGATGAAGGTAATAAAATCAGAGGTTCCAATCCAAATAACAAACCATATAGTCCAATATCACAACCCAACTAAACATCCGAGTAGAGATTTAGACTCTTTCCAAACCCCGGTATTCTCTTCATCGAATAGCTGTCATCGAATATTCCATCCAGCAGTTTCTCCCTGACCAGCATGTACAATTGAACATTTTTTCAGAAATAACAGTATTCCGGAGTAACTTGCAATAGAGCGTCTTCTTGGATGCACCGACGTCGAATAAGAGCAACAATTCAGATAGAGAGCACCCAAAAATTCCAATCATCAAGTTAACAATGAGATTAGTCACATACTAATCCATAGAATCAATAGAGATAAATTCGATTGTTATTACACTAAATACACTACAGACAGGTCATAGTCTGAGTTTACCGCAGAATAAATCATCTAAAATCCGACGCGACTGACAGGTCGATGACGTTAAACACATAAGATCATAATAACAAAGACGATGAAGCGATCAATAGCGATGGACTTTCACCGCTGACCCGAACGAATAATAAATAATGATCGGTATCAAATAATAAACAATAAATAACTTATAATAATTATATTAACGTTCAACCGCGAGAAAGAATAAATTAAATGTCAGTTCACTCACCCCACCCCGCCCTCGCAAATAATTTACGCATATAAAAGAACATAGTAGAAACTCACATCTCATACCGCGTAAATGAATCACCAAGCAACTAATACCGATAGTGGACGCGTTCGAACTCGAGACCCTTTACGAGACCGGATCTCAAGGAATGATACTCAGATGCCTAGTGAAGAGAGACAATCAGGTAATTTCGCACGCTACATTTCAAATTCCATCATAACTAAAATTCACCCATACCAATACTCTATGGAAATAGCATAAATCACTAACGCCCATGTTTTGCACGCGCAGGCACATCGAGAAAATGATTTGTAATTAAATATTTTCACGTTTAGATCGCAGAGACCCGCATGGCAATTGGAGTGACAATTCTCGAGTGACTCTACAGATCCCGAGCACTTCCGCCGCTCGATACCGCCAAGTTCTGTGGGATAACGGATATCTGTTATCCACTTATGGAGACTCCAGTTGGCCGAGAAGATCAGAATACCAAGCCGAAGAGATCGAGTTACGAAGTATCGCGATTAAGCGCGAGCCGGGCCACAATCCAGCGCGAGCCGGGCCACAATCCAGCGCGAGAAGCCCGCCAGCGAGCCGAATACGCGGCCATGAAGATGGAAGAGCTAGAAAGAAAGTACCACCGGAAAGCGGTGTTGGCCCGACAACGACTAGCTCAAGTGAACAGAGATATTGCCAGTGGTGCTATCCCGAGCACCGATGGATTCCCGCCAGAATATGGAGTGTCCTTCGAATTAGACGACCCGAGGCTGACGCAGATGACAGCACCGACTAAAATGGTAATACCGGAGAAACTCGTGCAGTCAACTCTCAGAAATCGACTCGGATCTCGTCAAACAGGCGATCATACATATGCGAGCAGGCATCCCCAGTGGAATCCCAAGCACAACGATCGAAGGAGTGAACGTTTTAATGGTCATGAATGAGTTGAATCGATATGTTTTAGTTTTTTTTTTTGACAATAAATGTTTATGTCTCACGGGTTATTCAATTTCTAGTTTCATAAATTAACTACGTTGACATTAGTGTAACTAAAGAAATATAAATTTTTTTTTACTCCTTTTGCAATAACCTTCCAAATATTATATAGATAATAAATGATAGGAAAAGAAAGAACGTTTTTATCATTAAACTTGGACCAACCCGAGAGTTAACACCAACTAACTGAGATGCATGAGACGCAGCCGATAATACACCGTAAAAATAATTAAGAGAGAGGATCAATAGAGTTGAATCAATATTGTAAACGACTAATCATTTAAATATTGTAATTTTAGAAATGAAAGCCACGAAAATGTTGCACCAAGAGCTGAAAGAACTTAGACGAGAAAATCAGCACCTGCACCGACAACTCCTACAACAGAGTCGAGAGATGCAACAGCTGAAAGCCACTTGGGCTGAACCCGAGAATATGAAAGCATTGTACCAGCGCCTCACTGCCGCACAACAGGGCTGGAAAGAGGAAAGAGTGTTGAACCAGGCGCAGCGAACACAAATCAAAGGACTGGAGGTCGCCTTGTCGGCGTGCCAGTAGGGAAGTGCAGTGACTTACCCTCTGGTATTCGCTCCGGCACAATTAGCCTATCGCGACCAAGAAAGAGCCCAATCAGCTAACAAAAAGCCCAGATCACACGCTCGACCAGGTCGAACCGAGCGGTTGCGAAGACGCGCCCAAGGAGTGACCAAATGAGATAATAAACTCATGTCTGATGATAATTTGATCTGTTTGTCATTAAATAAAAATTGTTTAGTTTATTATGTTACTATTTGTAAATAAATGTAGAAACGAAAAGTAATAAATAGAAAGCGATAAAGGGACCTGAAATAGAAGACGGACATAGGCCTTCTAACGGCAGTCCGCTGAACCCGACATAGGACTAACCCTTAGCAGTTCTGATATCGGAACTCACCTTTGGACGTCCTGTGACCAGTGGTTACATTACCAACATTGCCTAGCAACGGGTAACCATTGGCGGGAGCAAAACTATTTTATATGATTGGGGTGAAGGTCATCCACACCACTAACCCCACACAATTTAAACCGTATTCGGATGGAAGGCCTGTCGCTTTATCTACTAGGGTCCTTTTCCCCATACACCACACGACTTGGATTACCATTGCGTACCCATGATCGAAATCATGTTGGTACTCTACGCAATAGCCGAATGCCATTCGAGCATGTGAGCGCTATTACTAACACTACTCCTCGAAGGACCTTCGCTTTCCCGGTTATTGCTGCCGATAGAAGGACTTACGCATTATAGATACTGTTCTACCTGTAAACCCCTTCGTATTCGTCTTAGCTGAGTTGAGAAATCGTGGAAATTTATTCATACCATTTGACTCCCTCGTTAATAATCATTCGACGAAATAGCACTAACTGTTACTGTTGTTTTACTCTTCTTTAATCTAAAAATGCCTAATTCTAACTAAAAACAAAGGTGAGACTATATTACTGTATTACACAATGAAAACGGCACTACAATGGCTACACAAACAACACAACGAACACATGATGGTTTGCAAGAGTTTCGAGTGAGGACAAGTTAAAACATTTTCGCGCTAGAATCAACCTCTGCACAGTTTTCAAAAAGGGGCGTGCTCGGTTTACATCGGTCCTACTCGTCGGCATCGATATCTGTAGGAAGGCATCTACGTTTTGCCAACCGATACGGAGGAGGATTTGTATTGTAGACGACCTTGATACGGGTAGAGGGTTCAGCTTCTTCGGATGGGGAAGAAATTCGGGGAACATCGCCTGTGAGTATTGCGATCTCGTTAAAATCCAGCCCCAGGTGATCCAGAGCCTGGGCGATTCTCGGAGACTCGGAATCTTCATCCACCAGACTGATGTGGATCGACCGAGCTGGGGAGTGAAAGACTACAGAAGGTGCGTAGAACAAATCCAGATCGAGCCCCGGAACTTCAAATTCCTGGTACGGAGGTGGGAGGTCGTCGATCCGGTACGGGGCGCTGAGTGGCTTTGTCTCTCGGAGAAGATCTGCTTCTATGCGACGGCATTCACGACGGCGACGATTTCGGTTGGGTAGCCGACGGGCCGATCTGGCATTAGATTCTGTTACTGGAACTTGGGGTGGATCAGTTATTTGGGGAGCTGAGGTTGAGGAAGTTGGATTGATTACGTCCATTGGAAGGTGATGTTCGGGTATGATGCCCAGGTGACGGGCCCAAACACTTCCGGGGATGCGGGCTCGAAGTTCGGCATCCGTGAATATTTGACGGAGCGTTGTAGCCTGCTCCCTAATTAATACTCGCTGGCTACGAGACTCCGTGACCAACTCGTCTCGAGCGCGAGATAATCGAACGATTTTTTGATGCAAGCTTTTGGCGGCTTCGGGAGAGGTCTAGGTACCTTTTACCCGTTCATATTTGGTCTTAAGAGTTTCATATTTCTTCTCTAATTCCTCCAGCTTCTGTCGAAGTGCGACCACTGACGGAGAGAGTCGCGGGATCCTGGGAAGGTTGTTCAAATCAGATCTATGGTTAGTGTCCATATCTAGAACGTGTATAGAGAGGATTAGAAATTTGGAAGTTGACCGAGAGTAGGGTTGGGAAAAATATTCAGTTGGTAACGAATCTGATGATAGTTGAGTGGGCTTCGGTGACGGTGTAATCTATCAGGGCAGTTTTCTAATGCTAATGAACTGAGGCATCTCTATTGACCAGGCTGCTAATGAAAGTAGAGTCTCTATATCGGCGATTACAAATATGGTTAAGGCTAAATAAACCGTAATGTGTATACTAGTTATCTAGAGAACGGTTAAAATGTGACCTAATTGAATTAGTGAGTGATAAGGTTGGTTATTATTAGCTCTGTCAATAATATACTTAGTAATTACTTAGGCAGTTTGTGGTATTTTCAACATTACGGGTACTCACAATGATGTTTAGTTCATGATAGCATTACTACGGCAATGGTGATACTGGTGGATTTAATCTACCCATTTAGTTAAGATTGTGAGTCGCTACAATAATAGTATCAGTACGGTTGGTAATAGGGACGACAATAATGGCAAGAGCGATAATGATTATAACGATAATAATATGAGTGACATTAGTAATAATACCTATATTAATGAGACTAATGATAATGATGGGATTAATGGTAGTGATGTTTATATTAATGATAATAATAATTACATTTATGGAAATATTAATAATAAAATTATCAATAGAAATATTAGTTACGTTAATGATATTTGTTACGTAAGCAATAATGGTGCTGGCAAAATTAAGAATATCATTAATACTATTAGAAATTTTTCCAAGCTACCAATCGTAATGGAGTTGATAGTGATCATGACATCAGCGGTAGTAATTAACTATGGTGCATTAACGTGATTCCTAATACCTAATCGTGATAACCATGTTGACTAATGTTGATAGATGGGAACGATAGTTCGTCTTCACGCCGGAAAACTTTAATAACATTTAACCCAGCGACCCCAACGCGAGTGATGTTCGAACACGTATGCGTCAGTGTGAGTGTAGTGGAAGATGTAATGACGTGTCAGAGGATGTCATGAGTTTCTCTACTCACTGTCGGTGCAGTTACGCTAGTCAGCTAGTTCAGGGATTCTTATGCAATATCCATGGTGTCGGTAGTAGAGTATTGATTTCTACGATAATGGATTTTTCAATTGCAGAGGAAAATTATCTCTATCTAGTGACTTTGGGAGGGACGACGTCATAATTAGCGAAATGAATTATCTACTCTATCTCCCACGAAATCGGGGTAGATTCCTGAATACCGGTGAGGTTTTTTTGATTTATGGTAGATTATGTCTTGACGGCTTACCGATTGTAGGAGTGTAACAAAAAGAAAATTGCCTATTCATACCGCGGTCGGTTTCAACCTAGTGGATTTAGCTTTCGGGTGTGTCGCATATCTATTCGACGTCGATTTGGAAAATTTTATTCTGTATGGCAACTTGTTTTTGTCAGGAAAAATTCAATGAAGCTCATATACGCTGATACAGATACAGATCGTAGCGTATTGCCAGATTTGGTTTAGCAAGTGGAGACCTAGTTCATGAAAGATCTTTACTGGTCCTTCCTGGAGGTCTTATTTCGTGTTATAGAACTGAATAAAAGTCGCTGACACTCTTAGATATTTATTTTCAATTTTTATGTAATTATCCGTTCGTTTTGACTCTTTCGACTATGCCTGCCCCTTCTACTCAGTCAGGTTTATTATTTCATTCGAGTTTCAAAAAAATATTTCACCTAAATTATCATGTGATCTTTCCTAATATCCCCTTATCTAAATAACGCTCTTCCCGTGATTTTAGATCCTACTCGCCCCGGCCACTTTTCAGTAGCCGCTACGAGTTATACAACGATGTCCTGCGTGGAGGTCCTGTGCAATTGCCAGACCCTACTGCGGACTACCGAGGTGTCAACGAGGCGCGACCCACAAGCTCAACTAGGGAACTTAATCCACCAGCCGGCACGAGATCTGTCCCATTGACGACTATTGATATACTTGTAATATATAAAATTTTATGGACTCTAATATGTATAGATATAATAATATATTACTAACATATAACAGCATTAACATGTAATTAAAGCAAATTAGAGACATTATAAACAGTTATAAAGTTCATTAGCAATACATTAACATTTAAATGTAATTAACATATTAACATTCAAAAATAATACAACAAAGATCCTTACGTTTGATAATTTTCGTGAATTTGAAATGTTGAAATTTTAAGCATAAGTTAAAATAATGAAATTTGTCGCTGTATATATACTATTTTTGTGCCTGTGTGCGACCAATGAGCGATTTTTCGCCATTTTTAGGGCTTTTTAATTATTTTATTAATCTTAAATTATTTTTATTATTTTTTCTACAATTTTCTTAATTATTTTATGGTTGAATTTTATTTTTTTATTATTATTTTCTTATGATATTATTTTTAGCCCTTGTTATTTGTTTTCTGGTCACCACTTCTGCCTGTGTTTTTTCTAAACCTTATTTTGCAAGGTTTTGGCAGTTTATTTTATTTTTCGTATGTTTCCGTATGCGGCTGTATGCTTTTTATGATTTTATTTAATTATTTGTTTTTATTTAATTTTGGTATATTTTTAATTTGTTTTAATTAATATGTTTTTATTAATTTTTAGTATCTTCTTGTGGTGCGTGCTTATGTTCTATGACTTGTTTCATTACTTTTATTCCTGTTTTAATTTTTATTCTCATTTTTTGTTTAAATTGTGTCTCTGAGCTCAACACTAGTTATTTTAACTCGTTTTTAACGAAACAGAACCAGTAAACAAAGCAGTTATCTTACTTTGTAAGTAGACCATTTTGAAACTTTCTCCGCGTAGCGCTCAAACAACCTCAAGTGAGCTTTGTTTGGGCGTCTGCTCGGAGAAATGTTATTACGTATGACAGTAACGAATGACCAGTATGATTCCAAATCTGCTAATTATGTTATGAAGCCAATTGTAATATGCCAATTATTGTCAGAATAAATGTTTCAACAAACACAATGTTTATGCCAAAATTTTTCCGGCCTACAGCCGATACACCACCGCAAGAAAGTAAAATATGCACAACAATTCAAGCTGTTCATCCGCCAATAGCTTGTGCCCGTGAAGGTTCCGGCGTGCGTAACGCAGGAACCCAAACGTCAATACTGTTCGTTATAGGGGGGAAGTGTGAAGGAGAGGGGGTAGTCTTTTGGCTGCTGCTCCATCATCCTCTTTCCTATAAAATAGACCTAAAATTATCTTTCTAAATCGGCTTAAAATCATAAACACCGAGTAGTCCAGTGGGCACTCGTAAAATCGTAATATTAACATATCTACCCTAAGCTCAAATAAGGAAGGGAGTGTGGGAAAGAATTTGGAAGTCGTTGACATGCCCTCAAATAAATAAAAATAAACTAAAATATGTTCAACGTTAAAAAATAAAGTACCTTACTGAAAGCCAAGACAGATAAATTTACGGAAAAAGGGAGTTACGTCGATAGGGTAAAACTAAAAATCAACTTAAAATCTGACTAACGCTAAATTTTCCACCAAGAGAAAATAACGAAATAGACCCAGTAGTTAACGTTACAAATAAAAATATTTTACGACAATGGCGAATTAAGCGACGTTGACTCAAAATTAGATCGAAATTTGAATATTGTGACCATAATAATCATGCGGAAATCATATTGGTTAAAATAACCCAACCACTAATCCGTAAACTTTATCAATATCCCTTGTGGGAGTTAAATAAAATATACAAAACATCCCGACCAAACGCTAAATTCCACCCTGAATAACCAAGCATAAGTAATATCCACATTTGTGTCGTTAAATCAAGAGTAATAGTAATCGAGACGATTATAAATCATAAAGTAAAAAACGAACTAAAGTATAAATATTAACATCAATAACTCACAATTCACTAAATTCATGGATTAACTAAAACTAATTGCAAAGTTATCTGATCAATTGAATGCACCGATTCCAAAATTTAAATAAATACAAACGACAACGCTGATCACAGGTGATGTTGATCATCCAGAGTGCGACGATGTTGCAGAGTCTATATCCGTCAGTAATGAATGATCAGGTATGAGGAAGAATATTAAATTTCGACCATAGCTCATGCCAGATTGATTTGTACTGAGAACTTTGAATCTAGAAAATATTGGCTCAATGATCTTCGGGAAAAATATGTCCAGCTCGAGTTCAGCGAATTGAATTCATTAATCACAATCTGCGTAGCCAGGAGATGAATCAGGGTACCCATGAACCATACGATAGCCTGAACTAAAAAATATAAACCGATAATTGCCTCGACGATTAAATGAGAAAGAGTTATTAAATTGACTAAATACGAGTAGACGAACAACCTCGCATTGAATAGAGAAAATCCACGTAGCACAAATCAATAAAATTTGCTGTTTTACAACTCTGACAGACACCGATCGACAAGAAATTAGAAACATCAGGTGGAATACATACTCTTCCTACATGTAGGAATTGAAATTATCAATGCAAGAACAAACGGGAAGCGAAGAAAGGGGAATCAAATAAATCGATTACACATGACGTGAGAAGAGTTATTTGCCACGTCACCGGACTATGATCAGCACACGCCAAATGTCACTGGCACATAAATAATAAGGTTAATGAGCAAACACGATCAGTCACACAGTATAGTAGTATTGATATAATCATGCACTCACGAACTAAAAAGTTGTCGACAACTCCAATGAGAACTCGGATTCACCAGGACCAGCAACGAGGGAACTATCAGAAGGGAGGATCCGCAGAGAATCAAAGGTCCCCGCAAGGAGGTAAATTTTTCGTATAATAAAACTGGCATTAATACTATTATTTAAATTTACGAAACCCATAAGACAATCGAATGTAACACCTGCTCAGAGGTCCCGAGAATAGGTCTAAGATGAGCCGACTAAGACCTACATGGAAGTGAGAATCAACAGTTAAGCCGAATTACTTCGATCACAGGAGGGATATATTATGCTTCTCTTGACAACGGACGTTCATGTTTTTGAGTCAATTAAATAAAATTCGTCACAACGTATTTATCTGGTTTATTGACATGCAGGAGAAAAATTATATAACACCCGACAACTATCAACCACATCATAACAGCGGAGTTACCGCAAATGTCTACGTTATAATCCCTTAGGCGCAAGTAATGCAGTTATAATCAATTGAAACCATTTCAAGTAATACTGTTATACTAAAGTAATAACCAAATGAAACCTTGCAAGTAATATAATATGCTAAAGTAATAATCAAATGAATCCATTGCAAGTAATGTCGTTATGCTAAAGTGATAATCAAATGAGACAATTGCAAGTAATACCGTTATACTAAATTAATAATCAAATGAAACCGTTGCACGTAATATGATATGCTAACTTAATGATCAAATAAAAACGTCTTAACAAAATTAAAGTTCAACCATCATGATACATAAAAACCCAGACATTAAAGTCGATAAATCCGGACGCACCAACGCCAGCATAAAGTGACGCATAAGGGAATGAGATTAGAATCGTCGTTCGAATATAATGTAAATAACCTTTCCACTATAAGGATTTTGACCAAACCGGGAACGACAAGGGGAAGTACTGAGGATTATTTTACTCAATCACAAAGTGTAATGCCGCGATTCTAACATTGAACTTTACTTTACAGATGAATCATAGATAGACGCGTCCCGGATCACCGTGCATTTTCCAGCATGTAGGCAGGCGATGTGGGACGCTGGATTCACGGTGTCTCCAGTAAAAGAATTCCGAGATGGGTGTACGGAAGAACCCGAAGAGATTGACCTCCCTTACGTTGCTATCAAGCGGGAGCCGGGCCATAACCCAGCACGAGAGAGTAGACAGCGGGCGGAATATACGCTAGCTAGGCTCGAGCAGAAACAGAGGCAGATCAATAGGCAGGTCTAGATGGCAATGCGAAACCTGGTTAGAATAAACGAGGAGATCGCTGCGGGAAGGATCCCTAGCGCAGATGGATACGCCCCACCATATGTCGTCGCATATTAAATGGATGATCCGAGATTAGCCGAGTCCACTCGATCGATGAACGTGGTCATCCCCAGAAAGCTACTACCAAGGGAGTCCCGCTATGCAGATGGAAGTCCAATAGGGAGACAAGAGCACTCGTATGCTCGAAGACAACGTGGATCTACTCAGAATTCGGACGGTCAAAATCTCCGACATCACCAATACATTGTTATTCAATAAATGGTTAAATTAAAATCTTAATTTCTAATTTCCGAATATACCTAGAATATTGACTTAAAGACCAAGGTATCGAGGACGATAAATAGGCGTTAGACAACCATTAGCATGCCTAATAGACAAGAATCTAATTGTTTCCCAGTTAGTAACCTAAGTTCAAATAGAAAGTAGAGATGATAAATGTGAAAGCTCAATAAGAAAATGGATGAGATGTATTAATAAATGATTTAATTTTAGATATGAACGTAATCCGGTCTGACCAAGGAACTCGCAAAGTCGCGCCACGAGAATGCGGAGCTTCACTCCCAGTTGCTCCAGATGAGTCAAGAAATCCAAGAAATCAGAGTTTCCTGGATCGAATCAGGGAAGGCCAAGAGGATTTACCAGAGTTTGACCGCCGCCCAACGCGGGTGGGCAGACGAGAAAAAGCTCGGACAATCACAAAAAATCCAGATCCGCAGTTTGGAAGTGGCAGGAGGGCAATGCCGTAACGTACCCACTGGTATTTGTGCCGACTCAGTTGGCTTATCGAGAGGCAACTGATGCATCTAGGCCAGCGGCAAAACCTGCTCCACGACGCCCAGGAATGGCGGAGCGTGCGAAGCGGCGAGCTTTACAAACTACGAACTGTTCGAAACTATAACCATTTTAGTCCAATAAATGATTATTGTTAATTCTTTAGTTTCATTCATTATATTACTATTTAACGGTGAATAGTAGATTTAATTACAACTATAAGCGGTTCGGATGACATTTAACTGTTAAGAGTGTCAAGTACAACGGAAGGGACCGGAATAAGAAAGCGCACATAGACCTTCTAGCGGTAGTGCGTTGAACCCACCTTGAGATCGGGCCTTAGCAGTTCTTTCGTAGCGCTCACCTTTGGCAATCTCATGACCAGTGGTTGCAGCATCAGGGTTGCTTAGCAAGGGTAACCATTGGGGGCAAGAAAAGTTATATGTATGGGGTCAAGGTCAAATACCAAGAACCCCACATATAATAAATATAATAATATAATAAATCATACAACTTTTTATTCCTAAATTAAAATGATAAACAAATAAATAATTAATAAAAATACATCTAGTAATTAACACGTTATATGCGGGTCACGTAATTTTACGTTTTATAATATATGTGTTAAAATAAACAGTCTATTCAAAGAAAAATAATTAATTTAAAATTAATACGAGGCTTGCATATTGCTGGATACCTGGAGGGGGAGAAAATATATAAATGCGACCGCTTTGGAAAAGATTCCCATCAAATACACAGATAAAAAAATATTGTGGGGTTTATGGTTTCCATAACCTTGACCCCAGATGTAAGTATTTTCTTGCCCCCAATGATCACCCGTTGCCAAGCAATGTTGGAAATGCAATCATTGCTTTTTGAGGTCGACAAAGGTGGGAGCCACCTAGGAACTACTCTGGCCCGACCTCAAACTGGGTCCAACGCACTACCGTTAGAAGGTACGTGTGCGATTTCTTTTTTCTGGTCCTTCGCTTGTGTGCTTAATTTTATCTTCCTTGAAATCTCTTTCCATACATCTGTTCGAAAATTCCCTGTAATCCTACTCTATTTTTACTGAAATAAGACTCAGAAAATTAATTTAAGAAAAACATTTATTGAACATCACTAAAATTATTTCAAATTATTGTCTTTGTGACTTTGCAGTACGGCGTATCGCACGTTCCGACTTTCCGGCCTGTGTTTGGGAACTTTGGTTGTTGGCACCGTAGTAGACGTCGCTTCTCTGTACGCTAGTTGGACAGGTGGGAAGACGAGCGGGTAGGTTACCGCGTTGCCCTCCTGGCACGCCGATAACGCTACCTCAAGGCCGCGTATTTGGATCTTTTGTGATTGGGTGAGCTGCTTCTCCTCAGCCCACCCTCGTTGTGCCGCTGTCATCTTTTGATAAATTCTTTTTGCTCTTTCCGGTTTGATCCAGGTGGCTTTGGTCTGCTGGATTTCTTTATTCAACTGAGTCAGTTGACATTGTAGATCCATATTATTCATACGGGCTGCGTGGAGTTCCTGTAGTAATAGTTGATTAGAGCTCATGTCTAAATGAAGAAGAACATTCAATAAACTTCTTAACTATTATTACATGTTTTAATTCATCGCGTCCCTGTCTATACCTTATATGGCGTTGGCGGACGGAATCTATGTCTCTTAACACTTCATTTTCTCATAAGATATTAATAACATCGAGACAGCAATATCAGTGAACAACTAACATCAAGCATTTATTACAAACAAAGAAGAAGTCAGTGACTATTGAATCTAGGGTAGATTTGGTTAGATCTTCTGCTTGGCCGGTTACGAGCATAGGAGTGATCGTGTTGTTCGTCCGGACGCCTTTCTTTGCCTCGTAGTTCGTGGGGAAGAATTTCCCGCGGAACCACCACGTTTATGGCCTTGGTCCTACCGCATAGTCGCGGGTCGTCCAGCTCATAGGAAACATTGTACCTCGAGGCATACCCGTCTGTGCTGGGTATTTTGCCCTCAGCAATGTCAGCATTCACCTGTGCCAGGTACCGTCTGGCCTTGTCCACTTGCCGATCCGTTTCTCTTTGGTGTTCTTCGAGGCGGGCTAATAGATATTCGGCCTGGCCCTGGATTCGGCCTGGTTCGCGTTTGATAGCGACGAAGGGAAGGTTGGTGTCGTCGCAGTCAGTTTGGCCTTCCCTCCGAGATTCTCTGACTGGCGAGATCGAGAATCCCGCATCCCACATCGCTTGGCGACACCGGGCAGCCGCGTGTGCCGGGAATCGAAGCGTGCCACGGGATGCGTAAATCCATGAATCGTCTAGAACAAATAAATAGGTATTAATGTTAAGCCTGGCCTGATAGGCCATCAAGGGTCAGTTGATGAGAGGCTCTGGGGTTTTGGCCAGCTATGGTCTGGTGGATCCGTGGAACTCACATATCTTGGTGGCCTAACTAAAGGCTGCTGCGTAGGGTTGTGCGTAATTTACCGGGTAGTTCACTCATGGGTTAGTCGCCGTATGTTTTGTCTTTCATGAATGTTTATGCGCCCACCTTAATTGGTCCCACGGGTCTAGCGTCATGATGGCGGTCTTAGTCGTAAGGTGATCGATTAATTGGTAGAAACTCGGCAGTTTTGTGTGGGTTCCATCTCTCGCCTTTTACATACAACTTGATAGTAACGAGGTAAAATGCTAGATCTATTATAATATTTTTCTAGACATTGGAGTTGTTTAACATTCATAATCAATTTGCATAAATTGGTTAATTAATACTAAATATGACTAAAAAGAAAAATATAAATATGACTAAAACTAAAATATAAATACGACTAAAACTAAAATATAAATATGACTGAAACTAAAATTTAGCAAAATTTGATTTTACTGCTTCCTGAAATGATAAAAATACTTATAGCGTCTGTGATCAAGGATAACCATCCCATAATACCTATTTATTCGATATCTTTGACAATTCATTTTTTAGCCTATCTTTTCCGTAGTGTGTCCTGACATAGAATACCCTCATACTCCCCTGTGAATGATCAAAAACATTTTCCGCGACTGATATTTGGCTGCTTACCTCGACTGTCCATTGTCCTTGGATGTTACTATCAACACTCTTACCCGCTATCGGTGAATAATGGTGAGTGGACTTATAATAGGTTTACTACTCGCTTCTTTTATTCATTAAATATTTACTACGTTTACCAACAAAATCTGAATTTAATTTACCATACCTGAACTTTAGGTTTCATGACAATCCGGGAACATTAAATGATACACTGACGAAAGTCTTACGATCGAGATAGACAATTGTTAACGGTTAAGTCTAAACTGGCGCAGTGTAAGCGAATGGTTACCTTGACTTTCGAGCATATCAAACATTAGGTATAGATAAGTTATTGACAGTGATTTTGACAGCTTAACAACTCACATAATCTTGTAAGATCCTTTTAGAGTAGGTGGTTAATCCGAATTCACTGTTTGCGCGAACTCGATTCAAAGTTACTAAGACAGGTTCGTACTATATCTAAGATTATAATTCTGATACAAATTATTCTTTAGAGCCATATACCATTTAATCAGTGATTGTTTATATATTAGACGTCATGAACATGCATGCAAAATTATTGAGACTTAGGAGACAATATGGTAACTCCGGATCATTTCTAATTTTTTAATAATGAAGAATACAAGGAAAATTGAATTATGACAATGGTGACATTACTAAGGATTATACAAATAAGTTAACTTATTTTAGTCCAGTCGTTAATTCGGATTCCGAAAAAAATCTGCGAGAGTTGGGACCCACAGCTCATCTCCATGTATGGGTTTCGTTTGTATCAGACCATAGATTATATGAGCAAAATTCCTAATTAGTTCGTTATCGACGTTATCTGGTTGGGAATGGTCGGTCAATTTTAGTCGAAGGTTAATTTGGTGATTTCTCGAAACTCATAATGGATCATAAATTTTATTTGTTAATATAGGTCTTCGAATTAATCACGGTCCACGGTACTTCTGGAGCTCGCGTACCTCTGTTGGGGTGACAATGTTGTAGCTAGATCTCGTAAAATTAATTAATGAGTGAGTATTATGTTGAAAATTTACCATTTCGATTTGGGATCTGCTGCCTCCCGACATCTTCCTCGTCAATAGTCCTTGGTTTTTCTGGTTGGGTCTCTGCGGGTGGAGTTTCCGTAATTTGATTTTATAATATTAACAAGTTATTGCAAAATACTGGCAACTAGCCGATGATCGGTTTATTTTATACTGGCACGACTATTTCTAGTCTTTGACCCGGATAAGAGGTGTGCCTGTTATGGTCGATTCACAGTTCGCCCTCAGTAAACGTATCGATGAATCTCTAGTTTGGTTAGATAATATTTTATCGATCGGGGTTGGAAATGCCAAGACATGCATTTTCTTCTGTGTGTATTGTAGGGTTGATGTGACTATGCGTGCACACACCAATAGTATTTGGGTAGAAAGATTTTTTTTAGCATGCCGATTATTTCATAGTAATATTCTACTTGACAATGATTTGATATTTTAAGAGGTAATCTTTTTATTTATTTATGACGAAATTATTTGTCGACTTTACAGGTTAATTGATTTCACTTGAACACATCTTTTCAGGACATAATGGCTGGAAATATATGATTGCTCTTGCGAGGAGCTTTACTATACTTGGATTTCTTATCATCGCACTCTTTGACTTACAGGGTTGATATAATTTATGACGAGACGAGGTTTAGAGGGGACACCACGTAAGTAAATAAGTAAAGCTGAATTTAATCTTAAAGGTCAGGAGGAACCTCAGAAAACGGTAGCTATCTTTATTATCTGCCAATGGATTTTATCAAATATGCTGTAATGCCATCAAATGCACTTATCACTCCAGAACAACTCATGTGCAGACATTTGGATACTTTAAATTTGATGTTCCTTTATGTTTATTTAGAATAACGATTTAGTAAACTTGATATTTTTTTGGTTTTATTTAAAATAGAAAAATGGTTTAATTCTTTTCCAATACTTGTGGAATGAGTAATAATAACTGTCCAATACGATGCCTTAGTGTGCTATTTAATGATTCACGAATTGGGCATAGATGCTGTAGGCTCTTATTTATTTGTCTTACAATTGTTAGTACGGTTGTAATTGTCACCCTCATCTCCGTCCTTTGAGCATCTAAGTGATCATAGTTGCATTCCTTACTTGAATTTGGCGTCAGAGTGATAGTCCAAATTTACCAAGATAGCTTACTATTGATTTGCCTGACAAAATATTCACTTCAGATTTAATATACCTGTACGATGCGATATTTAACTACTGTACTTATTATTAATTTATTTGAATTTATTGTATCTTTACGATGCGATATTTAATTACTATACTAATTATTAATTTGTTCTGAATTTATTATACCTTTACGATGCAATATTTAATTACTATAAGTGCATTATTTATTCCTCAAGGAAATCAACCTATTTCATATTTGTTCTTGACCATTAATTCGGCTTTAAGTTCGAATGAGGGTCACTATCGATAGAACGCCAGCAAAAATTACATGACAATCTCGTTTTTTGGGTCGGGGTTTAAAGGATATAGTGAAGCTCATTATATTAATCTAGTAGCTTTCTGAGTTTGGAAATTAAAATCATTTGATTTTAATCTTTTATTTTTACGAGTTATCGACATATAAACGGTTTCTCCGCACAAATTTCCCGTTACCTTCCCTCTGTTAGCCTTAGGATGAAATTGTGTCAATATTAAGAATTATGAGTGCCCACTGGACTACTCAGTGTTATGATTTTTAGCCGTTTTGTAAAATGAATTTAGGTCGATTTTATAAGAATTGAGTGACGACGAAATAGCCAAAAGACTATTCCCCCATCAACCCATTTCCCTTATACGGAATAATAATTTACGTTTCAACTACTGCGTTCTCACGCCGTAGCCTTCACGGGCACGAATCATTGGCGGACTTACACCGCACTTATACGATTCGATAAGAGTATGTCTATTTTATTTTCTTGCGGTGATGTGTCGGCTGTGGGCCGGAAAAATTTGGACAAAGAGAAAACAAAATTGTTTTCAGATTAATCATGTTTATTGCCATATAATATGCCATAGTTGTCATCGTTTCATTAATCATAATAACATCATAACTCTCTCCCGACATCGTCGCCCAAGCAGAGCTCATACGAGGTTGCAAGGAAGCGACGTGGAGAGAGTTTTCGAGCATTCATACACTCACATTCAAAAATTCTTGCTTGCTACTGGTTAAGATAGATCCTCAGATTGAAACTGATTCAAGTTTTTCAAAAACTGATTTATGGTTAAAATTATGTGAAAATGAATCGGTATATATACCTATTGTACGACCCTAACCTTGCGTGTTAATTTTGATTTAGTAAAACAAAATTTGACCTTGTGAATTTATAGTATATTCTATTCTTAATTTTATTATTTTGTAATTTTATTTGACAATTTTATTTTTAATTTCTTAATTGAATTGTTTCCAATTCAAATTATTTGATTTTTGTTTCATTTTCATGGATTTTTTCATTTTTTAGTAATTTTTGTCAAATTTCGGTCAAATTTTCGTGTTCTCGTGTTATTTTTATGTTTATTTCGTGCGGATCTTGTTGCACTTTGTTATTATTTTAATTTATTATGTGTTTCTTGATTTTATATATAATTGTTTTCTTTCTCATATTTTAGTAGGGTTAGTTGGTGTTTTATGGGTCTGATTTTAAATCTGCATGTTTTATTTGCGTGTGTATTACCGATTCATTTAAACGATTCTCAAGGCCATTTGTGTTCTGGCCCAACAATATTATTATTGAATACCAGTCTCGAATGACGTTGGACGTATATTTCAATGGACAATTATCAGTAAAAGGTTAGTCATGTGGGGTACTGATGTGTAAAAATAATACTTGATGATGGGTCTAAGAGTTAACCAAGCCATAACCAGCGCCTGCATAAGAGATAACCGGTAGCCACCCGTCGAAAACGACGTTGGTACTGTGTGCTAGTGAGTGAATATTAGCAAAGGATGAGTCTCTTTACAAAGACTGAGAATCTCCTAATATTCCTTTTGGGTTCATGAGCTGTCATAGAAGGCTTCGTGCTTTATTTTTACCTGTCCCACATTTCAAACAACTAATTGTTTATTTAATTTTTTAATCTTAAATAAAAGACAAGATCACAACAAAGTTAATATTGTCATAATGAGACTAATAGTTAAATACAAATGTAAGATCACAAATTTCTGTCAATAAAATAGTTTAGTAACACTCAAATCCCGTTTGACTTGAGGATATGCTACACTATTCGTGCAGATTTTAATTTGTTCTGACATTCTCGCTCACGCTTACCAGGCCGAACTTTCTTCCGATTTTTCTTGGGCTTTACTTCGGATGGGTGTGGATTTTCAGGCTTAATGATAACCACTTCTATATCTTTGCCCATCACATTCATGATGATGATAGACTCCTGCTTGGTGGACAACTGGATGCACGCCGTAGGAGTCCAGCTCGGATCTAGTCCTATAATTTTAGCTGTGCAATTTCTTTATCCTGTTCGCGAATTTTTCGATCTGTTTGCAGCAGAGCTTCATCTTTTTGGGATAATTTCATACGTAACTAGTCTAACTCTGCCTTCAGTTTGACCACCTCCTCAGGCCTCATCCATGTCTGCTCCATGCGCCGACATCGACGTACCACGACAATAATATCAATTGTAATCTTATCAATAACAATAATAATAACAATGATAATGATAATAATAATAATAATAATAATAATAATAATTATGATAACAACAATAACAGTAATAAGTATTCCATAATAGTATGACCATAATAGTAATGTTGGGCCAGAACACAAACGGCCTTGAAAGTTGTTTAAATGCATCAGTAATACAGCACGAAACCCCAGCACCAAGATAACTTAAAATACAACATACGACATCAACTAAACACTTTAAAATCTGAGAAAATATAAATAAATATAAAATAAAAAAACATAAAAGTTAAATAAAATAAATACAAAATTCATCAAGAACCGCACGAAATTTACATAAAAAATAACATAATAACAAGAAAATTTGACCTAAAACGACAAGTTATATAAAAGAAAAAATTAATGAATTAAATGAGTAAAAATAAAATATTTTTGGCTGTTTAAATATAATTAAAAAATTTAAGAAATAAATTGTTAAATTAAATAAATAAATGAATAAAAATTAAATTTAGATAACACAAATAATTTCAAGGTCAAATTTGTTTTATTGCAATAAAAATAACAAGCAAGATTAAGGTCAAATTATAGGTATATATACTGATTTGTTTTGACAAATTATCAACTTAATTGACACTTAACTCATTATCATTTTTCATTATTATCTGGTTAGCATTATTTTGCAGGCGTATTATTTTAGTTAGTGTTCATTGATGAACGATTTATGAACAATGTCACAATGAAATCATTGATCGATGTTGGTTGAATGACTAGTTTTGAAGCGAGTGAACAATGTTTATGCAAATGAATTTCCGATTACTATCTGTGATGTGACATGCCAAATAAACAATTTATGCATCGAAGCTTTTACCAAAGTTATATGATAATATTTATTTATTCTTTTTTCGGCCCACAGCCAAACATAAAGCAAGGAAGTAAAATTACACATAACTATCGAACTGTGTAAATGTGGTGTAAGTCCGCCAACAGTCGTGCCGTGAAGGTTCCGGCTTGAGAACGCAGGAACCCAAACGTCAAATCACTGAACTAAATAGCGAAAGAGAGTAGCTTGAGAGTGGGTCTTCTGGCTCAACTTTCTTGCACTCAATTTCGATAAAATCGACATAAAATTTGAAACAACAATTGGCTCAAAATCACTAACACCGAGTAGTCCAGTGGGCATTCATTAAATATAATATGAACATAAATAGACGATAAGAACAAAGAAAAAGAAAGGGTAGCGTGGAAAGTTGTGAAATCGTTGCAACAGTTAAAATGAATAGCCATCGGAAAAAGATTAATCCGAACGACCAAAATCATAAAAAGGAATAATTTAAATAATATGTAAGAATTAAACAAATTATTTTGAGTTGAGACGGAAAATATTGGTGGAACGCTGCGCAAATTTTCGGAAATAATTAAAACATTTATCATAAAACTGTAAAATAAGGGCGAACGCTGCTCAAATTTTTCAAATTAATTAAAATACTTATCGAAAATTGTAAAGTAAAAGTGGAATTTGGCTCAATTGTTTGTATAATATTCTGATAAAACTGTAAAATAAGGGCGGAACGCTGCTAAAAATTTCCGAAATAACAAAAATACTTTATCGAAAACTGTAACAGAAGGATAATGATAATTATAATAATAATAATAATAATAATAATAATAATAATAATAATAATAATAATAATAAATATAATGGTAATGGTAGTAAAAGGAATAATAATAAATGTAATAGCAGTAAAAATTAATAAAGGTAACACATATAATAGTAACGATGATAATACTAGTAACAATAATAGGAAACATAGTTGTTATAATAGGGATAAGGGTAAAAGAGATACTGTGTGGACATTTAACATAACAAAAGGTGTACAGGCCATGATAAAAGTCGATAATACGAACAACGATAAGAAGGATTAAGCGAATGGACATAAAGATAAATGATATGAGAGTATAGGTTAACATTTGAAGGAGATAGGAGAATAATGGGACCTAAAAATTGAAATCGAGCACAGGCCTTCTATTGGCAGCTCGTTTGACCCATGGATCGTTCGGTCAATTGTAGCATTAGCAATAGCGCTCACTTTTTGCGGACGATCCACCCAATCGAACACAGTTCCAACGTTGCTTAGCAACAGGTGCCGAGTGGTAAGCGAAAGATATGTGTATGGGTTGTCTGGGTAACAACCATTTAGCTTCAAAATATCAACACCCAGAAACCCCCCAGTAATAAGAATTGTGGTGATGATAATTCTAGGAAATAAATCTAAGGTTGTCATTTGTTTTTGTAAGGGGATGGACATTATAAAATATAAGGGTAATGTCGGGTTTCTGGTTGGTGAGACCTTGACCCCACACATAATAATTTTTTCTTGCCCCCAATGGCTACCCGTTGCTAGGCAACGTTGGAAATGCAACCATTGGTTTTTGAGGTCTCCTAAGGTGAGCGCTACGAAAGAACTACTCTGGCCCGACCTCAAAGCGGGTTCAACACACTACCAATAGAAGGTCTGCGTGCGCTTTACTTATTCTCATCCCATCTGCATACCTTGGTTGGTCTTGTCACGTAAGATAATTTCCTTTTAATTTATACTTACACTATCTAAATCTTGACATTATAAATCTTGACTGAGATCAACAATTTAATCAACACAAATTTATTAAGAAATAACAAGAGAAAAATGTCGTAATCTACGGGTTGAGCGGCTCGACGTTTGGGTCTATCGTTTCGACCAGGTCGGTGTCGGGGTGGTTTACTTGCAGGTTTAGAGTTTGAGGTGGCTTCTTTTTAAGCCAATTGGGCTGGAGCAAAAACCAGCGGGTAAGTCACTGCATTGTCTTCCTGGCATGCAGACAAAGCCTCTTCCAACCCGCGGATTTGGGTCTTCTGATTTTGATTCAATTGCTTTTTTTCGGCCCAACCCCGTTGGGCGGCCGTCATTTTTTGGTATAGAACCTTTACTTTCTTTGGCTCCACCCAAATAGATTTGATACGCTGGATTTCAGTCGTCAGTTGTACAATCTGCTGGTGCAATTCTCGATTTAATTTTTGGGCTTTGGCCAATTCTTCTTGTAGAACTTTGTGGGATTCCATATCTGAAATATGGAATAAATCATTAAACTCTCCTTCATTATAAGGGCCTTCTCATTAGTTCCTAGCTTTTAATTACAAACAAATCCGATTTTTAAATACACTATAACTTCATTTATCGATCCTCATGAGCAACAAATTAGAATGAAAAACAAAAGAACATTAACATGAAGTCCAATTTTTATTTACAATTCATGCCTGTTAATTATATTTCACATGTCTTCGGTCTCTGAATCGCCTCGGAATCTCATGAGCATAGGAGTGTTCCTGGTCCTGGTAGGGACGTCTGTCTGCATCCCTCATCTCGCTGGACAACATCCTTCGTGGGACCACCAAGATCATTGCTTCTGTCTCTCGTGCTAAGTTCGGGTCATCGAGATTGTAGGATACATTGTACGGAGGGGCGTACCCATCCGTACTAGGGATAGCTCCTGTTGCTATGGCCCTATTGATCTCAGCTAGATGTCATCTGACTCGGTTCACTTGTCGGTTGGTTTGACGTTGGTGTTCCTCCAAACGCGCCAATAAGAATTCCGCTTGCTCTCGAATTTCTCGAGCTGGATTGCGGCCAGGCTCTCTTTTGATAGCCACAAAAGGGAGCTCTACTTCCTCGTTCTCTCTGTGTGTGCCCGCGCGGGATTCCCTCACTGGCGAAACTGAGAATCCCGCGTCCCATAGGGCCTGTCGACTTCTGGCGGCCGATCGTGCAGGAAATCGCACGGTGACGCGGGACGCGTCTATCCAAGAATGATCTACAAAATGTTAATCATTAAGTCATTTCATAAGTCATATATATACGCCTTTTATTACGATCATTTACTACAAATTTAGCTTATGAGTGGCGATTGTATGTGCTAGTAGTTAGATGTTTATAAGATGGTGAACTAGCTAAGTGTGATTGTTGGATTCTCGGACGAGTGCTTGCACGAATGTTCATCTCGCGAGTAAACTATTTCTTATCCGTCGTATTTTAGAAAATATTCATTTACCTTAATTTCGTCATTTATCATATTTGCTCGACTTAGTCGGCTATTCATAGTCTTCCTAGAGACGCTTCAGAACTCATGAAGGTTTGCCACAGTCTGCTAATTTCTTACGGTGTCGTTGTGCTACTCGGCATGTTCGCTGTTACTCGGTATTAGGAAAACACTCGTTGTCAGAGTTATTTGGACTCTCGTGGTAATCTTGGTCGTCCATAATGGGATGTGATGTCATCAGTGTTATAATCGGTAGCCTTCTATTAATACTCCATGCTAGTCACTCAGCGAGTACGCTGTCCACTTTCGGTTGAACTAATTACTGGGCATTTGTCAGGCGGACGAGCCAAGAGGTGAACAATTAAACTGATCAATTAATAGAAATAACTCCATAACATAATTAGTAATTTTATTTGATGTGACAACAAAATTCTTGAGATCCTAAGGAGCACTTAATGAGATACTACTGCATTTACAGGTCGCGAATTTTCTCCAGAAATCAAGTGAGATTTGGTCAGTTCTATCTTCCCCGCTGGCACTCGCATGAATGTACAAATTAAATGCATATGATAATATAAGGAAGGTGCTTACCATCTTGTGGCGTGGATTGCTTCTTTTCCATCGTAACGTTAGGTTCTCCTTGAAACTCGCTGGCTCCTCCATTTTTTTGCCATTTATCTCGTGGATTCATAGTGGTTCGACTCAATTGTACATTACATGAATTCATTACTGCGTTCTAATCTATATTAAGCTCCAGGGAAGTGCCACGTAGGCATATTTTCGATTTGACGACTTTAATTAATTCCACGTCAGTTTAATTATTCTTGATAATCATGATTAATGTCACATTTCTTAATATTTCCAATCGATTTTGCCAAGCTTCTTTTCCTGTCCAGATCGTTTCTTGTCATGTCTCTATTGATTTTTTGTTCTTCTCCCTTAGTGGGTATTTACATTAATGCCTGTCATCATTCAACTAGTGGTGTGCTTGGAAATTTGTCAAGACGATTTTCTATTTAACCTGGGTGGGAGTGAGTCAACATTCATTTTTAGTCTGATTTTAAATCTCATACGTCGTCGGACGAAGTTAGGTAACTAATAATTTTTTATTTTCTTTATATTTTTGATTAGATTTGGACTTTAGTTACGGCTATCTCAGGAGTACTTAACCTACAGAAGGTACGAATCCAGTTTCTTGTCGGCAAATTGGTCAATCTCAAATAGCTGGCGTGAAAGTTTCATTCTCAAATGATTGCCTACTCCATTGATGTTTTACGTAGTCTAGGATCTATTCATTATTTAGTGGATCTAGCTAATGTCCTAATAAAGATATTATTTGTTATTACCGAGAAGAATAATTTCGAAAATTCGTGGAACTTATCCTCCTATATCCTGTCTATTTTACGATCCTCGTCGGCCTGTAAACCATTGTGATTTTTGCAGATGATTTAATTGATCACGTGTTATGGTATTAATTAATTTTTTAATAACTCTTTTTGTGTGTGTATCTTTCGTCGTGTTCTTAATTTAGGTAAATATTATGGTTGTTTAGTTTGTGTTTTAATTAACGTTACATTAATTTAGAATTGTTATAAACTATTTCTAATGCGGTCATTTAAGTATATATTTTCTGAAATTTAATTATCGAGACCTACCTTAATTTATTTCCTCCCTTGTTACGTATATTTTCCTTCATTTAATTGAGATTTCAGTATTTAATCCTACCGTCACGGTTGTTTAATATTCGTATGCGATTATAGTAGAGGGAGTTTAGCTTTACGAATTTTATTATACATTCCGCCGTTATAGTTGTGGTGAGGGAGCTTATTTCTTATAATTTACTCTTCCTGATTTTATCCTTTAAGTACTTCGTAACAATGAAATTTTTTGGTTCTTGGGTTTTTCTAATTACAAATCGTGACGTTAAGCGTTGTTTTCGGTTACTCAAGATTTTCATAAAAGCGTGACTATAGCAGTGAAATTCATGATCTTTATTCTTCTATGATTGATTTGTTATTTGATTAAGAATCGAGGTCATCGATATGAAATTTATGATCCTTACTTTTATGTCTAATGTTATTATTTGATTAAAATTGAGGCTATAGTGATGCCTTTACGATCTTTACTCTATCATGATTTTATTCTTTGATTAAGATTGAGGATATATCCATACTATTCATAATTTTTCATTATTATAATTTTTTATTATTTTAATAAAATTTGAGACGATAGCAATGATTTTACGACGCCCCTTTCAGTCATTCCCTTTTAATTGATCTTAGGACTAAATATGTTGATATTAGAACGTTACAAGTGCCCACTGGACTACTCGGTGTGGTGATTTTGAGCCAATTGTCAATTTAGATTTTAAATCGAATTTTCAGGAAATGGGATGCGGAGGGGTAGCCAAAACACTACCTCACAACTTCCCAATTTCACCAATAACAGACAATATTGACGTTCCAGCTACTGTGTTTTCACGCTGTAGCCTTCACGGGCACAAACTATTGGCGGACTTACACCACACTTACGCAGTTTGGTTGAGGTGTGTAGATTTTATTGACTTGCGGTGATGTGTCGGCTGTGGGCCGGAAAAGATTTTGACATGAGTTTTTCTAAATCAAGCATTTATTGAAATATAACTGGCATAAATACAGATTCATAATTGGCATACGTGGTTCAACACATTACATACACAAACCTTTCCCCACGCCGACGCCTCAAACAGAGCTCACATGAGGTTGTCTGGGCGCGACGTGGAGAAAGTTTCCGAACATTTCTTCACTTACATTAAAGTGCTGGTTAATGAAATCTGCTTCAAGTTTTCAAGACTGAATCAAACTGATTAGGACGGTTTTTTACCGAGTAAAACTGAGTGTTTTGTTAAAACGAGTTTGTTAAAATTATGTGAAAATGAATCGGTATATATACCTGTTGTACGACCCTAACCTTGCGTGTTAATTTTGATTTAGTAAAACAAAATTTGACCTTGTGAATTTATAGTATATTCTATTCTTAATTTTATTATTTTGTAATTTTATTTGACAATTTTCTTTTTAATTTTTTAAATGAATTGTTTTCAATTCAAATTATTTAATTTTTGTTCCATTTTCATGGATTTTCGCATTTTTCGGTAAATTGTCAAATTTCGGTCAAATTTTTATGTTCTCATGTTATTTTTATGTTTATTTCGTGCGGATCTTGGTGCACTTTGTTATTATTTTAATTTATTATGTGTTTCTTGATTTTATATATAATTGTTTTCTTTCTCATATTTTAGTAGGGTTAGTTGGTGTTTTATGGGTCTGATTTTAAATCTGCATGTTTTATTTGCGTGTGTATTACCGATTCACTTAAACGATTCTCAAGGCCGTTTCTGTTCTGGCCCAACAGTAATAATGAAATAAATAGAGAATTATTAACAAGTTAATAATATTAATCCAGATAATATAAACAATATTAAAATTAGTGATCCTACTAAACTTCTGTTTTTACCTTAGTAATTTCCATTGTAACCGATCATGATAATAATAGCGTGAAAGAAAGTCAATAACGATACTATATAGTCGATATTATTTAACATTGCTCTACATAAAGTTTCCGATTTGCTGATCGCATTTCTCCATGTCTACATAATATGGTAAGGGGATTTTATTATTAATTTGCAACACATCTCGGTTCGACATTATCGATCTATTATTCAATGAAGCATATGAATTTCTCCCGTCCTCTAGTGTGAATTTATCGTCGAATTTATGAAATATTCAATGGAAGTATTTTGACTTTTTCTATGTCTTAATAGTACTATTATTTTGTATTATAATATAATTTTGGTCTTCGTTTACTTCGCTTCAATTTTAATTTTAACCTAAATTCATTTTAATTAAAATTACCCTTTTAAATCATAGAATTATTACATTAATTAAATAAATAAATATCTATCATTCCAAGTAAAAGATTTTTACGACTACCAAATCATACTTAAAGAAAATTTTATACTTGAATAAAATGATGGAAAATTTCCGTTAGAATTTCTAACTATAGTTAAAATACGTAAAGGGTCTAATTGTTTCACATTCGATTTTCATTTTGAACAACAGATATTTTCTGGTGGAAATTTATGTGCACTTTTCTATACTAGTGTGAGCATCTATGAATATAGTCAGGAATTTTGGTTTTAGAAAATGTGCCTGATTTTCGAATTTTATTCGAGTAATTTTCATCACTTTATTGACTGCGATTTGCCTGAAGCATTTATTTCCTTCAAGTAAATATAAAGCTGAGGAATAAGGACGGATCCCTACAAAAAACTTAATAATAATAATGATAATAGTAAGGATAATGGTAATAATAATAATAATAATAATAATAATAATAATAATAATAATAATAATAATAATAATAATAATAATAATAATAATAATAATAATAATAATAATAATAATAATAATAAATATAATGGTAATGGTAGTAAAAGGAATAATAATAAATGTAATAGCAGTAACAATTAATAAAGGTAACACATATAATAGTAACGATGATAATACTAGTAACAATAATAGGAAACATAGTAGTTATAATAGGGATAAGGGTAAAAGAGATACTGTGTGGACATTTAACATAACAAAAGGTGTACAGGCCATGATAAAAGTCGATAATACGAACAACGATAAGAAGGATTAAGCGAATGGACATAAAGATAAATGATATGAGAGTATAGGTTAACATTTGAAGGAGATAGGAGAATAATGGGACCTAAAAATTGAAATCGAGCACAGGCCTTCTATTGGCAGCTCGTTTGACCCATGGATCGTTCGGTCAATTATAGCATTAGCAATAGCGCTCACTTTTTGCGGACGATCCACCCACTCGAACACAGTTCCAACGTTGCTTAGCAACAGGTGCCGAGTGGTAAGCGAAAGATATGTGTATGGGTTGTCTGGGTAACAACCATATAGTTTCAAAATCTCATCACCCAGAAATCCACCATTTTCATGACTGCAAATACACTTGAAAACCTTTGGGTTCACGAGCTACCGTAGAAAGTATTCATGCTCATTTTATTTACGGGTCCCTCTATCGCTAATTTTAATGAAATAATATCGATTATTAAACCATTTTATTTTATTTTAAGGGTATTTATCAAATAATTTAAGTTGATTACAAAACGATTATCGATTTGATTATCGATTCAATTATCGATTTTTATTAATATCTATCACAAATATTATTTTGGGTTGTCAGAAAATGTGAGTCCAAATTTCTTTATTTGACCCATTAAATGAGCTGTCTTCAATCTTCGCCTTCTTTCGCTCTCCGCTTTGCTGGTTGACATTTCTTGTGGTTCAGTTTTGATTTTGGATCGTTATTGCTTTGGGTATTATATGAAGTGGAGCTTGTGATGTGCCATTTAACACTTGGATCAATGTTCGAAACCGTACGGGGGTGGTGTCCGATTTCTGTCCTTATCGTTACTTTTAACTTTAGCTGGTAATTTTTCCTCTTTGATTTGTCCATTTCGACTACCATCTCGGCCTGTTGGGTTCTTAATAACTCATTCTGTTGGTTCAACCTTTTTGCCTGTTCTGACCGAGTCCAGATCTCCTCCATCCTGCGAAATCTTCGTATCATTGATTTGACTCGCAGACTCTGTTTCAGGGCCTCATTGTAATAGTGCGCTACGTCTTGTCGGAACCTCTCTGCATCTAACAAAATAAAAATTGGCATTATTTTTATTAAAAAATTGGTAGTATTAACAACTTCGTTTTTCCTCTTTTCCGAATTTCGTGCGTATTATTCAGTTGGCAGGTATCATGGTTTAGACCTCAATTTCCATTGGGGTTGGTTTCTCTCGTGATACAATTAAAAAAAAATTAAAATAAAATTGTTCAAGATTATAATTAATTTTATCAAAGAATTTCGTCAACAAGTTAATAGAATCCACAAAAGGTACCTGAAATCATTATGTCCTGAGATGAGTTATTATGATAAAAAAAATCTTTCAAATAAAAACAATCTTTGAACTTATTTTATCATTATTAACTTATTCACTCATTTTCAAAATGTCTACCTAGGATAAAGCCTTCATTTATCTTTTCTTTCCTTGTGTTGGCTTGTTCTTGCTATCCATTAAAAATTTATAAGTTATTTTGAACTGATGGTCATTATTCAAATTTATTTTCATTTGATATTTTTATTTCTTCTTTCTGGTTTTTCCTTTGCTATTGGCATTTTCTTCTTCCAATTTTATGTCGTATTTACTCCTTCCTCGTGATCATTCGATCTCTACTGAGGGTTTGAAGTTGAGGTTCTTGGAGAGGAGATCTGACCCGGCAAACTACCATTCACTACGGGTACCTCCCACGCCGAAGTACTAGTTCTAGACTAGTTGGTTAATTTACATTTTTATAACTTGTATGTATGTGCACATATAATTAGTAAGCTTAAAGATTAAACGATAACAATCAATAACAATAATAATAATAGTAAATATGATAGATTTTCTAACTTAACATCGTTTGACTTTTAAATCTTTGAGACAATAGAGAGTTGGCAATTTATGAAATAAATGATAACATTTAATCGCAATAATAATAATAATAGTATATGTAATGAATGATTATTAATAATATTCTAATTTTAACTTTGTTCAAATTTATTAATCATACTGGAGAGTTGGTCATGAGGTATCTCGTATAGGCCAAGTACCATGGGAGCGAAGCTTTCATGGGACTTGGTCGATGCGAGGAAATATTTTTGAATTAAAGTTTATCATTATTTTCAATTAACTCAATAAACAAAATTAAAACCAAAACAATCCAATTAAAGTATATTATTCGAAAATGAACGTTTGACTCTTCTAAACCATTAAAATTCCTCGCAGGTATGGCATAAAAATTCCATATAAAGATAAATTCAGTTCCAAACTACAACCTACAACCCCTGTAAAAATTTATTTTATAATTTTTTATACATGAATTAAGAGTAATAATAATCATATAAAATAAAAAATAAAAACTCACTTTTATCATTCTCCAAGGCTTGTCTAGAAAAATTTTGAAATTTTCAATATCTTTTTAAGAAAATAGCTTTTTTATGTCGATCTGGCATCGACTTATATAGGGGTTTTACACGCATGATTTTTGATGGGGTAAAACAAAATGCCTACACGTTTTAACCATATTTCATCACTTTTCTCCTGGTTTACAGATTTTCGTTATTCTTTTTAATTAATGTTTCTAATTACATTTCAGGCTTAATTCTCATAGTTATTTTCTAGAATATAAACGTTTTCGATGAATTTGGAGCCAATTTGATGAAATTGGTGATTATTAAAATTACGATACACTCAAACCTGTTTTTGTGCTGTGTATAGAGACCGCATAAACGAAAATGCATAAAAAATCGCACAAAACTTTACCAGTAGCTTTCATATACAATTTTTCGTATACCGAATAAAAGTTGTCGTACAAAAACAGGTTTGAGTCTATAAAAATAATATATTATCAAGTTCTTGAGATAAAATCAGGTAAACATTCATTATATTCAATATTTAAGGTCCTCAAAATTTGATCATAGCTTATATGTGATTTATCTTTCCTGATAAATTCCATCGACTTGGAACTTTGGCATTTCCCAAAATTATAGAATGTGTGTCATAGTCATATGGCTCATTATTGTATACTGCATCAGCATTATCTCTGTTATTTTGTTCATTCTGTTGGGTTTTTATTGAAATTCGGTATTAAAATCTGACTCCTCGGTTTCCTTGTTTAATGAAATTAAATAACATAACACAGTATTTTTATTCCAATTTATAATAAATGATCACAAATTCTCTGCACGATATCAACCCAATCACAATTTCAATGTAAATCTGAACAATTTTCTATAACGATTTGGTTCAACTGACTACTGTTCCGAGTTGGGATAAGTCTTTCCAATGTTAGATCTCCTTTATGATATGTTGTTTTTGAAATAAAACTCTCTTAGCTCGGTTCTAACCTTTTTACACTTTTAACTTTTATATTTTACTTCGACCAAACTGTATATTTTGGTGATTGGCTTTCTTTTTTAATACTCTTCTTATAATTAATTTATTTCCAAATCAACCTGTCATTTTTAGACATCTCTCTCTAGGCTTTCTCATGCTAAAACTAATTTGTTATCATTTTAGGGCTCCTGGTATTAGATTCTAACCAATTTACTTAAGATAATTATATTGTATGTCGATTTCCATTTTTATCCTGGGTTTATTTCATCACCCAATATCGTTTGCTCTAATTAAATAATTTTGTCGATGGCCCGGGTTTTATCACACTGCTCGGGTTTGCTGTTGCTCGGACTTCCAATGAGCTCAGGCTTTCCATAAACCAATTAATTTTTAATAAATTTCTATTTTTATTAAATATTTCCTTCTTGAGACTCTAATCGATTTGATTTTATTATATTTTGATTCGTCTCGTCATTTGACATTTGCCTATACAAATTTCCCCCACTTAATATTTATTTTAAGTTTTTAAATAATTCTGCACTTTTAATTATTATTTTCTATATCAATGTTTTTATTGATTCTCCTTTTTGTTTTTGTGAATTTTGTTAAACCCCAACAATTCTGTCAATTTGATTTATCACGATATCGATTATAATTTAAATTGAATTGATTGGAATTTCCTCTGTAGTGAGTGGGATTTTTTTCGAATCTTCTTTCATAGTAATTCTGCTTCTGAAATCATTTATTATTATTTATATCTATTATTATTTATTATAATTATTTATATTTATTATTTATTAAATGATCTTGCGTATTTATCACAGCACGAAGATCGAATATTTTGGCATTCACGGCGAATGTGACAAATGTCACGACATACTTGATGCGCCAAATAAGTCTGTGCAATATGTAGGAAGGAAATATTATTTTGTTACGCAATCAAATTTTGATTGTAGCTATATTATTATAGGTTTAATTTGTCAAGTTTGTTTTAAATTATCATTACAGTTTATATTGACATATGCGAGATTTTGAAATTTGGAGCAAGTTATGATTGATGCAGTGGAATGTCGCAGCGTCATATCATTTCTATATTACGCCATGTTACCAATGACCAATTTTTTCCCAATTGAAGGAGACATGTCAAAGACTCTCCATCACATAGAGCAATGTACAAGTGGATTGCATTGTTTAAACATGGGAGACAGTCAGTTTTTGATGACCATAAGACTGGATGCCAATGTGAAATTTCAGATAAAATTAAAGAAAAGTGTGAATCTTTAATGCAAGAAGACCGTCGAATTACAACGCGGGCACTGATTGATGCTATGAATGTGAGCAAAGAAACTATACAAGCAATTATACATGAATTGGGAGTGAGAAAGTTAGCATACAGAGATGTGTGAGAAGCGACTGGAGTGCTACTTATTGGACCATCCTCTATACGGTCCAGACCTTGTACTCATTGATTTTTACCTACAGGTATATCAAGAAACATTTGTGTGGCAAACGGGTGGAGAGTCTCCTGGGTGATCAGTCCTTGGATTTCTTCAAAAATGAATTCTCAGAACTGATTGAGCGCTGGCAAAAGCGTGTGAATGTAAATGGATCTTTTTTAAAATATGATGTCTATACATGTTATATATTATTGTATAAAAATTTGGTGTTTCTATTCAATTGCACGTACATAATATTGAATATTTCAATTTGGAATTTCTATTTTGAAAACTGCTTCGAATTAGTTGTCTGCCATTGAAATCTTGACTGGAATTTCTACTTTCCTAAAATTAATGATCTAGTGGTTTTTGAAATTCTTTTTTTAAATTCTTTTTCTAGCAGTTATTTACAACCTCTGCAACTTGTGTCTTTAATTTATCTTCATCCATTTTCTGCAATATCATTTTAACATATTTATTTGTCATTAGACCTTTTTGTTCTAATTCCCCATCATATTTCAATTCTTCTTTCGCTAATTTTCATTTTAATAAATCTTCAATAATTTTGTTACTTTTTATTTCTCGTTTTTTCTTTATTGACAAAACAATATTTTAGAAAGAAATGTATAAACTTTGATATTCTTTTACAAGATCTTCTGAACACCTTATTCGATATTAATGCATATGTACCATTTCGGTAACCGCTCTCCCCCGAGAAAAAGTGTGTCAAATTAAAAACTAAAATATGTCACTTAAAAAAAGGTCAGGTAACGATAGCAAGCCAAAATTCATCAAAAGCTTTCTAATTTAGCAAAACAATATTAAATATTCATGTAGATCAATCCAAAATTTATAGATTTTTAAAGGGTAATAACATTTTCCTGCATCGCCTAGTAATCGCTGATAAAAAAATGGATTTATTTGCAGAACAGTAACCACCAATGTCACAATTATTTGCGATGTGCTGGAGATCAACCCTTGAAAAAATAAAAAACGATCCTTAACAACAGGAAAATCATACTGAGTTTGTTCTGGGACCCTAAATGGATTTATTTGATTAACGTTTTGTCACCTGGTGAAAATATCACTGCTAAATATTATTGCAACATATTGGAAAACCTGAACGCAGATGCTTATGAAAAACGGGAAGACATATATTTGATTACAACTTCTATCTCCAGCACGAGAATATAAGGCCCCATGCAGCTATCATCATGCTGGAGACAATTAAACAGCTTTGTCTGAACGTTCTCCAACGCCACCATCTGAATTTTAATTCTTCGGACAAATGAAATCTGCATTACTTGAAAAGATTACACCTGTTTTGCTGAAGTGAATCACGAAATTTAACAATGGGCAGATTTGAAGTCATAGCAATTCTTAGAGAAAGATTTAAACAAGTTATCGTGAAAATGGCAACGTTCCATTAATCTCAAAGGTGAATATTCTGAAAACTCTTTTGAAATTGATAATTAAATAACCTATGTTATTCATTTGTTGTTGAAATTTCGGCAGAAACCTTTAGCCAAACCTATACGCTTATTATCTTTTTATACTTTGATGACCGTGAGAATTTCGTTTTTTTAAAAAGGTGATCTGCATTCATAACATGCCCAAAACCAAGAACCTATGGAGAATTCAACTGAATGTGGAACAGACCATCCACGATTCAGTAGAAATTCTTTAATTAGGCATTCCTTTTGTAGCTTTAACATTAATTTTTCAGACATCTAAATCAAAACTCTTAAATCACTAGTTAAAAAATATTTATTTTAATTCCAGGTATTTTTTAAAATTAAACGTTTACATAGCTATTTAAACAAGCCCAAAAACAAAAGATACAAGTAAAAATTTTAAAAAACCCTATTTTTTTTATCAACTTTTCAAAATGTAAAATATTATTTTTACAAAACAAAACATTTAAATTCGATCACAAAATATTTGACATAGAAATTAAATAAATCTGCACAAGTATTTTAAAAAATAATCTAAGATTTTTATTTATCTATTTTCGTATTTTACTTATCGACTTTCACTTGCCATTTCGGGTAATTATCAAAGTGCCGTATGTCTTATGATAGTCAATATTTTCACAGTCCCATCCGGAATGCATAAATAATTGCGATAGCATTCACAGTTTTTTTCTAAAAACCAATTGAAGTTTGAATTATTTATAAATGCGGAAGAAAATTCATGCATTGGAAGGTAAATGTTAAGGAAATTGTAATTTTACAAGTATAAACTAATTCACCACCCACCCGTAGAAAGCCTCACATGATCTGATGTTGAAGTTTGTGAATTCAAATATAAAAAAATATGTCAAGATCAAGAATGATAAAATAATCTTTATTACATTGAATAATAGAGTTTAAAAATATCAGTGTAAATATCCTAAAGTCGCTGCTGCTCTTACGTTGATTGTATTTTCTCTTGGGCTATCATATCTCCGCCATAATCATCTCAAGAATGGAATTCTAAATTATGCCAAAAGCTTAACAGATATTTTTCAAACCCTATAATCACTTGTCGTCGTCTTTTACTATTTTACTATTATTAATAATGCACAATTGATGGTTGCACAGTCCATTCTAGACTGTTGCACTGAAAATATTGTATTGTTGTCATTACATCTTAAACATAACGAATGCCTAATGTTTGCGCCCAATTATTTTACCCTTTTATTTTTCATGATGTTCAGGGTTATTATTAGTGGTGTTTCGAAGTAACTCTTTATTTAACTTGCAATCATTTAATATCATTTCCCTATATATACATTTTCATAATGCTATAGTGAAATTGATACTTGCATAGATGGGATAAAGTATAATAATTTTGAAGACCTTTAGGGCAGAGTCACTGATAAATCTAACAGTAACACTAGAAAATTGAAAATAAAACAACAGTTGTAACCATGGGTATAGCGAAGTTAAGAAACCAAAATAATTTGGTGTTTCGATATGAAGATCAACACTGAAATCATAGACACGAAATAAATTATCAATCCGGTAGACCTTCTCAACTGCTAAAACCACCATATTTAAAAACTATCAAAAATATGAAATAATTTTGATTACATACGCTATTTTTACTGAAGATTGTAAAAAAATGTTTTACCCAATATATTCATTTTATAGACAATACGCTTCATACTATCAGTTTTTAAAAGCAAAATGTTTTTTATTTCAGAAATGTAATTCAAATTGCAAAATTTATTAAATTTTAAATTATCTCAGAATATCTTATCAAGTGAGTCTTTTTGATAAAAAATTTGTTTGATTAATAATTGTTTTTATTTTCAGTTACTTTATCATGTAAGTTATGTGAATTCTTTTTATTTATTTAAAATTCTGATATTTTACATATCTAGTTTTGGCGGTTATTTCTTCTTATTTTGTTTTTATAAATTGTTCAACTTAAATTACTATTTGAATATTTAGATTTTAGATGCCATTATTATCCAACAAGCTCTACATTTTAAATAAGATTAGAAAAGACAAAAAGGATGAGGATTCTACAATATGTCATTCTCTTACGAATGAAATATGTGAAAATGAAGAAGAATTAAATAGAAAAACGTTTTTATATAATCAAAAAATATGGACTTGCAGAATTACTGGACAAATAAATTTAACTTTTAAAGAAGCTTTAAAATCCGAACAAGGTTGTTCAAAAATGTTAAAAAACTCGTTTAAGAAATGTTTTGAAGCATCAGTTTTACAATTTGTTCATCACAGTAAATTGATATAAATGTTTTCGTGTAAATTTATCTTATAAATGCAGGCAAAGAAAGTTTGGATACTCTTATACATAAAGCTTGGACTCAAATTCACCAAGAGTATTGTGTAAATGAACCTGTGACAATTAAACTAACAGCACCGAAGGAAATGATGTAGGATTTTTTTCTTTTTACTAAATATAAGGCCTCATTTTATATTTAGTCTTAAAGGTGTAGTAGTTAAAGTTGACAGATCTCGATCAAATGAAGATCAAGAAGTATAATAATATATAGAAATATAAAAACTAGAAATAAATATATATTATAGAATTCTCCTATTAAACTTAGTTCTGATGCCTCAAGTAGTGATAAGGAAAATATGAAAAAGAAAATTATTCCAGTCAAAGTAATTTGCAATTTCCATTTTCAAATATAATCTTATTCGGTAATAGAAGAACTATTTTTACAGTGTTAAAATTTTTGAAATGGATAAATTAGTCAAAGATATTCCATCAGAAACTATTGAGTAATTATCGATTTGAAGTATAGAAAGATCTTTGACAATAATAAATATTCAGGCGAACTTTGAGGCCACCTTCAAAAGATCAGATCCGAATGTTCATTCGTGCTCATGCAATCAGACACTCTGGTAAACAGAATAATCCCTGGGTAGTTGATGAGGAACTGGTCAAGAAATATCGATTACCAAATTTAGAGCCAGAATTCGCCGTTGACAAACAAAAGGTGGGAAAAAAATTCTGATAAAAGCCTAAATTTATCCTGTAAATTCAGATGAAAGAATTATCGAGGACAACAGAAATCCAAATGTTCAATAAAATGAAAGACGAGCACAGAGACGCGACAGTCGATTTGACTAGGAGTGACGATGAGGAGAACAATTTATCGATGAAGAGAAAATCGCTGGTTAATGAAACGAAAGAGAAATTAGTTAAAAATAAAAAATTAAAACAAACAACGCTGTTTGACGGTCCGATGACAACTACGACAACAAGTAATGCTAGTCAACGCAATTCCAACTCGAGCAATGCAATACGGTCGCCTCTGTCGAGTCCGACGCGCTCACTGCCACCGTTGGCTCAACGGCTACTGAAGTTAATGAAAGACAATCCATCAGATCCGAACGTCAAACAATTGATATTCAAATGCGGTCAGCTGTTCAGCAATCAACAGATTGCCAAGTTCCCAGATTTGATCCGTGTCCCGATCACTGACAGGAAAGAGAAATACGAGGAGAAAAAGCGACTGTAAGTGAATGGTTATCGGTTGTTTGTGGGGACGTATTTGCAGATTGCTAGGGGATTAGGATTAGATCTGGTTTCAGGGGGGCTAATAATATGTTATTCCGGGGTAAAGAGTCCCTATAAGAATCCTTATAATCTCACAAAAATTTTTCCTCAGTATCAAAGCTTTCATGTATTTGATTGGGGCATAAAAACCTATCACGTTTGCGGCCCGCTGGCCCTTGTTTGGGGATTCCTGCTGTAAGCTCTATTTGCTCAATATTGATTATGATTTTGGAGAAATGAGTTGTTAATGAGCAGCATTGCGTGGTGGCGGTTGATATGTAAGTGACTCACATGAGGGCGCTGTAAACCCCCCCCCCCCACACAATCAATACCCGTGAATCGCCGCTAATATTACGCATTGTTCAGAGACGCCATGACTGCAGACCAGAGAGAAGCATATCTCAATGAGAGGCGCAACCAAATGCGGCGCCAGTTACGGGAGAAAAAGCGTGAAGAAAACACTAAATTGGAAGATAATGAATTGGAATATGCGAAGCAAATCCCGGAAGGAACCCCGATCTCCATTGAAGGCGGCATGAATCAAGATCAATGGGCGCGATTGGTGTCAGTGTGTGAGTTCGTGCGCTGCTACAAACGGCTGCTAATGCCGTCGAGTGATGCGTCAGATGATAGCAAAGTTCTGACTGCTCGCGATCTCTGTCAGTCGGTTATCAGCAAATGTGACAACTCACATGAAATGCTTGCGGAATTCGTGTGCGTCCTCCTGAAACCGTTGCTACAAGACAGTCGAATCAGGGTTTGGAAATTATTTGTTATTGGCTGTTTTCATTGGTTCATTCTAGAGTCGCAAAGAGATGGGATTGGCATTGACCGAGTTGCCAGTGACCGTATGCACTGCCGGTGAGCTTTTGCGACTAGTTCTGTTACTCGGAATCGATAAACGAGAAACTCGTCAAGTAGTCGAAAATGATGGGAACGAGGAGACAAATGACGATATAAAGGACCAGCACGGAGATGTCGCTGATGAAGAGGTAGGATTACATGGGAGTGAGGAATGAATAACATACATTTAGGTATCGACAGAGATCTGGAACTGTAACCATAACAAGCGGATAGCCGGACCGATTTGCGAGAAACTGCAAACTGTCGAACTGCAACAGTTGAGCATTGATGACAAAATCGGCGTATTAGAGCTTTTGCAAAATCGGATTCTCGAGCTGGACATTGTCAGTTCATTCATTGATGACTACCAGCGGGAGGTGTGCGAGGCGTACAAGAAGCGGATTACCGACACAAAGGAGGTCAATGACAAATTGAAAGCCGTCAGACAGAGTAAGCAGGAAATGTGCAAATTAATCGGTGCCAAATTTGGCACCGATGACGTCACTAATAAATCGATGACTGGTGATGGAAACAACTCGGGGCGATTGTTTGTCAGTGGAGGAACTGACTCATTGATAACTGACGACACGAGCCAGGTTGTCAGAAGGCGTCTGTCGATTGAAATGAAAATCAAGGAATCCGAGGAGCGGGAGCGCAGGCTGGAAAAAGAACGACAATATCAGAAGCTAGAGAAAGAAGAAATCCAGTTAAAGAAGCTATTAGATCAATCTCAAAAATCATATTTTACTGCCACGAATGAAGCTAAACAATTGATGCGAATACAACCACTCGGTTCCGATCGGCATTTCCGTCGGTATTGGCACTTCATATCAGCACCAGGGGCCATTTATGTCGAGATAGAGCAAACTAGCACAGGAACTGGAACTATCGGCAACAATACTACATCTCCCGATCATATACTGACCGAATGGAACATGTTCACAACCCACGACGAACTCAAACAATTGCTCAACTGCCTCTCGGACAAGGGCATACGAGAGAGTCTTCTGAAATCAGAACTCGAGTCGTTGCTGCCTAAATTGACCGATGAATTCCAGTCGGTATCCAAGGAAAACGAGGAACAAGCAGCTCGTACAAACCCGCCGGTCGTGGCCGATTCCGGAGAGCAATCATTTCTCGTGACAGGATTCAAGCGGGAACTGAAGGAAACAGAAATCTCTATCAGACAGGGCAGTCTCGGTGGGGTTGAGGATTATGTGGAGTGGCAAAAACGAGTCAATTCATCGGTAACCCTCAACGAAATGAAAGAAACTCTTGTGTCAGTATTCCTCGGTGTTCATGAGCGGTTCTGGAACGTGCCATTGAAATCAGCCAATGGGCGTAATGAATTCCTCAACGCAGTCGAACAGGCACAAACCCAAGCCAGACTGAATATGCTGCAATCCTTCCTTGACGCCTGTGTCTGTTGGAGCAAATCTGCAAAGGATGACAAATGTCGCGTCTGTAGAAAGGCGTCAGATGAAAACTCGATGCTCCTCTGCGACAGTTGTAATCACGCATTTCACACGTTTTGCTTGCGACCGGCCTTGCATGATATCCCAGAAGGCGAGTGGTTTTGTCCGCATTGCAAGCCGGTTTCCCGGGCCCGTGACGCTGACTCAGACACCGTTGCTATGACATTTGTCCCACCCGCCCACTCAGTAACCCAATCGATCAAATCCAAAACCCGACAAAACTCACACCAGGAACAGTGCTTCGTGTGCCACAGTTCCAACGGTGAACAGCAATTAGCTAAGTGTACCTCATGCAACAAATTATTCCACGCCCATTGCCATGAGCCCCCTCTCAGACAAATCCGACGGACCAATTGGCACTGTTGCCAGTGTCGACTGGACGAGGCCACCAAAACCAATAAGCAACCATCGAGACGTTCTATCTCAACTGTCGGTGCTGCAGATGTCAATGACAATTCCGATGGTAACGATGACGATCAGAACTCCTCGAGCAATGAAGATCCCGATCAAAACAGCAGGAAACGCAACAGAACCAAAAAACGAAACAAAGCCCGTAATGGACTAGTCAAAAAGAAACCATTCAGTGAAGTTGAGAAAGACGACGAAGATGACGTCGAAGATCGCAGTGAAGGAGAATCTCAGAAATCGTCAGTGAAACCTCCATTGAGAAAGAAATCGAGAATTACGAAATCCAATCAAGCTGCAGAGGAATCGAAACCGTCTGTAAAATCATTAAAATTAGAGTCGATTAATAATTCCGATTCCGATGAGTCTGATCAAGATGTCGACAATTTGCCGTATCTGTTTGCTAAACGTTCCGCCAATCGGAAACGAAGTTCAGTTACCGGTGCAGGAAACGTGAAATACCACGGTGAAGATGGTGACAGTAATGGCGATGATAACGACAATAATAAAGCTCCAGCCCCGAAGAAACTCTGCAACGGAATGTCAGTCGAAAAGACCGAACCAGATTTATCAAGTTCTAAACGTTCCACCAGTCGGAAGCGCGGTTCAGTAACCGGTACAGGAAATGTCAAGCAGGAAAGGCAAACCTGTAACGGTAGCGGTGATAGTGATGATGTTGTGAATAAAGCTCCAATCCAAAAGAAATCTTTCAACGGGATATCAGCGGAAAAGATCGAGAAAGCTTGCTATCATATGCTGAAAAATATGATGAGTCACAAGGCCTCCTGGCCATTCATTGATCCCGTCGATCCAGAAGAGGTAAACCGGAATGTTTCACTGAGTTATTTATCTATCCGTTGTTATCTAGGTCCCTGATTACTATCAGATCATCACTGATCCGATTAATATCGCTCAAATGATGGAGAAATACAAACAAGGAATATATGCGTCAGGTATTGATTCTCTCAAAATATTTCTTTCCGATGTCGGGCAAATGTTTTTCAATGCCGAGGTTTACAATATGCCAGACAGTGATATCATGAATCTGGCAATCACCCTTGAGCAGTTCTTCAAAGGCATTTATAGTAAATATGAGTTCGGTAAGTGATTTGATTGGTTGGTTTCTGTTATTATTTCTAATCGATGATTTGCTTTCCAGGAGTCGAGTATACCAGAATGACCGACACGACAAACTGAGGAGAAAGCTTTGTAGATTCTATGTTATCCCGAAAATTGTTAATATATATTTATAATAATAATATGACATTGTGTTCTTTGCTGCATTTATCATAACCGTCGTTTTGTGACTATTAACCCCCCGTTACTGCCTCGCCACCACTGTTACTCCACTAGCCTATTTGTAAATAGTTGACATGTACTTCTTTTATCGTCGTAATAGTAATTATGAATAAATTGTAATGCGAGTTTATTTATTTGGTTTGATTTTTAGTTTCCGAGTTCTGATTGAATAGCGCATCGGGACCTAATGAATATACCAAAGAAGGGGTTCAACCAGTTAATAACAAATTTTTAATTGTTAATTTTTTTGAAAAATCGATACAACTTCGGTCCAATATTTTTTTGGGGGTTTGCGGTGTGGGTGTGACATTGAAATTGTAGTCCGCCACGTTGCTCTCTTGTCCACGTAATTCGTTGGTTTGCAACGTTAGTAAGGTGGCAGATGGTTGGTAGCCAGAAGTAAGCTTCGTTACAGAAACGTTTTGCCCGGACATATGTGCGAGCTACCTTTTCTCACTAAGATCCCTATTTCTCACATTGTCTACTTAATTTTCATGCTCAAGTTGTCAAGGTTTCTAAGTTTAAAGTTTGGATGAACATCAATTAAAGTCAATATATTTATTAGGTGTTAATAGAAGCTGTAATTGGCGATATATTTTCTAGACACTGTCCGATTGAATTAACGCACTGGTCTCTGATTACTCTGTAGTGTAACTTTCTTTCTGCTTCCTCCGCCACATCATATATATGGTTAGCTCAACACAAAAATAAAATAATTAAGGTTACATCGGATATTGACTGATAGGCCAGTTCTCGAGCAACCCCTAAAAATCTAGCATGGTTCATTTTCTTAGTTTCAGAAGTCAGTTATTGCTTTTATTGTCTGTAAATCATTACCTTCTACATTAGTAAAAATTAAGCAACTTCATTCATCATTTATTTCGGCTATATTATAATTATAGCAAACAAATTTAATGTCTTGTGTATCGACTTGGGTCGGAAAAGGCTTCATAGCCATAATCAATCATATAATGGCACATAAATACATTCAAATATAGCATGAGTTTTAATATCATAGATAAAACTCGAGGGGTTTGTTCGCCCCGTTAACAGTAATTATTTGAAATAAGGATCCCAGGTTGATCGGATTGATATGCAACCATAAGAATTCAGCGATTATAAATTTATAATGCTTTATCAAGAACAAATTACAAAAGTTTCTCCAACTTCGAGCTATACAAAAATACGAGCCGAAGAAGTTGCTTGCCATATTCTGGATATATTCATTATTTTTAGAGCATCTTACGCATGATAATGACTGAGAATTCGCAAACAAAATTATTGAAAATCAAGGCACGGCCAAGATTCAGTTGCGAAAGCTTATCAAAATATATAAATGTGATGTCCACCTGTATGGCAGAAGCAATCAAATTCATCCAATTCATGAAAAATGGATTCTATCACTCTTGAATGAACCGCAGTTCTTATGAATCTATCTTTGGTCTTAGAGCTAAAGTTATTTTGAAAACATTTGCCATCAGAGTTTTGTCAAAAATTACTACTGGAGATGATCCTGAAGCTATACTACGATAATTATGTAATAGTGATATAAAACTTAAAAGAACAAATCCAGGAAAGAGTGTTATAATGAGAACAATGATAATAAGGAAATGGAAATAATTTAATGATTCAAATGTAATATTTACAATTAATAAATGTTGGAAAGTCAAGCGTTGGATTAAAAACAGTTCACAAAAATGATGATTATTCCTCCGAATTCGATTAAATATCAGAAAGAATTCGAGGAGCTAAAGTCTATACAAAACAGAAAATAGAATAGCAAGCGGATAAAACTTTATGCTTTTCGTAAACAAATTTTCCAATTACAAAAGTAGGAGAAAGCGTTTGCATAAAATATAGTTTACGTAGATAGAGGCAAATCAGATATCCAGGATATTTTAACTGTTATAATATCAGTTCAAAATGACAATCAATACCAACCAGGAACTAAATATGGACTTTTTAATCAACTATATACAAGGAATCAATATAATATTTATGAGGAGACTTTCCTTTCAATTAACGAAGTTGTAAATAATGAAATAAGTCTGATAGATGTGCTCGATTGAAATAAAGGATTTCAATATTGAAATTGTAAATTCTATTGTAATTCAATTTGCTGCAATTATAGAGTCAAAAATTAATTTTAATTCGTGATGCCATAAGTTTCTTCCAGTAAAAATAAATAAATAAACTTTATTACATAATCACTTTTTGTTTTGTTATTTATTGTATAAATATTAGATATTTTAAGTATTCCTTTATTATAAGCAGTATTCTCCGGTATAATAGTTCTTTGTGCTACTTTTCTTTGGTTAAATGTACATTTGCTCTTAAGTTTACTTTTAAGTTCGTTCTTAAGGAATTCTAAAAGTTTTTATCAGGACAAAGTTTTTGATGAGATCATATAGAAGAAGATTTTTTTAAGGAATAGGGTAATTAATTATATTGTTGTAAAACGAGACCATGAAAGAAAACTGCAGAAGTAGGAATATCAAACAGAAACGATTTTTGTTTAGAATCATTAATCAAATGGATTTTATCACTACATAAGGTAAATCGAATTTAGTAACAAACAACATTTTGCCTCATGACAACAGAAAAGTTCAATGAAATACATAGAGTAGTTAGAGTCAAAGCAGGATCAGATTTTTGAAGGTGATTATTGTGACATAGCGCCCGGGGAAAAACAATCGCAGTGGAACTCATCGAGTGGTCATAACGTATAATTGTCCGAAAAGCACTTTTTTAAATTTCATTATTAAATTTCATTTTTGTTTCTTCATATTATGGGGTTTACGGTCTGGTTAACCTTAACCCCAGATGTAACTTTCTCCTTGCCCTCAATGGTTACCTGTGGCTAAGCAACGTTGGTAATGTAACCACTGGTTTTGAGATCGCCAAAGGTGAGCGCCACATAGGAACTACTCTGGCCCGACCTCAAACTGGTTTCAACGACTACCGTTAGAAGGCCTGTGTGCGCTTTTATTTATTCTGGTTCCATACTTGTATATTTGGCCTTTCTCATTCTACAGACTAAATCTTTCACTCTTTGCTATTTACTCTAGCTCGTCCTGACGTCAAACTTATTAGAAAAATCCGTAGAACGGAAAGAAAACATTTATTGAACAAACAATCAAAAACACATTTTATTCTGCGTGTTGAACGGCCCGACGCTTGGCGTGCTCGTTTCTTCCTGGTCGATGTCTGAGTGGCTTATTCACAGGTTTTGCGGCCACGGTTGTTTCTTTATAAGCCAGTTGGGCCGGTGCAAAGACAAATGGGTAGGTTACCGCGTTGCCCTCCTGGCACGCCGAAAACGCTACCTCTAGCCCCCGAATCTGAGTTTTCAGGCTTTGATTAAGATGTTTTTCTTCAGTCCAAACTCGTTGGGCGGCTGCAAATCTTTTGATAGAGGGTCCTTACTTTATTCGGCTCTATCCAATTGAATCTTATCTGTTGGACTTCAGCAGTCAATTGCATAATTCGTCAGATGAGATTTTTATTTGACTTCTGGGCCTTGTAAGATTTGAATAGAATTCATATCTACAATAAAAGAAAATTCATCATCAACTGTACGTCAAAATTCACTTAGTTTATTAAATCTTTTCTGCGTTTAGGGCTTATTCTATCTTTTGTGCATATCATGAAAGGAAAATAACAATAAAGTGGAGACTGATATTTATTTTATACGATTCACTAAAACTTCTCGAGTCTTGGGCGGTCTTGATTTCCATTGCTTCTGGGTGGTTCACGAGCATATGGATGCTCGCGGTTGCCATTGTAACTTCGCTCTCCATCTCACATCTCCTTGGTAAGTATTCTCCGTGGGACCACCACGTTCATCCCTGTGGAGCTTCCGTCCAGTCGTGGGTCGTCTAATTTGTAGGATGTGTTGTACGGCGGGGCGTACCCGTTCGTGCTCGGAATAACTCCGGTCGCAATTGCTTCGTTTATTTCTGCAAGGTAGCGCTGAGCTCGCACCACTTGTTTGTTGGTCTGGTGTTGATGTTCTTCTAGTTGCGCCAGCAGGTATTCTGCTTGCCCTCGGATCTCCCGGGCTGGATTTCGGCCGGGTTTTCTCTTTATGGCAATATAGGAAGATCGACTTCTCCATGTTCCCGTTGAGCACCTGCGCGGGATTCTCTTACTGGCGATATTGAGAACCCCGCGTCTCACATGGCTTGGCGACATCTGGCAGCAAAATGTGCTGGAAACCGCACCGTGATGCGAGAGGCGTCAATCCAGGAGTTGTCTGAAAAAAATGGGTAGAGATTATTACAATACTTCGTTGATAATTAATCACGTTAAATGTGATGTCGTTTAGAGCAGTTATTTGCGATAGAGAGAAAATCGGTGGATCAGGGTGTGGCGTTGGAGGGGTTGGACGGATAGTTACAGGCGGTGATGGATGTTCGGACGGCATTCGACTTAATTAGCGCTAAGTAGTTGGGCTACCTCCAAGTCGATAATCTGACTCGGTGTGGGGGAATTTTTTTCCTCTGGAAACGGTTTGTATTGGTCATTGGTCGAATTTCACTATTTTAATTTGTGGCACTCTTTCATTACTTTGTACACTTCACGGGAGACATTTGCCCTAATTGGCTTTCATTCTCTGACATTTTGAAGTCCCTTCTTTTGTCAATTCATTGCATTTTTTATAGTGGGGTGAACTATGATAGGTCGACCTCGCTCGAAGTTTATTTGAAAAGTCAATGAAATTTCAACTTTACGAAATGAAAGAGTTCGTCTGTGAAATGTCGTTGTGGCAATGGCGAACGTGGTGACTGGATATTTCATGCGGCGAATGCATTTATTTCAAATTGGAGTAGCTACGCAAATTTCAGTGACGATCAATGACGAAATGATTTTTCGTGGATCCTGCGTCATATGAGAACGAATCCAGGATTAATGTAGATACATATTCATTTTATTCTAGTTAAGGCATAAAACACAGTTCACGAAGAAATTAATAGATTTATTAGTCGAGTGCATAACGTTTCTTTATCAAGTTGATTCGGTTGTTTCTGTTGGAAGAGTTGTCCGTGTTTGGGCAGCTGGTAATTTGTCGTCATAATTATATTATCCTGGTAACACGGTCCTCGTATAAACATTAAAAATAGTTTTAATAATAGTTGATGTTTACCTTCCTGATCTTTCCGAGCTCTGTGGCTAGATTCTCCTAGATTATTATTGGATCGTTCGTACTCTTGCTGTTCCTTAGAGTAATTCATAATTGCAAATAAATGACAATTGTTGTGGTGTTCCGATTTTATATGTCCCTAACTAGTACCACGTTATGTGGGTGAGTGGTGTGACATTTAGTGGTAATAATTATTGTTGAATTTATTTTTGTGCACTGCAATTAAAGTTCTAGTAATTCAATTTTCTAACTAATGATTTTTAGGTGGAATCGTCAATAATGTTTCTATTCTGTGTGCAGAGATATTGTTCTGTGTGCTTGTCATGTAGTGGTTGCCATTATTTTTTTTTCTGACTGGAATTTTCTTAGTGATTTTTCTTATTTTCCGGGAAGATTGTTTAAGTGGCAGTTAAACTTCTATTTATAATGCCCTTATTTTCGGCAGTTTGGATATTATGTCGGTGGAATTTTTGTCATTTCGGTCTCTTAAGTGGCTTATTACTACTGCAGTTCGTGGATTCGACAGGGATGAAAACTGCCTCTCTCTATCCGAAATTGCATCATGCAACCGATATACACATTCTCGGTGGTCTCTTTTAAAAGGTAGATCGACAGTTCACTCAGAGGATATCTAACGTCGGCAGTACGGATTGGAGTCTCGGGGTGTGGTCCTCTATCAACAGCGGTGTCTTCGTCAGCGACATGTTCGCGTTTATGCACAAAGGTGGTAGATCAAAATGCTGATCTTAGTCGCTTTGTTTGAATTCATTTTTATTATGTTGAATATTACTACTATCCAAATCCATCGTTCTTATTTATTTATTGGATAAATTTGGCGTGGCTGATACTAAGCAACAATTAATCTTATTAGGGTCTAATGTTACATTACACTAATTCTATGAGTTTCGTGACAGGCGATGGGCTCCCTCTATGAGAATTCAATGTACTTTTTATCGTAGCAAGAGTCCTTTAAAGTTATTTATTTAAATTCCGAGTCAGTAGTTAAAATTTCGTTAAAATGATTTAATGATGATATTTAGTGCGATCACTTATCGTTAATATAGCCTAATTTACTGCCAATATTAATTCTCATCAGGATCAATCTTCCTACTTCCAATCCTTGGGGGGTCCATGATTTATTTTATGCGTGGGTATCGATTCTAGTCGCACTGTTATTCAATATTTTCTCTACCTCGGATGGGTTCAGGGTTTTTATTATTAACCCGTATTGTCGACCTTTAATATGATCATTTGTCGTATTTCTATTTCACCAAATCCTCCAGAATTCTCGTTTATCTCTTAATTAATTTGTGGTTAATTCATTTCTTAATTAGGTTGGGGTCACAAATCTCTCTATGATATCCTCGAAGATGAAGATCATCTGGTTCGCTATTATTGGAATTCTTGCGCTATTTTGGAGGATATTGCAACCATTAAATTTCGTCTATCCCTACTTAGGGTCTGATTTTATGTCGTTATTAAGGGTAAACTTTACTGAGTCTAGCGCTTATTTAACTTACGAGTTGGAAACTTACCCCATCATTTTTTAGAATAATTTACCATTACGGTATCGATTTACTGATGCTAGTACTCACTCGTTAATCGGAGTTTTACATATTATTTCTATTAATTTGACTCATATTATTGCTTATTTATTAAATAAATGATAGTAACGATTTTTAGCACCCGTTCCCGTTATTCTTACTTTATTTGACCTTAAGATCATTTTCTGTTCATGTTAGAATATTACGAGTGCCCAGTGAATTACTCGGTGTGATGATTTTAGCCGAAAGTCGTTTATCATTTTAGGTTGAATTTTTAGGAAATGGGATGCAGGGGGGCAGCCAAAAGACTATCTCACCACTTCCTAATTTCCCCTATAACGGATAATATTGACGTTCCAGCTACTGCGTTCTCACGCCGTAGCCTTCACGGGCACAAACTATTGGCGGACTTACAACGCACTTACACAGTTTGGTTGGGGTGTGTAGATTTTATTGCCTTGCGGTGATGTGTCGGCTGTGGGCCGGAAAAATTTCGACATGAGTCATTTTTATTAAAACTTTTATTGAATATAATTGGCATAATACATCGTTTGAATAATAATTGACATTCATCATGTTACACATCTCACATTCAAACCTTTCCCCACGCCGACACCTCAAACAGAGCTCATATGAGGTTGTCTGGGTGCGACGTGGAGAAAGTTTTCCAAACGTTTCTTCACTCACATTGAAAAATATCGTAGAAATTGTTACTACTGGCTAAGACTGGTTGAGTTTTTCGTTACGAAACTGATTCGAGTTTTCTTTAAAAACTGATTAAAATGCTGTTAGAATGAATCGGTATATATACCTATTGTACGACCCTAACCTTGCGTGTTAAATTTGATGTAGTAAAACAAAATTTGACCTTGTGATTTTCTAGTATATTCTAATCTTAAATTTTATTATTTTCGTAATTTAATTTGACAATTTTATTTTTGATTTTTTAATTGAATTGTTTCCAATTCAAATTATTTAATTTTAGTTCCATTTTCATGGACTTTCGCTTTTTTTGGGTAAATTGTCATATTTCGGTCAAATTTTCCTGTTCTCATGTTATTTCTATGTTTATTTTGTGTGGATCTTGTTGCACTTTGTTATTATTTTAATTTACTTTTATGTTTTTCAATTTTATATTTAATTAGTTTTTATCTCGTATTTTAGCATGGTTAATTGATGTTTTATGGGTCTGATTTTAAATCTGCGTGTGGTTTTTGCGTGCTGTTACTGATTCATTAAAACAAAATAGTGTTTTGGCCCAACAATATTTTGAAGTAAATTTTTTATTCAACAAAATTGTACAATTTTTTTATTTTTCAGTGGATGGGGCTTGACTTATTACCAGACCTGGACCTCTAAGTGTTTCTTACAGGCACTGGTTGTGAGTATTGCGTTTTAATTTATAGAGCACGTGAAGCAAGAACTGTCAATTAGTATCATTTCATTTATTAAAACACAACAAGCAAATATTCAACAATCCTGGAAAGGACCTTAAAAGACTTAGTTATTCTTTCTGAGCATTTTTATTTTTTCAACAAAATATTTTTAGAGTTTAAAATCTCGAGAAATAATTTATATGTCCATTGAAAGTGAGAGCAAATACCTATATGACGATGTATCATTCAATTTTTGTTATTTAAAATAGAAAAAATTTTTATAATTCAAAACTTTAAAAATAATGTAAAATTTTAAATTTTAAAAAACTTTCAAAGTTTAAAATACACAATGAAAACTTATGTCATTACAAAGAACAAGAAATTCTCTTTAAGATAAAGTGTGGTTAACCTTTAAAATTTGAAAAACTTAATAAAATGTTTTAATATTAGATTTTATATATTTTTGAAAAGAGAATGCCACTATCTAACCAATGATATATTATTTAATACATTGACATCAAAAAATTCAAATTTTAAAAGATTTTTTTAATTTTTTGGGGGTTTTCAATGAAATTAGGTATTATCAGTAGCTGAAAATTTTAGGCATCTTTGCCAAATGACATGATAATCAGCTTTTTCACAACTCGACTGCCCTCATCATCAACTTCTTATTTTAAATGATAAAGATATTCCATTCCTAAACCGTTTTTTGTTTTCCACTGTTCTATTTGTACTTATTGATTAAGAATGAGCTTGTATAATTTCTTTGTTTAACTTTATGGATTTAGTATTTCTCTTCTCAATCTTCATTTTCAGAGTTCTGCAACGACATATTCGCTAATTTATATCTTTTCCGTTAAACTTTGTTTATTTCCGTGATTAATTTACTTTGTTATTTAGGTATCGTCAACAATTTTTATAATGTTACAAAAATATTCAATAAAGAACAATGAAGAAAGAAATACGACCAAAACAGTTACGAACAAATTTAAAGCGATGGTATTTGATCAAAAATTATATGAATGGTTTTTTCATGAAAAAACGAAGATTCATTACAATCAAAGATATTAATCTACAAGAGATGGTATTAGAACTTTCCGAGTGTTTCGACGTAAATAATTTCAAATGGTTGAATCGAAAGTTTTAAAAAACGTCACAATATCACTAGTAAGTTAATATATGGCGAGGCTAGATTAGTAAATGATATTGATCAATTCATAATAATCTATGAAAGATCATGTAAGTGGGACACCCCAAAATAGATTACCATTATTGACAGGGTAGATTGTATATAGTTTTTAATGTCAAAATTAGTATTTGTTAATCATGCATTGTTTATCATATAATTTGTTCAACAATTGATATTTCTGAATAAAGAAATTGAACATGTTCCAGACAATTGATTAATCCTTAAACATTTTCAAAATTTCTCTAAGTTATTTTCTGTTAATCAATTTATAAAATATATTATGATTATAAGAAAGCTGCATTCAAACACACGTTTTATGATATATTTTACTTTTTCGCTTTAGTCATCGTATAAAAACCAATCAAAGTAATGTGGATTTAATTTATATGTTTAAACAAATTATTACTTTTTCAATATTTTAATATATTTTTTTGTTTTGAAAAATTTTACATTATCTTTTAAAAATTATATATTACTTAAAATAAATTTAATACAATAAAAATCCTTAGATTAATTATAAAAACTTAAATTATTTAATAAATTAAAATTATATTTTACTTAAAATAAATTTTATATTATAAAAATAATATTAAAAATTAAAATTTTTCAAAACAAACAACATGATTTTTATTTATCCCAAATTTGGCATATTCAAACTTTTAAAACATACATACTAATAGAATTTTGACATTATTCCTTGTATTCAATGACCTTATCAGCAACGCCTAACATATAACACATCCCCAATAAAAAAACGTTTTAATAAAATGTTAAATCAGACATTCATATTTTACTCATTAACCTCTATTGTACCGACTTATATTAGTCAATCCATTCATTTCATGTAATTCGTCCACAAACATTTAACCAACTTCAAAATTAAACCCATACGATTTATATTATGACACTCTTCAACAAGATCTTTAAATTTCCATTTTCATGTATCCTTTCAAATAATCCAAATGGTAAATTCTGGCTTAAAGCCCATCCATGTAAATTTTTTGTGTCAGTGTAAAATAACTCTGACTCTGGGGGTGATTATATTACATGTTGTTTATTTACAAATGTTATTCTACCGCGAATATCAATTTCATCTAATGTCATTAGAGAAGTCGCCCAACTCATTCCAGGAATTCCATAAAAATTGAATGGCTCTAAAGTTTAGAGTCTAAACCGAATGAATTTGCCTACTCTTTGGAGATGCTTTTGCATTCCAAAATTTAAAACAAATAAACATTTATTGATTATTGTTTTTTTAAATTTGAATAAAATCAATCATTTGAGCGCGTCTATTCGATGAAATAATTTGATTGACTGGACTGACCAATGAGAACTGTTTACCAATCAATCATTTCTGTGAGAAAAAAAATTCATTTTGGAATAATTCAAATACGATCTAGACATTAATTAGAACAATACAAATAAATTAATCGAAATCAACACAGCTGAAGTCGCTATACAATCGCTTCCGAAAACTCTGTACAACTTATGGAGAAGAGTTAATACGAGTAAACAACATTAAACATTCAGAACAAATATCATGGACAGATTGATGGCCATAAATATTCAACAATGACCTTCAATTGATGAGCAGATCAAGTGTGTTATTAAATCATCATTATCATCAACATCATCATCATCTCTTATTCTATCAACAAATTACTGATCTGATCAATTCAATTTTATTCTACTAAAATTTGCCATCAGTAGCACTTTCTCTATTTTTGGATTTTCATACCGAACCGAATATGTCGAATTTTCTTGATAATAAAACGGATGCTGAAATCGAGGAAATATACAACGGTGCAACGATGGAGGATCTTCAATCTATGGTAAGTTTATAATTCAATTTTCTCAATGAATTTGATTGACATGTCAAAAGCTAATTTAAACAAAAATGTTATTTTTAATATTTCTTATAGTTATTTGATTTTATTCTCATAGAGAGCTGCGAAGAAACACATTTTTAAAAAAGAATTTAAAATAAATAGATATAAATGTTTCATATATAAAGTTAATGGTAAACTTACATGAAATTTTTAGTTATGGACATTTAAAAAGATAAAAATTTTTAAAATGATAAAATTTTAAGATGAGAGAAAGAGAGAGAAACAGCACTGGCTGTTGCCTTGTACACCCAAACTTAAAACGTTTAACCAAGGGAACACATTTAAACAGGTAGATCTATTGATGGGCAACACGGCAAACCATTAACCCAATTCTGAAAAGCTTATAACATTTTAAAGCTCTTAAAAATATTGTTGATGTTTGGAGTGAAATTTCGATGAGTAATTTACGGAACAAGCTCATCCTCTAATTTATATAGATGATATGTAAACTGAAGAAGTTGACAAGTTCATAAGTGAATTATTCGAAACTAACAAAAATTTAAACCTAAATCTGAAAGGTGATAATTTCATCAACCTAATCAACAAATATTCAACGAATGTGAGAAATGAAGTCTTTATTAACCTCATGGACCAGAGTAAAGGAGACATTTTTTTTCAAAAGAACGGAAAGCAAATGACTTCGATGCTAGAAATCCTGATATAGAACAATTTGTGAAAGTTTCAAAAGCAGTGAATGATGCTGTGAATGATGATATAGTGAAAATGGCTACAAGACAAACCACACTGGACTAGTATTTTTATAAGAAGTTTTTATTTCTATATTTTTACACAGAAATTAATATATAGGTATTTTTCTGAATAAATAATATTTTCTATAAATATGTTGGGGTTGTCATAAAATTATTGAAACGAAATAAATGCGTGGAAAATCGAAATGGCAAAAAAACCAAAAATCATTAAAGTACAAAAATTAATTAAAAATTTGAAAAAATATGAAAATTAATATAGATCAGGGGAAACGAGTATGGTTGAATCCAAATATAATAATAAAAATTTAGTGAGGTGTCCTCAGAGGTAGTTATAAGCAAATTATAAACCAGTTAAAATTAATTAATTGCTAATGGGAAATTCGAGCTAATTGGAAACCCCAAACAAGAGGAAACCCGAGAAATGAAGTTACACCGGCAAGTGATAAGTTAAAGACTAAGATAATTGTCTAAGTCAGATGAAAAAACCTTTCTGGACAATAATTCGAGAAATTTTTGATTTAGGATATTGAAAAGATCTATTAATTCACTAAAATCACAATTTTTGTTGACTTTGAATTAATTTGTGATAGGAGTAAAATGTTCTTATTCTAAAGCAACATTGAAATAAAAAATTATTTTTTGATTTAAAATCATGTCATGGCAAAGAATAGACTCGTCCTCATTTTCGTGGCCCTATTCACAAATTTGGGATAAACTTACAATGTTATTAATCCAAAAAATAAGGTTACATTAAATTTCAGCTAACTCAAGAAAAATGTCTCAACAGAAGAAGATTATTACGAAAGGTCTTGAGAAGTAAATCAAGCAATTCTTCAGATATCTCAAATAACCTAGACACCAAAGAAAACACGGTATTTATCATTCATGTTTATTACATAAATTATCAATTTTCAGAACGAAACAAATCAAACTAAAACTATTCCGAATAGAGTCCAGGAAAGTGAAATTCACTTAGCATCAAAAAAGGATGGCGATAGTACATTAAAACAACTTAATGAGAAGAGAAAACAAGTAAAGAAATGTGTCTTGATTTAATATAAAATGCATATACAGCTTCACGATGCTGCTGACTTAGCGCAAAGAAAGGAGTTGCGAAAAGAAATCCAAATTTTAGAAAATCAATGCAACAAACAACCGAAGTATTATTAAGTTAAGAAAACAAGTGAATAATGGTTATTTTCAGTACGATAAATCAGAATGCCAGAACTCTTTTGAATACAGAATCAAATCAAACTTTAAATAGTTGTAAGGAAAAACCAGAAGTATTAAGTTTGGAACTATTTGAAATGCTAAATAGCAATTTAGGCAGAGGATATGCATTCTTCTTCAAAGAATTTTCATACCGACACAAAAGATCAAGTTACCTCGGATAACAAGCCCAAGTTTAATTTCATTAAAACTCCAGAAAAAGATCCTCATCCAATTAAGAAAAACGAGAATGAATTTCGAAATGTCAGCAACAAACCTTCGGATGATAAAAATAATAAAATGTCCGCTGCATGTCTAGAAAATTCAACAAAAGTCAAAAATAACCAAACTGACTGTGTAGATACGAAAAACTTGACAGAAGATTTTCCAAAAAACCAAAAACCGATTTCTGAGAGAAGCAAAATTTCTATCATAGATAAATTAGCTGGAAAAGATCAGAAACCAACAGATAAAAGAAATTCCATATCTACTCCGGATGGAAACACAAGCAAATATCCACCACCGCCTAAAGGTAAAATCTTAAGACTCAAATGTTGTCTCTCATGACATTTACATTCAGAAACTTCAATCAACAACTCCTTTCACAATTCACAGAAGTTCGAACCCCAATCTCGTTCTGTTAACCCGTCTACTGATTCAATAATCAAACAAATACCATTGAAGGATGAAATGTCCGCTTCAAAACCTATTCCACAAATGTCAACTCCAGAAATACCGGCTAAGCAAAATATTTCTCGAGTTAGCAGTGTCAGAGAAAAATTTGAAAACCCCCCAGCTCCCAGTGTGATATATTTTATTATTTATAAATATTTCAATTGTTCTACTCAACAGGTTTTACAAACAAAGCTAAAACTTCAACTAAATTTAGCGAAAAAGAATTAAATGACATTCTAAACGCCGTTTTAAAACCAGAGGAAGTAATGCCCAATTTAAATAGAGGTTAGATGTATTTTATACAATTTAAATATGATTAAATGAAGGAGCTTCGAATGAGAAAAATCTTACAGTTCCAGAAGGCCGGTCCCGAAAGATTAGTCAACAGTAGGCTTACAATTTTATTTATTTGATTTATAATTTCCTTAATTTTATAATAAGTTTTGATAAATGCAACACCAATAGGTGCTTGTGGTTTGCTCAGTTAATAGTTATGAAGCAGAGGCGTAGCTTGCGGGAGCAAGGGGGCATGAATGTACCCGGGCGCTAAAATGAGGCTTACAACAAGAGATTGTAAGATGGCTATATGTTTTAAAGCGAATACTAAATTGTATAAAAGTTTTGGTCACTCAAAACTTGTCATTGCATGAACATGTGGGGAAAATTGACGCCACACTTTAAGAGATAATATAAAAAATGAATAATACAATTATTATGATGATTAATGTGTAATATGCATAGAAACATAAATACTCTTAAATGCATGTAAGACTCGAAATATATGCAAATACTGAGTGGTAGAGTTATTATGTTTTATGTATTTTGTAAAGATTGTGTGCAGGGAGCACATAATACCCTTGCTACGCCACTGTCATAAATGAAATATTTCCAATAAAATGGTATCCACTCATGGCTTAGAAATGACAATTGTCATCGGAAACTTTGTTATAGTTTAAATATTCTGACACTTTCGTCGTTTCTTCAGACCTGAAAGTACTAAAAAATACTTCTAGAAAACATAATAGTAGGATTAAGAAAGAAAAAAATTCGGAGTAAAAGATGAGACTTATACGGCGGTATATACGGAATAATTTGTAGATTTATTTTTAGTCTTAGATCAGAATGGCTATTTTATTTATTGTTGAATTAATTTATATAAATCTGGTTTATCATCAATCACTGTGAGAGAAGTTATGCTTTCTCTAGAAATTCCGATTATTAAAGATCAATTTTAGACTTCTTAAGGTTCTTCTTTGAACCAGTAGGCAATTCTTTCATTTTCAGATTGCATTTGCTGACCTGGTAAGTCTGGAGTTTTTTACATAATTTATTATAGCAATTTATTAAACTGTAATATCGCTCTAACAACTCAAAAAACCCTCATCAATTTAAAATTGTTTTATTCGTCTTCAACTTTCAATTTCCCATCGGTTATCACTCCTCTTCTGGAAAATTTAAACTTTACTTAATTTTACGAAAAATTTTACATTTTTCGCGGACAATCTCAACAATATTTAAACAAATATTTTTTTATTGCTTTAATGTTAAAAGTTCTCTTGTTCTTTACAAAACCTAAAACTGAACAACATTAAGTTCTTATTTATTGAATTTCAAAAGTAAAATTAATCTTACTCTATCAACTATCCTAAAATATTTGTAAAAATTAAAAATTCGTCCGACTTTTTTTTTCAAATGCTTTTGTTTGAAATTTTTAGAAATATAATTATGATGATTCCCCAAATGAAAAAGAAGGCCCAAATCGCTCGTTCGTCAGTCCAGGTGAAAAAGGAACAACTACTCATTTTCTGTCAGCTAAATACACAAGAGTATCAGGTTAACCTCATCAATAATTGCCCATTTGCACTGCGGATTTATATTATTGCAAAATTTATATAAATAATATCCTTTATACAAATACTACCGGACAAAATTTCTCAATTTTAACTCAGTCTCACATCCATCTTAATATATCGTGCGGATATTAAAATATTTGATTAACACAATTTAAACAAAATATTGAAAACAAACTCAATTTGAAAAACACTATTTTGGAACAATGATAGAAATATAATAAAAATTAAATATATTCATTGGAAGTTTTGGAAGATTTACAAAATACAGTTGAAACTGCTTTAAATCACTTTCGAGATATCTGAAGCGATTATACTTTAATAATTATTAATAAGAATCCAATGTCTGCAATAAATATAAACATGTTTAAATTGGATTATTCACAAAATTAAATAAAAATTAAACAATTTATTAACTACTTTTATTAGAAATGGTGTGGTTTTGTCATTCCAAATACTAATATTCAATTATCAAATTAGAAACTGAATTAATTAATTGCATTATTTAAACAAATGTACTTGTGAAATATTGTATTTACCAAAACAAATAACAGTTTTATAGAAAATATATATTAAAATTGAAAAAATTATAATTTTTAAAAAGTTATAATCTTTGATTTCCAACATTATCAAGTGGCTCTAAATGTTCCCGTCATATCAGTAATTAATAAATAATATAATAAAAAATAATATTTATTAAAAGACATTAAAATATTTTTTTTAAATAAATAACAATTCTAATGAAATATGAACATTTTATCCGGTAGTATATATTGTATCAATTTGCTGATTCAGGATAGATCCAAGCAACAAAATAGATCCTAAAGTCGGCAAAATTACGAAATTAGCTTTGAAAGACCTTCTCTTAATTTGGATTGAAAAAAACACTCAAGAATATCAAGTAGTGATTCAATTTTCAAGTAAAGCCAATTTTAATTATGCTGGTGCTTCTGCGGCTATTAATATCTCTTATAATACGTAGAAAACTGAGACTTAACAAATTCTTCATCGGTATTAAATGCAGATCTTTAAGGCGCAAAGATCATTAATGAGAGAGTGATTTTGCTCTAATCTCTTCATGTAACTTGCAAAATAAGCAGCTAATCTCTATGATTTTGACATTTAAAACCTATTTGAGGTAATTAACCAAATTATTTTAGAATGTAAAAATTACCAATTATTCAAAAAGTTGGGCTGATGGATTAGCATTTTGCGCCTTGATTCATCATTTTTATCCTGAGTCGTTTGATTACAGCGTCCTTTCATCAAATGACCCTTTGAAAAACTTTACTCTGGCTTTTGAAACTGCTAAGTTTATTTTTATATATTATTCAGTAAAATATTTATAATTTCATGCAGGAATTATGCTGGTATCGAGCCTTTGATTGAGCCAGGAGATGTGAATATCCTTGGGTCACCGGATGAAAAATGCGTCTATACCTACATCCAATTTATGTACAATTCTCTGAAAAGTCATCCAAGAAATTCGGCAAAACGAGCAGAAAATTCTTGAAACTATGTTATTTGAGATTATTTAGACTAGAAATTGGCAACTATATGTATCAAATAGATATCATTTGTTCATTCTTCGGTTTGAATTTATTAGAAATAGAAGGACAAAAAAGAGAATCAACTGATCGAATAATTTCCAAAGGAAATTCATATAGTATTGTTGGTTTACAAATAGTTTAGTAGAAATTGTATCTTGACTGTATCCACGCATTCACAGTTTGATAATTAAGAACCGACAATATTGAAACTTGATTTACAATAAAAATTAAACAAATATTTTGATTTAGTAATTTACACAAAATATTTCTTTCTGGCAGTAAGGTAAGTCTTCCTAAGGGAAATTACCTTAAGATCATTTCGACCATAGCTGATGTCTTGGTTTTTTATGTTTCTCTTTATTAAGTAATTAATTTTTGAAAGCTCATTTCTGTGTGTTTTTTATTTCATGCTCCTAAATTCTAATGTTCGTATTGTTGCTAATGATTTTCTGAATTGAAATAATTGAAATAAATTTGATTTTTTAATCTTTTTTATTTTCGTTTTCTTAATACTTGATTCTTATATCATGTCATAAATCATTAAAAAATTCTACTATTTCATCTTGATTATCGATGTTTTGGGTTATAAGCTATAATTTAAACAAAATGTAAAAATTTTGTTTAATTAAAACAAAAAAAATTAATTAAAATACTTCAAATTATTAAAAGGGCTGTTGAAAACATACACAAGTACCGCAAGCAGAAACCAGAAATAAAATAAAAACATTAATTAAACAAACAAAAAAATATAATAAAATTAATTAAAACAAATACTAATAAACTTCTTAAAAAGCCTACAGCTGCAAACAGAAACATAATGATAAACATAAAACCGCCAAAACCTTGCAAAATAAGGTTTAGAAAATACATAGGCTGAAGTGACAACCAAAATAAAAGATTTAAAAACCAAAAAGAGAAATGATCAGGAAAAAGAAACCAAAAACTAAAAATATAAATTTAAGAAAATAATATTAAAAAAAGGAGAAAAATAAATAGAAAAATATTAAAATATTAAAATTAATTAAAAACAATTAAAAACCCCGATAAATGGCGGGAAAAGGCTTAAAATTCTGTGATTGGTCGAACTGGATTTCTAAAGGAATAAAACCCGCCATAATCAAATAAGTTCTAGAAAACACTCCAAAATTAGATAATAATCGAATATCAACTCGAAATAATCGAATATCATAATCGAAATATCAACTTTGACTCCATGCCCTTCAGCAGCGCTTGTTTGCTACTTCACGGTATGTTGTTTGCATGAATGTCTACAAGGTTTATGTCATGATGAGACAATAAACTGCACCCACAAATATATTAATTTAATTAAAAATCTCGGTTTTAATTGTATCATAAATATTTTTTTAAGTAATAGATTAATTTAAAACGTAAATTTATTATTACTTATTATTCCCCTCTCTAGAGTGACCAATAAATAATAAGCTTTTGAACAAAAATTCTAATAGCTATGCAACATTATAGAATTCCGAAAATCACTCAGCCAAAAAGAGGCAATCCCACCAAATCCAATTCACAAGTAGAAGAATCTTCCATCCCAAATAAAATATCAAAAACTACGTGCAGAACACAAACGCACTCTGAGCACGGTTCGCCACCGTAAAAGTGAAAGAACTACAGCAGCAGATTCATGGATTGACTAGGTGTCGTGATTACCTGATCGCCGAAAATCGGGCCTTGAAGATCGGGATCAACGACCAAAGTGGAGTCTTGATAGCTTCATTCACAGAGACAGAATTAGAGAAACGTGTGCTCGGCCGAGATCTCACCGTGAATCTAAATCTAATTCCTGCAAGCCATCTCCCAAAAGTCGCAAACCCAGACAAGACTCCAAGGACCAGCAAGAAGCATTACCCCAGCAAAAAAATTGACGCCGTGAACGTCGCCTGGCTGAGGAGCTATCATTCTTGCAAATTCGTCAAAATTGCTGGAGGAAGCCACTGCGCTTGTAGCTGAACAATATCCAGAATGCGTGAAACAAGATCCGCCGGCTTTTTAAGTCCGTGTTGATAAAAAGGACGAGATGCAGTTAAGTATGGACATGGGACAAATGGTAGTGAAAACTCAAACCAGGCAACCAGAGGCCATAGAGATCCAAGAATCGTCAAGTTTTCACGAATACAGGACCGACTTCTTTGGTGACAAAATTTGTCACACAGTTCCTCAAGTTGAGACAACAAAAATTAACATCTCTCACCGCAAGAAATACTCTGTGAACATGGACAAGTACGATCGTGATATCATCATCGATCTAAGAGAGTTGCTGGATTAATCAGTAACAAGATAAACATCCGATTTCGGAATCAGAGTTTCTCGACCCCAAACTCGCTGAAGATAGATAACCCTATTAGAATGTTAAGAGTTGTTGCGGCAAAGGATGACAATAGTTATATGGCTGGTATAAATGTTTCGCATACGATTATCATGGGTGTAGTGTATATATAATTAGTTATGATTGTTAATATATAAATGTGAAAGCTTCAGAGGTGTTATTTATTTAAATTAGTTTTCCCGACAATTTAATTTAAGTAGTGACTTTGATAATTTTCCTATGAATTAACTTAGTAAATTGTGTGGTTATCGGTAAATTAGATAAATAATTTAATAAATAATTTAATAAATTAGTAATTTTATGTTTTCTCGTTAAATTAATGGGTAAAGTTTTTAAATTATTCCGACAGTCAGTAAAGTTCGAAAAAAAATTTTACATTGTAATATGTTTGGGTATGCATGTATGCAGTAAATGTAAACAAATTTTCAAGGCTGCCTAAATTGGATATGTTTTGGTAATGTAAATTAATAAAATTTTATACTGGAGGGTTTTATCAAAATCAAATATGTGGGAGTGATGTCCAATTATGAATATTAAAAACATTGTTTTAATATTCAGAATTAAGTATACGTTTTTGATTTTAATAAAATTTAGTAGAAATTATACTGTTGGGCAAAAACTTATTAAGCCCATATTTGTTTGACCAGCACGATAATGCCTGTGTGTTTTTGAGCAGAAAACTTAAATTTAAAAAGAAAAATGGAAAATGTAAAGAAAAATAAAATAATTAAAATTTTTATACAAAAAAATGTAAAAATTTAATAATAAATCAAAAGGAATTAAAAGCTTATAATTTTGGAATATTCTGGAAAATTCCTTGTTTTACCGTATCAAAACACACACACGCAAAATCGTGATATATAAGGCAGTGCTGGTCAAGCAAATTTTAGTACTTCCTTTAAAAAATTTGTAGTACTTTCTTTAAAATTTTTATAGTACGTTTTCAGTGCTTACTCTCTAAAAAGTTTTTTACTCTGATTTTGAAACAATTATATTTGCACGATTAATTTTACTAAGAAATTGGAAAAGTAAATATTATTGTTTTTTTTTACCATTCATAATTGTGTTGAGCCAGAACACAAACGGACTTGAAAATTGTTTAAATGCATCTGTAATACAGCACGAAAACCCAGCACCAACATAACTTAAAATACAATATACAACACCAACTAAACACTTTAAAATCTGAGAGAACATAAATAAATATAAAATCCAAAAACATAAAATTAAAATAAAATAAATACAAAATGCATCAAGAACCACACAAAATCTACATAAATAATAACATAATAACAAGAAAATTTGACCGTAAAATGACCATTTATATAAAAGTAAAAATTAATGAATTAAATGAATAAAAATAAAATATTTTTGGTTGAATAAATTTAATTAAAAATGTTAAAAATAAATTACCAATTTAAAAATTAAGAAAATAAAAAAAATTTAATTTAGATAACACAAATAATTTCAAGGTCAAATTTGTTTAATCGCAATAAAAATAACACACAAGGTTAAGGTCAAATTATAGGTATATATACTGATGAGTTTTGACAAATTATCACCCTAAATTTGTTGCAAACTTAGCTTATTTTTCAGTCTTATTTTTCAGAAGAAATTGTAGTCTAAATTGAGTTTGTGTGCGATGCAACTGAGAGCCGTGCTTTCAGGCAATTAACTTTAGTAAGTGTTTTGTCTGAACACGACAACTTTCATTTGCTGTACATTACCGTAGGAAGCGATATAGATGAATGCTTAATGAATTTTCTGACCATTTATGAAACTATATGCACGAATGTTTATGAACTTATTGACCAATTTGATTAAATATATTGTGATGAAGCGATGAACAATGATGATGCATATAAACATCCGATTACTATGTGAAATATGTCATGTCGAATTAACCGTACTATGCTCGAAACTTTTACTCAACTGATATGGTAAAATTTAATTTTTCCTTTTTTGATCCACAGCCAAACATAAAGCAAGGAAGTAAAATTACGCATAACTATTGAACTGTGTAAGTGCGGTGTAAGTCCTCCAACAGTCGTTCCGTGAAGGTTCCGGCGTGAGAACGCAGGAACCCAAACGTCAAATCACTGAACTAAATAGCGAAAGAGAGTAGCTTGAGAGTGGGTCTTCTGGCTCAACTTTCTTGCACTCAATTTCGATAAAATCAACATAAACTTTTTTACCACAATCGGCTAAAAATTACTAACACCGAGTAGTCCGGTGGGCACTCATTAAATATAATATGAACATAAATAGATCATAAGAACAAGGAAAGGGAAAGGGTAGCATGGAAAGTTGCGAAATCGTTGCAACAGTTAAAATGAATAGCCATAGGAAAAAGATTAATCCGAACGAATAAAATCATGAAAAATAATGTTTTAAATAATATGTAAGAATTGAGTAAAATTTTTAAGTTGAGACGGAAAATTTGGGCGGAACTCTGGGCAAATTTTCGGAAATAATTAAAATATTTATCATAAAACTGTAAAATAAGGTCGGAAAACTGCTCAAATTTTCCGAATTAATTAAAATACTTATCGAAAATAGTAAAGTAAAAGCGGAATGTTGTTCAATTGTTACTATAATATTCTTATAAAACTGTAAAATAAGGGCGGAACGCTGCTCAAATTTTCCGAATTAATTAAAATACTTATCGAAAATAGTAAAGTAAAAGCGGAATGTTGTTCAATTGTTACTATAATATTCTTATAAAACTGTAAAATAAGGGCGGAACGCTGCTCAAATTTTCCGAATCAATGAAAATACTTTATCGAAAACTGAAAAATAATGATGGGTTACGGCTAAATTTTTATAAGAAAAAAGATTTTTTTAAGCTGAGGAATAAGAACGAATCCTTACACAAAAATTTGATAATAATAATGATAATTATAATAATAGTAAAAATAATAATAATATTAATGGTTGTAATGAGAATAATAATAATAGAAATAGCAGCGATAAGGGATAGCACATATAATAGTACAATGGAAATGCTAGTATCAATAATAGGGAACTTACTCTTATAATAGGGATAAGAGTAAGAGAGATACTGTGTGGATATTTACCATAACGAAGGGTTTACAGGACATAGAAAATCATCAACACGGACAACGATAAGAAGGACTAAGCGAATGGACATAAAGATAGATGATATGAGAGTATAGGTTAACATTTGAAGGAGATAGGAAAGCAATGGGACCTAAAAATCGAAATCGAGCACAGGCCTTCTATCGGCAGCTCGTTGGACCCATTGATCGTTCGGTCAATTATTGCATTAGTAGTAGCGCTCACTTTTTGCATACGATCCACCCACTCGAACACAGTTAAAAGTTGCTTAGCAACAGGTGCCGAGTGGTAAGCGAAAATATTTGTATGGGGTTGTCTGGGTAACAACCATATAGTCGCGAAACCCACCAGTAGTATACAATTAGACAAGATAAATAAGAAATTGGATATAGTGTCATGGTTGAGTCTGTGTTTGCTTGGTGATCGCACAAGAAAAATAGTGATGTGTGAGTTAGTAAGTAAATAATTAGTACTAAATATATATATATATATATATATATATATATATATATATATATATTGCTAAAAATAAATAATTTGTATAAATATTAATATAAAATAAATTATATTCATAAGTAGTTATAAGTGCTTATAATAATAGTATATTTATACAAAAATAGTAATTTTTAATAAATAATTAAGCGTTCAATTAATATAAATTAAACTAAAATCTTTAGTTTGAACGAAGAAACATTTCGGTATCAAATCACAATGCAATTATATTGTAACAGAGAAAACCTCGGTAGAATCGAATTACCATTGAAAAATACATTTTCAAATGTAATTAGAGAATTTTGGTTTGATACATTTATAGACGAGTATAAAAACTGAGAACTGTATTGTGCAAGAACTACAAAAAACACATATAGCCAGAAATCAGCAAAACAAAAGTGTGATTTAAAAGCTAATTGAGAACCGTGAGAAAATAATTCTTGGACAAGTAAAAGATTTTCTGAGAGCAACAGATTTATTGTTAGAAATGTATTAACTTATTCTTAAGTTTAAATACTGTTGTTGTGAACAGATTTAGGATTTTATAAAATAGATAACGATTCTAAAAAACCATGACCTGAGTAAATCGCTCGAAAAAGTTTTTTAGAATCGTCGATTTCAGAATTTAATGGTAGACAACAGTTTTCTAGAGGAAGTTAATTGTCAATAGTTAACTCCTAACATTATCACCGACTCTTAAGAATAATTTATCGGGCAAACTTTGGGAATCCATCATATTTTTCCTTTCACTTTAGAGCGAATCTGTAGATACTTTTGGACCCAGGGCTGTTGGACAAAACCGATATTTGTTCTTCTGTTACTTTTATTGGAACAAATTAAATTATCTTTGTTATTTACGTGTGAATCTTTTGAAGTCAGATTTAATCGGTGTTGATCATTATTCCCACTGACGAACTCAACCGAATTTTTTCTATTAGTAAGTGCATTGACAGTTCACATTACGTGCGCTAACTCTTTGGTGGCATTCTACTAGTTTGGTACATCACTAACGTGGTTAAATTAATGAATATTGTTGAAAGATTGCATTAGAGACATAAGATAAACATGTAACTCACCAATCCATTAAGTGATCACACTGAGTAGATAGAGAAATAGCAAAAGACATAGTCATTTTTATAATCACTCATAATTCTGTGGAAATAGTGGAATTTAACAGTGCCAATGTCGTTGTAAACATTTACCTTATAAAATAAATGAAAGTTGTTAAATAGGTTTGCAACGATAACTTTGACACGGTGTTTATTCCGTCCACTGGATTCAGACCTAGACCGTAACGCTCTTAACTATATCCGAACAGACGGATGTTAAATAAAACGTCCCTTAGAGTAATCCATATTAATTTATTGTCTCGTTCAGAACAATCGGGATCCCACGTTTACGTCTCTGCTCACGTCGCAGACTAATGGAGACAAGCGTGGCGACGCGCCAACCAAGAGCGATATTCCGACGTGCGGCCGCCAGAAGGAAACCGGCGAGAAGACGCGCTCCTAGTGTAGCTTACGATGGGACAATTCAAGAAGGAGGGCCGACGCAGTGACCCAAGTCCGGCCCACGATATCTATGTGCGGGCCCAGGCACTTCTACACCACCTCCTGAATCACCAACGCCTCGTAAACTCCTCGGTGGATCGGGCCAGAAAATACTTGGCCAACGTCGAGGACGATCTCGCGACCGGGCGACTGGCGGACGCCTATCCAACACCTCCGAGACCGGTCCGGAATACAAAGCGGCCTGTGTTCGGGATCCCGAACTGCTCTCCAGAAGAGGGAGTGAGGAGGTTTTTCGAGGATGCTTAACTCCCTCGAGTTAATCAACATTAATCGTCCCAGTCTATTTCAAATTTATTTTTTGGTTGTTTAATAATAGAATCTTACATTTGAGATGCGGTTTTCATTTATTTCGATAAGAATTTCCCAATTTATGTTTTACATTAATCGCATGCTTGTGAATTATAAATTAGTAATCAAAGTGTTAATATCTATTATCCCCAGCAATGGAACCTCTCCAAATCCTGCGAACCGAACTGACCCGTGCTCAACAGACCAACAAGGCTTTACACGATCAAATAATTCAGTTAACACGAGAAATTCACCAAACGAAAGCTACCTGGGTGGACCCGATTAAGATCAAACCGCTACATCAAAGGCTCACTGCTGCTCAAAAGGAGTGGGCCGATGAGAAACAAATAAATCAAAATCTCCGAACGCAGATACGAGGGTTGGAGGTCGCCTTGTCCGCTAGTCAGGAAGGAGCGGCCGTAACCTCCCCTCTCGTTTTCGCCCCGGCTCAGTTAGCTTACCGTGAGTCGGTAGCCAATTCACCATTGGCCTCAACCCCTGTTTCAGCAACAACCACCAGCTATCGTCCAGGACGCAAAGAACGTGCCAGGCGCCGAGCCGCGCGATTGTTAAACGGACAAAAATGGTGGGTTACAGGGTTTCGAATCTTGCTTATCCTTCTAGTTGCCCCAGTAACGCCATACAAAATGCTGCTAATCGCCACTTGGCACCCGTTGCTAGGCAACGTTGTTAATGTGTTCAAGTGGTGGATTGTCCGCAAAAATTGAGTATTATCGCTAGTACTGTAGTTGCTCGGACAACCCTCGGGTTCACGAGCTGTCGATAGAAGACCTATGCTCGCTTTGCTCTGTCCCTCGTTGCCATTCAAGATTAGGTTCTTATTTGCCCGTGGAAAGATGAAACGAAGGTTCGGTGACGTGATGCGAATATTCATGATAACGCTGGCATACAAATATATCAAAGGAACAAATTGATTAAGAATACGACTACTCTATTGAATCAACAACACGCGCAATATTTACGAGTTAATGGTCTTGAAGCTGGATTGCTCGACGTCGGGCACGTTCCTTGCGTCCCGGCCGACGATTATTTGTTGGAGGGATAGATTGCTTCACTGATTGGGTGTTTTTCTGCGGCATCTGGGTTGGGGCGAAGACGAGCGGGTATGTTACCGCTTCCCCCTCCCGGCAGACTGCTAGGGCGACTTCTAGTCCTCGAATTTGCGTGCGTAGGCTCTGATTGAGCTACCGCTCTTCCGCCCAACCTTTCTGTGCCGCCGTGAGTCGGTGGTAGACCGCTTTCGTTTTTGCGGGATCAGACCGTGTTGCTTTCATCTGCTGCATTTCTCGGGTCAGTTGGATAATTTGGGTGAGCAGCTCCGCGTTCGACTGCCTCGCGTGATCCAGTTTAGTTTGTAGGATTTGTAGAGAAGACATCACTATAGCAAAAGATATCATTTTAATTTATTATTGATTAAATTAGATCATCATTTATCTAGTTAAACAAAATCACGGAACAATTCTAGCTATAAGAAGAAATAACACGAATGACTTTTAATAATTTTTTAAATCAATTACGACATGCAGACTATCACTATCGAATTTAGTCCTCGGGAAAATGTCTTCTCAGGCTTTTCTTTAGAGCCGCCACCGTATAGGGTCGTCGGGTATCACGGACTGGGCGAGGTGGGTAGGCTTCTGCAATCCGCCCGGCGAGGATGTCTTCTACCACGTTTGCGAGATACATCCTCGCCTTAACCACCTGTAGGTTCACCTGCTCCTGCACCCTTTCCCATTGGGTGAGGAGGTTCTGTGCGTTCATGTAGGTCTCCGCAGCTGGATATTGCTGTCCCGCGAGTCCGCAGGGGTCCTTTTCCCAGCCTAGTATCCTCCAAGTAGTAGGATATGGCCACTGTTGTCGTAACTGGTCGAATATTCCCGTAGTTGGCGGGGCTCCTGTCCGTCCCTGTTTGTCTGTCTCTCGACTGGTGATTCGTTCGGGCGACATGTCTAAAACATCATCGTTATTAGATTCGATTAATTCACGCACATTAGATCATTAGCAAATAAATGGTGCCTATGTTATTGTTAAGGGAGTTATCTAAATTAAAACTTATCGAATTCTAGCAGCTTTATATTTGGTTGTGATTCTTTCGAAACGGGTGGGCGGTTTATCTAGACGCTTTAGGTGCGCTATATCTCGTCGATTAATTCCTCCCGACGCTCTTATACATCCATTTAAGGTTACAACAATCAAGTACTACTCTGATACTATGAAAATTGGTTCGCGGACATCTCGGTGGACAGGGGTTCACTCACATCTGCGAATTTCTGGTTGATAAGTTAAACGTGACTATTGCTTTCCTTTACTCGATGGGACGTTGGTGAGAGGGTTATATTATCTTACGGCCTGGCCCGTTAGTGTGCACTCCTTTATAGTGCGATATATACTAGTATAATTAATAATATATGTGAGATAAATCTACTAATTAACTTATTTTAATCTAAATAGGTATGTTAATTCTAAGGTACTATAGATTCGATATTATGTGTAGCATTTCAGTATATTGACGTAAGATAACTTAAACTTTCATCCAATTTTATTTAACAATTTTATATGCAGGTGATTCGAACTTTTAAGGGCGAGGCCGGATGTTGAACCGGATAAATCAATTGTGCGTAGACGTATTGTTTGGCAATCTCACGTGCGTGATTTCCGGCGGATCTTGCCATTGCGACTTAAGCGGTTGAAAGGAAGTGATTTAGCATGTTTACATCCGGTAATTAAGTTCATTGTATTTCATTTTCAGGATTATCGATCGACGGATTCGTCTAAGCCTAGCTAAGTCAATTCGGGTGAGTTATTACGTTGATTAATTTGAATGTATCTTACTGACATTTTAAGGAAAAACTTCTTACTACAATTGAGGCTTTCAAGCAGATGCAATCCCATACCTTTGGAATATTTTCTTTATGTGGAATTTTATTTGTTCAAAGGAAAAAATCGGTAGTAAGCCTTCTTGCGATTTAACAATTTATGTAATGTTAAAAATAAAATTTTTCTCTCATCTTAAAACGTTGATTCTTGTAATTATATTAATTTGGTTTAAACAATAATTCATTTATTTCGTCTGTGATCACTTTACTTTAGTCCCTGAATTTGTTTCATTTAAAGAAAACTTTATTTCTAATCTATAAATTATTCTAATCCTAATCAAGGGACGGTTTTAATACTATATTTTGATTTCCATTACTCGATTTTCTTACATTTTTCTTTTCAACTAAATAAATCAACCTTTACTTTAACTCTATGAAATTACTTTAATATTAACCCAATACTATTAAATCCATGAATCCAGTTTTTCTTTATCCTTATTCAAGGATTCACTTGATCTCTACTAAAGAAGTTATTTTACTTTTATTCAAATTACTGAATGACTTGGTTTAGTCGGCATCGTTCTTTAGTTTAAGTAACGCATTATTGTTAATCAAGGAATTTATATCATTTAATCGACAATTAATATAAGAAAATTTTATTCTTAACCCATAAACTACGTGAACTTTAATCGTTTTAATTAAGTTAATTTAATCAATATGTACGTTTACGTAAAATTCCTTTAAGTTTAATCAAAATGAAACAAATTCAGCTTAATCAACGAGTTATTTGTCTTTAGTCAATAATCAATAATTTAATTTAATTGAGTTAATGAGTTATTTATCTAATGATTTTTTAAATTTAAATTAGTATGCTAATGATTAGTTTATTTCACATTATTAATACACGTCAGCTATATCAACGATTTTAATGTAATTTATTCCCGTACCCTTTCCCTTTAATAGGCCTTAGGCGCATTTTATGTTTATATTATATTTACTGAGTGCCCACTGGACTACTCGGTGTGATGATTTTGAGCCGTGTGTAGTTTGAACTTTAGGTCGATTTTACTGAAAGGAGAAACGAGGAAGCAGCCAGAGACTTCTTCCTTATTTCTCGTTTCATCTATAAGGACAATATTGACGTTACGACCCCTGCGTTCCGCACGCTGAGTCTTCACGGGTACATATCATTGGCGATTCTCCACGCTCTTACACAAATCTGTACTGTGTAGATTTTGCTTTCTTGCGTTATGTGTCGGCTGTGGGCCGGAAAAATTTCGACAAAAATTAAGTTTAGTTTATTTTAATATATAAAAACAATGTATTAATATTAATAATATTTATTAATTATAAAAAAAAATGAACATAATTACCATTCCTTGCCAATCCATAAAAATCGCATAAAATTGCATATAATAAAATAAAACAAAAATACCTCTCCCCCCACGCCGACATCCAAGCTGAGCTCTACCGAGGTTGCAAAGATGAGACGTGGAGAGAGAGTTCCAAAATGAACATTTCTCACCTAAAAATTAAGATTCTGAAGGTAAAAATTTTTTTAAACAGAATTAAACGATTTCAAAAATGATTCTGCAAATGGTTAAGTTAAATGTGAAAATGGATCAGTATTTATACCTATTTTTCTCGCATGTTAAATTTGATGCAGTAAAACAAAATTCGACCTTGTTATTTTCTAGTAAATTCTATTCTTTAATTTTATATTTTTTCCATTTATTTTAATAATTTTTCGTTTAGAATTTTTATTGAATTATTACTAATTCAAATTCTTTGATTTAAGTTCATTTTCATGAACTTTTTATTAATTTTTCAATTTTGTCGAATTTGTTGTGTTTTCTTGTTATGTTTGTGTTGGTATCGTGCGGATCTTGGTGCGTTTTGTTATTATTTTAATTTATTTTTATGTTTATTATTTTATTTTTTAATTCCCTTTTTTCTCATATTTGATGGGGTTTAATTGATGTTTAATAGGTTTATTTAAATTTGCATGTTATATTTGCGTGTGTGTTACTGATCCATTAAAACATTCCTCAAGGCCGTTTACGTTCTGGCCCAACAAAAATAACGTTTCAATGTGTTGTCGTCTGTAAATGTTACTTGTCTTATGATCTAATTACATCAATCTTATGTGTGCTTTAGTCCAAAAATCGTGGTAGAATCTCTTTTATTTCATATCAAACTCCAACATCAAAATTCCCAACCTAAGGGGGACCAATCATCAAAAACCGAGCAGACGTCTTCTAACGACAGCTCGTTGGACCCAGGGATTGTCCGAGCAATTACAGCATTAGTAATGGCGCTCACTTTTTGCGTACAATCCACCCACTCGAACACATTTCTAACGTTGCTTAGCAACGGGTGCCAAGTGGTAGCTAAAAGGTTTATATGGCGCTACTGGGGTAAACAGAGGAATATTTAAACAAACTTCAACACCCAGTAACCCACAAAATGTGAAATTTGTAAAGGGGGCGGGGGGTTAAAAATTGTTTGACACAATTATGTTAAAGGTGTCGCTGGAAGTTTGACAATTGTGGACAAGGGGGAGGGGCGGTTAAAAATTGTCTAAAAACTGGTTACATATTAAATAGTAAAATTGAATTAAAATGTTAGAAACATTGATTTCTCAATCAAATATCATATCAACTTTAGAACATGATTCTAAAGCTAGTAACTAAGTGTATTTTTTCTGTTTTTATTAAAAAGTAAGAGATAAATAAATTATTTTCAAGTTTTGAATTAAGCATAAATTAATTTATATATTTTGATTGTAAAACATTTGTTTAATAAACACATTTAATTCGCAAAATTTTGAAATTATGAATAGCCGTGAAAGTCAACAAGTTATGTAACGTTTAAGTTTAGTATAAAATAGATTGTAAATCAATTCATTTAGAAATTTCGACCAATTAGATGAAGGATCACCTATTCTCATTCATTCACGCAATGTGGTTATTCAACCTAGTTCGAAAACTTTGGAAGATGATTCTAAAGCTAGTAATAAAATCACCACTAAAAACGTTGTGGATTATTCTTGGGAAGACAGATATACCTTGGGACATTTGATTTCATATCATCCACACACATGCTTAATAGCATATGTTTTATCCATATCGAATAATTACATGATCAGAATTCTCAATGAACAGCATTCAGCTCGATGTCTAATTAAAGATTTTACAGGAGAAATTACTGATATAGCATTTAGTAAAAGTCATATACCATATGTAGCTTCAATTGATATTAATGGAAGTGTGAAAGTTAATAAGGTAAAAGAATTAATTTAAATTTATAAATTATAATGTTATAAAATTTATTTGAAAAAATGGTCGCTAACATATAACGTAGTGTGTTTTTATCCAAAGCATTAAGATTAAGTTCAATTTTTAAAGGATTTAATTTTATAAAACTGTATTTTGCTAGAGTATATTGGGCATAGATTATTTGATTTTTTTTCCAAGTTCATAATTTTCCTAAATGATTTTATAATTAAATTTCGTTTATAATCTGTTATTATCCGTCAAAATTTAGATTAATATAAACGCAGAAGTGATTGAATCTCAATTAATTTTGAATATCAAAGCGGTTCCGTCAATGGAATCCGTTAAATCAATGAAAGTCTCATACAGTCGGGTAATGTGGTGTTGGCATAATGATATAGATGAAAATGGAGTTGAAGAAACCGATGTAGTAGGGACAAATATCTCACTTCTTCTCGGCGTTGTCCATAGCTCAACTGTAAGATGGAAATGTTTGTTGACATTTGCTCTCATCGTCGTCGATTCAGTTTGAAGTCATGCAAATCGATACAATCGAGAATGAGTTATCCACTCAATCTGTCAACGGACAGTACGAACCACGCATTGACCGAGCCGGGCTTCGTGCGATTTCCTCAAGTTTTCAGGAGCAGTTTTATGAAAGCGAAAGCCTTGCAGATTTATTTCTTCCGTATATGGTGTATACGGCTCCTGGTGATGATTCAAAAATCACCAGTCTCGCTATCAGTAGTGATGCTGCGGCTTTCGCGGTAGCACTGCGTGATGGAACTGTTAGATTCTTCACTTTAGATGGCAGTGTTTCATCGGGCTTGAAGTTAGTTTCATTTATTGATCGTATATTTAGTGAACCCATAAAGGTTGGGTGGGAGCATGTAAATATTTAGCTATTAGCGTTATTCTTTGTCGAGTTAATGTTGTTTTTTAGTAAGATGTAAAAAACATGTCAACATTTTATTTTTATTAGTTTCCACTGAACACTACCAAAGGTAACAAAAGAAAAATAAATAAATTGATTTTTTAGGAATTTGATTTGCTGTATTAGTTTTATAAGATATGTCCTTTATGAATGCTTTTTAATGTATTATACTAAATTTTAACTGAAATGGTGAATAAAAATTAAAAATCGATATTCAAACACAATTTTGAATTGTTTGTTTAAAGGGGTAGTAAAAAGGCTTGAAACGTTAATTTTAATGTGTAATTTAATGATATTTTATTGCTATTTTAATGTTCAACGAATTATAAATCTGAAAGGAAATGATATAGGTTAGTGAAACATGCTTTTTAAAACTTATTGGGAAATTATTTGACTTTATATCCAACTCCGCAGCTAGTTTACACAATGTACAATAGATTATGCCTATTGGAATGGTTTTACCGTCGAAGGAATAAATTAGGTGACAGCAATGGAACAGGGGATACGAGTGATGCAAAATGTTTTCCTATTGATTGACTTATTTTAACCCACAAGATAAAAGAAAATCTAATTTGCACTTAAAAATCAATAAATAAACAAATTTGAATTATATCTGTCACAAAGAATTAATTATGTTTGGTCTCTAATTTTCTAAATTTAATTGAAAAGCACCTCTCTGTTCCTAAGCATCGTATATGTAACCTTTTTATTCTGTTAATTCTGAAATGTATTTGTATCCTTATTCTTATGGAACACAATCTTTGCCATGCTCTTCGTTGGGATTACATAATTCACTGAACAAAATGAAATGTGTTAAATGGTTGGGACAAAATGTAGCACTTCTCTCCTTGTTATATTACATGAATCATAGTGGGGTTGAATCTCTTATAATCAATCCGATTGGTTATCAATTTTAAACAGAAAATTGAAAACTTAGGAAAAAGTAAATTGACAAGATTGCCAAAATATAAAATATATTATAAGGATGAAATTGATTTCTATATTTACCGTTATCGCATTTGTTCCAAGTCATCACAGTGACTAGAGTCAGATCTGATATAGTTTATTGTTCAAATTGTAAATCACGAACTGCTTAATGCTCCAAATAATGATTCAACAGTAATTTTATACACGCATTAGGGAGGCATACTCGTGGCGACCATTTAATGGAGAAGCCGTATGGAGCTTATTATTTCTAGACGATTGTCGGCCCGGTAGCAATATGTAAGCAAAACTGATACTACATAACTATTACCCGATTTGACTTTATTATCGTTAGTGATTCGTTTTGGTGTCATGTCGTTGTTGGCGGTGCATTCAATCGGGAATTGAAATTGTTCCGTTGTGACAAGTGGGATTGCATCCAAACAATCTCCTTTCAATCTCCGGTTACTCCGTGTTTATTGTCTGCCCATATCGACCAATCCGCACGGTTTCTAATCATGTCTGATATTAGACGCAAAGCCCTCTATGTGTTGGAGTTGGATTCGATTGATAACAATAAAACAAAATTGTTCAAAAATGTCCAAGAGTTCGTGCTTACCCAATCGCTATTATCATTTGATATCAATGTAATTACTAACACTGCAAGTTCCGGTGAGTCGATTTGATGGATTTCTAGTAGCTTTGACATTAGGATATTTTTTTTATCTAGATGAGGAGAATCAAATTGTTATCAAAATGTTCACTATTACTAAAGGGTAAGTGATAAGGGATTTTGGAAATTGGATTGACTAACTTTTAGAGCATTCCAAAAGATGCGTGTATCTTATGTGTCACGTGGTCACCGTTTGAATGAGATTCTTGTTGATATTAATGACGAAATTGCTGACCGCGACACGCCACATGTTGAACTTGATCAATTGCCGGTATCAACCAGCTTATTGACTCATGTTAATCTTGTTGCTACCTGACTTGTCCATGATATATTATCTTGCTTTCTCTCTAGGTATCCAGTTTGCCATCGGCAAATAGCAGCTTCCAGGACCCTGCAATCATTAGCACACAAATGCACTCAAATATGGGCATTTTATCGTCTTTACCCACAGAAATGCCTCCGACTTTGCAACATTTATTTTCAGGAGCAAAAGACAGGAAGCTGGTTGTGAATGATTCCGGTGACGAGTCTGGAGATGAGGCGTCTCTCGTGGAGCTGTTAATGTAAGGATACAACAATGATAGGTATTAGTGAGTTCTTATTGGTGGATTAAGGCAACGCAAAAAAGATACGAACGAGGATGAAGAGGACGAAATTACATGTCGTAAACAAAACGAAGTCCCCATTCCTGATAATAAATTTCCAGTTTCCAGCGACATGGAGGAAGAATGTGGAGGATTCCCTATGCCGCCGTGTACAGAGAATCCAGCATGGTGAGAGAAATAGAGAGGAATCGATAATAATAGTAATGATAATTATTGCCAATCAAGGAACTCTACAAGTGACGTCCAATTCGACTCCTCGTTGAGACCTGTGATAGCAGATCAGCCGAAAGAAAACAAAGACTATATGGTCAATGGAACTAGTGAACTGCCGATTTTGTCACGATTGGAAGCAATGATAAGAATGCAAACCCAGCAGTTGGAGATATTGACAAAAACCGTGAGGGAATTGCAGAATGAGCGTGGCAATAATTTGTGCCGATGCGGATGCAAGGAGATATGTCAGCAACAGCAACAGTCTGCAGAAAGGGTGATTGAACAGTTAATTAAGTCATGTCAGCAATCGGTTACGCAATGGCTAGAGCAAATGCGACTTTCAGAGATGATAGAACGTGGTAAGTATAATTTTGTGGGTTGATTGATGGATTATCACTGTTACCGAGTGGTTACGTAATATATCATTAATAATGGTAATAATTCAGTAATATCACGTTTGATTGGGGAAATGAATACACGTCTAGATGATGTGATCCGCATCAAATTGGCATCTGTCGAATCAGGTTGTCGGGAATTTCTTAGCAGTTTATTGCACGATAAGGTATCATATTGGTTGTTGAGTAATCAGATGACGTAATGCGTATGGTAAACGTAGAAATTCATCTCCTTCATTGCCAATATCATTGCCGATTGTCTTGATAAGCCACTAAGAGCTGCTTATTTCGATATGTGCCGCAAGGAGCTCGCTCCAGCTTTGGGCAAGACTATCGATCGATTGTTTAACGATACAAGAGAGGTATTTGGTGATGGAATCAAGGAAGGTGAGATTATGGATATGATCTCAATTGGCGTGGATTGATAATGTTTCCAGTTCTTAGCTCAGTCGGTGACGCAAATAAAATATCGCTAAGGAATGTTGATGAACATTTGACAACTGGCATGACAACTCTACACAAATCACTCGGGATGGCAGTTACTGGAGAATTGAACGCAAGACTGACACAGCTGGTGAGTGAGGTGTCAACCAGTCGGTCAATTCTCACTGACGGATTCACAAAGCAACATGGCGAAATTATGCAAGTGAATCAGAAGTTGCACTCAATCAAGGTTGGTTATTATTATTATTTATATTTTTTATATTTATTATTATTATTATTTATTATTATTATTTATAATTATTATTATTTATATTTATTATTATTTAAATTTATTATTATTTAAATTTATTATTATTTATAATTATTATTATTTATATTATTATTTATTTTTATTATTTATTATTATTAATATTTATTATTATTTTTATTATTTATTATTAATATTATTATTTATATTAATTATTATTTATTATTATTATTATTATTTATAATTATTATTATTATTTATATTATTATTTATTATTATTTATTATTATTATTTATATTTATTATTATTATTTATTTTTTATTATTTTGATTAATATTATTTATTATTATTATTTATTTTTTATATTTATTATTATTATTTATATTTATTATTATTATTATTATTTTTATTTTTTTATTAATTATTATTTATTATTATTATTTATATTTATTATTATTTATATTTATTATTATTTATTTTATTATTAATATTATTATTTATATTAATTATTATTTATTATTATTATTTATACTTATTATTATTTATATTTATTATTATTATTTATTATTAATATTTATTATTATTATTTATTTTTAATATTATTTATTGTTATTATTATTATTTATATTTATTATTTTTTATATTTATTATTATTTATATTTATTATTATTTATATTATTATTATTTATATTTATTATTATTTATTTTTATTATTTATTATTAATATTATTATTTATATTAATTATTTATTATTATTATTATTATTATTGTTATTTATTATTATTATTATTTATATTATTATTATTATTTATATTTATTATTATTATTAATGATTAATAAAAATGAATCATGAAATCAATATTTAACACTAGATTTACTGGAATTGATTGTATAGCTAATTTTACTGAAACCCGTCATTTTGACGGATATCAGTAAATTGAGATTTTTGGTAAATTTTCATTATTTTTAAAATCAAACTAATATTTATATACAAATATTAATGTTTATTCATTACAATTTTTACAAGTATATGAAATTTTTGATGAACATTTCCCACAAATGTATTATAACACAAATATTGTTGGATTTGTTCTTTGTGCAAAATCCGATTTGGCAGGTCTTTCGAATAGTAGATTTCTGTGTGTCTTACTGGGGATTGGAATGACTGTTGGGTGTATCCTCATTACCATTGGCTAGTTCTTCAGCTAATTGAAAAATAAAGTATTTTCTTGATATTTTTATTCCGTTGGTTTCCCTATACAATATCTAATCGCTGATCGCAGCTAAATCCAATATGTTGTATAAGACTTGAAGAGGCCATCTACTGGACCCAGGCTTTGCCATTTAGCCAACAAAGTCCACTCTATTTAGTCTCCGGGACACGTTTAGAATTTTCCTCATTTTTTACAGACTTGTGTTTTGTATCTTTTTCAGCTTTTACTGTTGTTGGTAATTCTCTTTAATTTGCACGTGTAAAACCAACGAGAGTGGGTTTTTTTGCAAGTTGGAAGGCTCGTGAACAAATTGTCCGTGGTTACATTTCGTCGGTAGCTCAAACACGAATTCACCCAGATGTATGTGTATCATCTTTCCCCAAGTATGGGAAACCATTTTTAAGATATTTACTTCTGACATCCGATCTTAACCAAAATTTATCTGGTTTCTGATTCATATATTCAGTGAATTGGCACCTGGCCTTTGTTTGAAACAATTATTCATCAATTGTTATATGCACATCAGGCTTATAGCAATTCTGGCTATTTTCAATAAATGTTTTCCACATTTTGGAAATCAGTGAAACATTATCTGTTTTCAAACGTTAACTTCTCTCTTTTTTTTGTCAAATCGTATGAATCGAAGAATTTCCATAAATTTGCATTGTTTCGGTAAAGAATTTTGGGCCCCATTTCTTCGACCATAAATACGATGCCTTCAACGGTTTTGCCTCATATGTTCCTTTAACATACAGAATTGATAGAAAAGCATACAATCGTGACTTGGTAATTGTCTACATAACTCTACATGCCTCTTATTCCCTAGACCTTTCAATATGATTTATCATACTTTCATCAATGATCAGTTGAAATGTGCTTCGTACATTTCCAAGCATATTATTTCTTTTAGCATACTCAGTTGGACCTGGCATTTCTTTATATATGACATGAGCTCGGGGCTTTTCACTACCTCCACCTTCATCTAGTATTTCCCATTCTCCATCAAAAGAATTTTAGTTCTCTTTCTACAGCTACGCATGTTACGAAAATTTTCATCCTCGACAAGTTCAATTTTATCTCCAATTTCATGATTGATTTCAGATAAAACTGCATCGTCTGCATCGGAATCTAATTTGGTGTCAGATAGTTCTTCATTTATGCTGGTTATTTTGAGCAGCAATTCAATGTCTTTCAGAGACCTTTTCATAATGCCCCTAGTCAAAATCAAAATAAATATGACACAAAGCCGTTTATATCCTTATATTTTCAAAAATGACCTTCAGAAATCAACCTTTCACAATTAACTACTAATTCTTTCGGCACCTCAAACAAAGACAAATAACCTATAATTAAGTGAATTGACATGCGTAATCCTGTCCTGGCATAACCAAACTGATATTATCTTCACTCATTAAAGCAGTTGGAGAAAGTGTTGCCAAAAAACAGTACTTTTAAAACAAAAATCTGCTGGTAAAATAAACCCGTCAATTTGACGGGTATTCGGAAAAATCGGTATACTCGAAATTGGGCCTTGGTAAAAAACAAATTCAGATAAATACACATTTCAGTATATACATAATAATCAATATAAATTTCTAATTCAAAATGTTTTTGCTTTCCGATGTGTATTAACACTAAAAGTACGGAACCCGTCAAATTGAAAATAAAAAACGTTATCATTGCCTGCGTTACCAATGTAACCGTAACCATTGTAATCCAGGAATCGATTGACAGCAACGTGGAACACCGCTCCACAAACTCACTGCATCTCGGCCAGGCCAATTCAATGGTGAACATCAATATGCACGACCAGCAGGCGTCACGGGAATTGAAACTGGATAAATTGATTATCGCCGGTGATTTCCAAGGCGCATTGAATGAGGTGAATTGATTATTGTGTGTGACACTGAAGATATTATCACGCTGTCACAGGCCCTCTCAATGACCGATATGCGTATCCTTCTCAAGGTGTGCAGCCGGATCAATACCAAGTCAGTACTCAGCTGCAATTCCCAGAAACCGTCGCTATTGCACAGCAGCAGCATTCTAGCTCTCATACAACAGTTGTCCAGGGAATTCCACGAAAGATTCGAGATAAAATTCGAGTTAGTTGCCATTGGCAACCGATTGGATATATTTTGATATATTGCTTAGATACTTGTTTGACGCGCTACTGTCCTTGGATACTAATGAAGCGGGCATTAAGGCCCATGTTGGCAAGGTGCTCAAGGGCGTCGTGCGCAGGTTGCAGGTATATCTCGATCGGGAGAACAGCCCGATCTTGAAGGATAAAGTTACGATGTTGTTACGGATCGCTTCGTCACGATTGGATTCCTCAGTTCCAGAATAATGAGGTTCCAGAATAATATTGTGTATATGTTCATTTATATGCATGTATAACTTTGTAGATGAATTCTACTTTTAATAAAAAATTCTTGTCGTCTTTGATTGGTTTGTTGTGATGCGTTATTTATTAGCTGTTGGGTAACTTGGTGTTGATCAATCCGAATTGGTATTAATTGCATTAAATAATTATATTTTTTATACATCTTTTGAAAAAACTCTTCGAATATGTAAACAAAATAATAATTTGGTTTATGATTATTTTATAAAACTTACCAATATAATTTACAATTTATGCTTGTTTTCGGATTTCAAGTTTTGTTTTTTTTTTGACAGAAATGTCTGAAAAATTAAATTAAATATTAGTTTTAAGTAAATCCTTAAAATTTAGATTAAAAATTTTTCCGCCATTTCTAAAATATTTCAAAAATGTCAATAAATTAATTTATAGGTGTTGGGCCAGAACACAAACGGCCTTGTAAATGTTTAAATGAATCGGTAACACACATGCAGATTTAAATTCAAACCTATTAAAACACCAATTAAACCCACCAAAATATGAGAGGAAAAACAATAAAATCATAAACAAAAATAAATTAAAATAATAACAAAAAGCAACAAGATCCGCACGATATAAATATAAACATAACACGAAAACCTAACAGATTTGGCCGAAATTGGATAATTTAATAAAATATGAAATTTCATAAAAAATGAAATAAAAATCAAAGAATTTGAATTTGAAATAATTCAATAAAAATTTCAAAAGAAAATTATCAAATAAAATTACAAAATAATAAAAATTAAGATTAGAATACACTAGAAAATTCCAAGGTCGAATTTTGTTTTACTAAATCAAAAAGAACACGCAAGGTTAGGGACAAAAAATAGGTATATATACCGATGCATTTTCACATAATTTTTAATCGTTTTTTGAAAATCCTTAAACAGTTTTTAAAAAATCTACTTTATTACGTAAGTGAGATTTTTAATTGAAACCCTCTCCACGTCACATCCTCGCAACCTCGGTAGAGCTCTGCTTGGATGCCGGCGTGGGGAGAGTAAATTATTTATGAATTTTTGTATGGATTGGATCGTGTTGGTAATTTCATTTTGATATTAATAAATTATTCATAATATATAATTTATGTTTTTGTTTTAAAATTTGTCGAAATTTTTCCGGCCCACAGCCAAGACACATCACAAGTAATTAAAATCAGAAATGTTATTCAGATTCGTGTAAGTGCGTGGAATATCGCCGATGATCTGTGCCCGTGAAGACCCCTGTGTGCGGAACGCAGGGATCGGAACGTCAATATTACTCCGTATAGAAGAAGGGAGGAATAAGGAAGTTGTCTTTTGGCTACTTCCTCGTCTCTCGATTTTCTTTAAATTCGACCTAAATTATTCTACATACGGCTCAAAATCACCACACCGAGTAGTCCAGTGGGCACTCATTAAATATAATGTGAACATAATGCGCCTAAGGTCAATTAAGGGAAGGTAACGGGAAATTGTAAAATGGAAATCGTTGTTATAAAATTCAAATCAATTATAGGTTCAAACTATCATTAGGTATTTAATATGACCGTAAATTCTCGAGTTACAGAGGCGAAGTTAAAAATAATTATGAAAATGAAGCGGTTGCCACGCACGTGTTAATAATCTTAAGTTAGGACAGGAATCTAAATAAATTACAGACTCGAGTAGTCGCTAAGGACTTAAACTGGTTATAAACAAAATGTTGTTTTTACACTTTAATTTGTCCGAATAATCGAAGTCATTTACGCAGATATAAAAAACGATAATACAAATTTTCACATCGAGAACCCAAACCATTACCCAAGTAGAGGTAGACTAATTTAACCATGTAATATGGTAGTAGGATTCAATAAGTTAGCGCGATTAATATAAACTACGGAAGTGAATATCGAAATTTAAACCCTATAGACACTCAAGTAATAATACAAATTCGTAACAATTCCCCATCATGACGAATAGGTAATATGAATATAATAGTCTATTAAAACCAAAAAAATACCTAAGTTCAATCTATATATCGGACGAAGGAGTACACTAGATTACCGTTAGAAAACACAACTCCCAAAAATCCCCCAACAAGACACCCGAGACGATATATTTGTAATCACCAATAAATAAACTCCCAATAAATACTAAGTTAACTCCGACTCTGTAGCAGCATAGATAAATTGGATCCATCAGAGCTCCACTCATATTGAGGAATACTGCGGGTTACACTCGAATGAAGGTTTCAACCACCCATCCATTGAATACATGCTTCTTGTTTTCCAAGAAGGTTTATTTAAATAAAATGAATCAATATTATAGTCTTAATGATCAATAACGAGTCCCAAAGAATATTATCCTAAAAAGGGATCAAATAAGCAGAAATAGATAAGTTAATGAAATCAAATCATACCGTCAATACTAGTAATTTGGGAAATAGTCCATTTAAATAAAATGAACCGCGAATATAATAAAAAATCTTCATATCCAACCACTAGTATTAACGAATATTATTCTAAAAAGAACCAAATAAGAAAATCGATAAGTAATAAAATAAAATTATACCGTTAATAATAAATCGAGGAAATCACCCATTTAATGAATCCTAACATTGAATAGTATGTCCCCATGAGTAACATCTTAAAAGGACCCCGATACTATCGTCAATAATCAAAAACCATGGGAAATATTCGACAAAGAGCTACCATCACTTTGCTGAATAATTTTACAATCAAATTATAGTTATAAATAATAAAATCAGTCACCTCCACCAGAATTGTTAAGAGCTGCCGATTGAAGTTACAAATCTTTTTCCAGCAATAATAATGGAAAGCAACCAACATTAGCCAATTATCGCCGAAACTACATCCACATCATAACACTCAATCGGGAATAATCCAACTTCCCTTAGATAGTCCATCTGGAAATCAATATATAAAACTACATAAATAAATCGACTGAGAAAGCTGATCTAACATTGACATTTAGGAATATTGATTCCGCTAATTGTTCCTCACCACGTCGACGATGAATATCTATATTCAAGCACATCATCGAGCAGTGTGCACACACACGCCCGGCAGGAAATTTAACCGGTATTGCGATCCTGACGGTAGTAAACCGATACCTGGCGTGTATTTTACGACATGTCTGCATAACACACCTACGGCATCAATTAATCCGATCAGATAGTGCGAGTAGGCACACTCACGTGTTCTCCCTCGATTGACACAACGATCTATATAAGAGGTGTCAACAAAACGAAATTAACAGAACACAATTACCAAAACACTAAAAATGTACTACCCAGCAAACCAAATGAACAGAGATCCGACAGGGCAGATTCAAATGATGACCTAATGCGAAACCCGAGGACTCAATCGTTAGGTAAAATTCTTCGCCCTAATTTTTATGAATTAATATATATGAGTCCTCAAAAGAAAACCTTGCCGCACTGCCTCCAACGTTAATGGTGAGATTCAGATGCCCATGACAGGGACGGATTAAATGTGATAAATACGACGCTACACCATTCAATATGCAGGCTGGATGAATTTTTTGTGGAGCCACCCATCTAGCATAGATTCCACGCCCTGTAGCCAGTTACTGAGTAAAGTAATGTCTTCCCGTCCTTAATTTCCATAATCCACAAACTTGCTAAGATCTCTAAAGATTCCTTACGATCCATCTGCTAAGGCAAGCCAATTCCTAATGATAAAGTGACTTTACGAGATAATTTCTACTCATGAAATTAAGTAATCCAAGAACGGAAGCCCACCTGCATCCCAGCGATGAAGCACCCGTTACTCGTAACGAAAAATGTTTTTTCTCTTGGAACCAGTTGCCTAAAAACATAACGAACCAATTTGATTTAATATTTTGTTGTTAACTTAGTTTGATATTGATTTAGTTTAATTCGACAGCTCTAAAAGTAATAATTATCGTTTTGTGATTAGTATTCCGATGAACGTTAATCATTATGTCGAGGTGCATGTCCGTTTAATTTTGACACGCCTACGAACGTGAACTGTACTATAATTTCATCTACAACTTCATCATAATTAATTTTAAACTTACGATTATTATTATAATTTTATTTAACTAATTTGAATTTAGTCCCGTTAATATTATTATCGAAATTTCATAACTAATTTAAAGGTAATCGCATTAATATAATTATTACAATGTCATTTAACTAATTTGAATTTAATCTCGTTGAGATTACTATTATAATTTCTTCTAACTAATTTGAATTTAATCTCGTTAATATTACCATTATAACTTTCATTTAACTAATTAAATTTAATCCCGTTGATTGTTATTACTGCGATTACCACTAGTACTAGTGAATTACTATTAGGATTATTATTATTATTATTGCTGGGCCAGCACACAAATAGCCTTGAGAATTGTTTAAATGCATCAGTAATACAGCACAAAAACCCAGCACCAAGATAACTTAAAATACAATATACAACACCAACTAAACACTTTAAAATCTGAGAGAATATAAAAAAATATATTAAATCAAAAACATAAAAAGTAAAATAAAATAAATACAAAATGCATCAAGAACCGCACGAAGTTTACATAAAAAATAACATAATAACAAGAAAATTCGACCGTAAAATGACCATTTATATAAAAGTAAAAATTAATGAATTAAATGAATAAAAATAAAATATTTTTTGGTTGAATAAATTTAATTAAAAATGTTAAAAATAAATTACCAATTTAAATTAAGAAATAAATAAAAATTTAATTTAGATAACATAAATAATTTTAAAGTTGAATTTTGTTTAATCGCAATAAAACTAACACACAAGGTTAAGGCCAAATTATAGGTATATATACTGATATGATTTGATAAATATCTAATCTTAATTTTCAGTATTGATTTTAAATCGTATTTTGACACTGGTTGTCAGCAGTTTCACTTTGGATTATTTAATTCGATGTTTTTAATTTGGATGGATTTATGAATTTTTATGAATGTATTCGATTTATTTAGGAAGGATATGGATTTATGGATTTTTATGGATAATTATGAATTTTATGGATATGGATTTATGGATTTTTATGGATGCATTCGATTTATTTAGGAAGTTTAATTCAATGTTTTTAATTTGGATGGTTGAATTTATGAATTTTAATGGAAGTAGCCGATAATTTAGCTTTGGTTTTAATAAATTATTATGATGCTTAAATTATTTTCTAATTGTCGAAAATTTTCCGGCCCACAGCCAATACATTGCAAGATAGTAAAATCATATACAGTATTCAGATTCGTGTAAGTGCGTGGAATACCGCCGATGATCTGTGCCCGTGAAGACCCGGCGTGCGGAACGCAGGGATCGGAACGTCAATATTATTCCGTATAGAAGAAAGGAGGAGTAAGGAAGTGGTCTTTTGGTTACTTCCCCGTTTCTCGATTTCTTTAAAATCGACCTAAATGATTTTACAATCGGCTCAAAATCTCTAACACCGAGTAGTTCAGTGGGCACTCACTAACTATGAAATGAACATACATAGATCTTAAGGACAAAAAGAGGGAATGGGTAGCGGGGAAAATTGCGAAATCGTTGCAACACTTAAAATGAATAGCCATCGGAAAAAGATTGATCCGAACGACTCAAAATCACGAAAAATAATATTTAAATAAAAATTAAATAAATTATGTCAATTGAAACGGAAAATATGGGCAGAACGCTGCGCAAAATTTTGGGAATAGTTAAAACACTTATCATAAAAAACTGTAAAATAAGGGCGGAACGCTGCTCAAATTTTCCGAATCAACTAAAATACTTATAGAATATAGAAAAATAAAAGTGAAATGCGACTCAACGGTTGGTATAAGATTATTATGAAACTGAAAAATAAGGGCAAAATGCTGCTCAAATTTTCCGAATTAATTCAAATACTTAACAAAAATAGTAACGTAAAAATGGAACGCGTAAAATAAGGGTGGAACGCTGCTCAAATTTTCCGAGTCAGTGAAAATACTTTGTCGGAAACGGTAGAATAGGGATGAACCGAAAAATAAGGGCGGTAAGCTGCCAAAATTTTCGAACCAACAACACTACTTTGTCTAAAATTGTAAAATAAGAATAGGTTACGGCTAATGTTGTATATCAATAAAAAATTATTTTATAAAGCTGAGGAATGAGGAAGGATCCCTACTAAAAACTCGATAATAATAATTATAATAATAATAATAATAGTAATAATAATAATAATAATAATAATAATAATAATAATAATAATAATAATAATAATAATAATAATAATCATAATGATAATAATAATAATAATCATGGTATTTGTAATAACGATGATAATAATTATGATAATAATAATAGTAGTAATAATCATAGTGGTAATAACAATAATTATAATGGTAGTTATAGTAACAAAAATAATAATATAGGAAATAGTAGCAACAATTAATAAAGGTAATACATATGATGGCAGCAATAATAATGCTAGCAATAATAATGGGAAACATTGTAGTTATAATAGGGATAAGGGTGAAAGATATAATGTGGGTGTATTTAACATAACAAATGGTGTACAGGCCAAAGAATAATCATCAGCATGGACAATAATGAGAACGACCAAGCAAATGGACATAAATATAGATGATATGAGAGTATAGGTTAACATTTGACAGAGATAGGAAAATAATTGGACCAAAAAATCGAAATCGAGCACAGACTTTCTAGCGGTAGCTCGTTGGACCCATGGATAGTTCGGTCAATTATAGCACTAGCAATAGCGCTCACTTTTTGCGGACGATCTACCCACTCGAACACAGTTCCAACGTTGCTCAGCAACGGGTGCCGAGTGGTAAGCAAAGGAAATATTTGTATGGGGTTGTCTGGGTAACAACCATATAGTTTCAAAATATCAACACCCAGAAACCCACCATTATCATCAATGTTATTATTGTTATTATTATTTGCTATTATCACTATTATCATCAGTATCGTTGCTAGTGCTATTAATGCCGCGAATTTGATACCATTACCCGTATGGTTATCATTATTAACATTCTCAGGTCTCATGACTATTACATTCATATACGCTCCGTATAGATCATAATTAAGATGATAATTAATTAATACCGAAATCGATAAAACTATGAGTGGACAAAACGTATCTAAGTACCCCAATAATAACTCTTATAAGCAACAGTGAGACCCCGTGAAATGATCCAAACGACCGACCAGTCGAATTTTTCTTTGATTATGTGACAGATAAATTTTATAATTTTTTTTTGGAGAATCTGGATGATTACATATTAAAAAATCCTTTTTTAGAACGATCAGGACCCTTCATGTACGTCCATACGCACGTCGCTGACCAGTGGAGGCAGGCGTGGCGACGCTTCGGTCGAGAAAAATATCCCGAGATGCCCCAACCCTGAGAAAACCGGTGGGACGACATGCTTCTGGTAGAGAATACGATGAAACAATTCAGGAAGAAAGGACAATCAAGTGACCCAAGTCCGGCCCCAAGATATCCATGACCGGGCCCGAGCACTGCTGACTCACCTCAAAGACCACCAGCGCCGGGTCAACTCCTTGGTAGACTGGGCCAGTGGAGGACGACCTCGCAGCCGGGCGAATCGCGTATGTCTATCCACCCAGCCAAAGACCGGCCCGTAATACAAAACGGCCCGTGTTCGTGATACCGGGCTACTCCGCGGAGGAAGGAGTAAAGAAGTTCTTCAAGGATTCGTGACCTCGCCAATCCGTAAATGACGTTTTAGGTGTTATATTTAATAAATCATTATTAGAGATTTCTGGATTTATTAATAAAAACGTTTTGATGTTCGTCATTACAGAGATGGAGCCCTTACAAATATTGCAGACGGAGTTGGAACGCGCCCGAAAAATCAATAAAAATCTCCATGATCAAATTGTCCAGCTGACTATGGAAGTGCAACAGACGAAGGACGTTTGGATGGAGCCAAAAAAGGTAAAATTGCTTTACCAGCGGCGTACAGCAGCCCAAAAGGGATGGGCAGAAGAAAGACCGTTGGTGCAAGGTCTGCGAACACAAATAAAAAGACTGGAGGTTGCACTGTCTGCCTGTCAAGAAGAGGCAGCTGTAACCTATCCCCTCTTATTTGCTCCCGCTCAATTGGCTTACCGGGAGGCGATAACATCCCCTACAACGACCTCAAAAACAACCCCAACTCCGAACAGTTACCGACCCGGACGGAAGGAGCGGGCTAAACGCCGAACCGCTCGATTGCTGAACCAGGCCTGATAAACTTGGAGAAAGTATTTAGTTTGTGAATAATATATTGTTGAGTTTGTAGACTATATATGTTTATTTTGTATTTATATATTCCTGGTTATTTGGAATGGTACCTTTAAAAGTTTGGATAAGTGCCTATGACACCGCGACCAACACGCAAAATACATCATTACAATACGACAGTTAGATTTATTCCTAAAATAACATTGTCGAATCCCTTTTGATATTACGATATACTCCAACGATAAAACTTACGATATAAAGGGGACCGAATGATCTAAAGCGAGCACAAGTCTTCTAACGACAGCTCGTTGAACCCGGTGAGATCGACCGAGCAATTACAGCATTAGTAATAACGCTCACTTTTTGCGGACGATCTACCCACTTGAACACAGTTCCAACGTTGCTTAGCAACGGGTGTCCAGTGGTAGCAGAGAAATATTTATATGGCGTTACCTGGGCAACCGTAAAAAGATTTAAACAAACAACATTTCCCAGTAACCCACCATAGGGGTTTTTTCAACTTCTGATGGCTAGATGTTAAAAGTATACATGCATGTTTTATTATGGGTTATATTAATGTGCATTATTTTATTTCTCTATCAGTTTTTGATTTTTTATAGTGTAGGGTTTGTCTCTGACTATTTTACAAATGGTGGGTTACTCGGCGCTGTCGTTTGTTTTAATTATGTCGTGGTTACCCCGGTAACGCCATATAAATATTTCTTTGCATACCACTCGGCACCCGTTGCTAAGCAACGTTGGAACTGTGTTCGAGTGAGTGGATCGTCCACAAAAAGTGAGCGCTATTACTAGTGCTGTAATTGCTCAAACGATCTCTGGGTTCAACGAGCTGTCAATAGAAGACTTGTGCTCGCTTTGAATATCAGGTCCCCTTATGTCGTGAATTTTATCATTTGAGTCTATTGGATTCTTTAATCATCATTCAAAATATCGAGAAATATAAATTAAAACAAAAGTGACTAAATGCTTTATGATGCATTTTTTATGTGTCAGTTGCGCTTGGTTCAACATTCGAGTAGCTCGGTGCTTAGCCCGCTCCTTTCGTCCGGGTCAATAGCTGCTTGTTGCTGGAGTAGTTTTCGGGGTCACTACCGTCTCTCGGTAGGCCAACTGGGCGGGGGCAAAGACAAGGGGGTATATTACTGCTGACCCTTCCTGGCAGGCCGATAATGCGACCTCCAGTCCCCTTATCTGCGTTTTGAGGCTTTGATTTAACTGCCTTTTGTCCGCCCATCCCTTTTGGGCTGCGGTAAGCCTTTGATACAACAGCTTTGTTTTCTTCGGTTCCATCCATGAGGCTTTGGTTTGTTGAATTTCCTTTGACATCTGGATAAGTTGTGTATAGAGGTCCTCGTTGAGTTTGCGCGCGTGTTTTAGCTCCCCTTGCAGAGTTTCCAGTGATCCCATCTCTGCAAAACAATGACATTAACTTTGATCCGCGAATCTTAACTTCTTTAATTACTCATACAAATCTTTACAACGTTGAATCACACAGCAAAAATTCGTGGAAGACAACTAATCATTTATTGAAAATTAAATTTAACTTCATTAGTGTTACTATAAACTTGGAGTCCGTGTTTGATTTGTTAACGGGATTGGGGGTTTTGATGCTGCCCCTCAACATTTTCGTCCGTGGCCGGCTGAGTGTATGGGCGTTCATAAAATACAAAGACCGGTCGCTTTGTGTTTCGGGTAGGTTTGGAGCTGGGCGGCGGCATATAATGGTAGGAATCCGCAATCCTGCCGGCCGCGATATCGTCTTCCACATTCGCCAGATATTGCCTTGCTCTGATCACGTGAAAGTCGACCTGTCGCTGGTGGTCCTCGAGGCGTGTGAGGAGAGATCGGGCATGATCCCGAATTTCTTGGGCCGGACTCTGATCACTATAACGTTCATTCGACATCCACGGTCTCCCGTTATTTTCCAACGACAGCAAGGCGTCCCATCGGGGCTTCCTCGGTTGGGGCACATCGTTGTATTTTTCCCGCCTGACTCGTTGCCAGGCTTGTCTCCATTGATCGGCAACGTGTGTGGGAACATAAACAAAAGGTCCTGATATTCCTGAACAAGAAGATGATCAAATGGTTATCATCAAAATTTCTCTAAACATAGTGTACTCATATTTATTTTAGATTTTCAGTGGCACTTAAAGCGAAAATAATACCGTACGTCATACATGAGGGTACTCGGTCGTCGGGGTTGATCTTACTTACGCTGTTAATAACTATAAATTATGGGAACTATATCCATGTGTTGACCCTATTACTTTTAATTCAAGTCATTTACGCATAAGGGTGGTTTTACTCTTAGCTTTAGCTGATTTAATGGTCATTTGACTCGTTTATTATGGTTCAGCTTGTTCCTAATCATCATTGGATTATTTATCAAACTCCCGTTCATTTCTAAATTATTTATTTATTAAACTTTAGTTTATTTCCAATAACTGCCAAGTTATCTATATATTTAAATTTCGGTTGCTCCAATAATTACTAAGTTATTTGTTTATCGCATTTTAAGTACTTTACTATGGTTACAGAATTAGTTGTTTATCAAATTTCGGTTTGTTTCTACTAATAACTAAATTACTCATTCATTAACGTTCAGTTTAGTCGTAGTAAGCATCAAACTATTTGAGGTGATTCCTAGAGTCTTCTATCGATACTTGGAGCAAAAACCTCCAATTGTCGGAGTTCAGTCTATCCGTACTCCTCAATAAACTCCTACCTTATTCGAATCCAACCGATGCTCGTATTCCCAGGTATGACCTCTAATTGGCCTTATAATTTATCAAAATTTTATCCCCTCGGTATATAGACAAGATGTTATCGCTGTTTCCTCATGATCTTTAGAATCAACTCATACAGCATTATGGATAGTTAAGCTTTAGTTCATGTAATTTTTAGGTGCTAAGGTTAACCTTATATGATTAGACAAATGCTGAGATCTAATTTATACGATTAAATAAATGTAAAAGTTAAATTCATACAGTTAGATAAATACCTAAATTAAATTCCTATGATTAAATAAACGCTAAGGTGCAATGTATTCAACAGTCCATTCCTGCGATTAGGTGAATGTTAAAATTAAATTTATACGATTAATTAAAATTAAAACTCAACTCATATGATTATACAAAGGTTACAATTAGATTCATAAGATTAAATAGATGTTAAGCCTAAATTCTTACTATTAAATAATTGTTAAGATTAAATCCTTACGGTTTAATAAATGTTAGGCTGAAGATTAATTCATTTATCCAAAGTATTGCAATTATTGATAGATATTAGGTTTTATTACTTATACCACCGGTTTAGATATTTAACACGTAATGATAAATTACTTTAAATGTCCCTTCCCATCATGGGCATAAGAACAACATAGAAAACAGCGAAACATCGAGCCTTCAAATTTAACTGTTCATTTTTTAATCTCATCGGGTTCGCTCCGAAAACTCCTGTCCTCCGTCAACGACTTGCGAGTTCATATCTAAGTTATCTAATTTACGTCGATCGTGATTGTCACTAGAATTTAATAATCGACAGAATTGGTAAGGCCACTCTACCTATTTCCTCAATTCATGGTGATTATTACAAAATAAATGAACGAGCATGAAAACGAAATATTATATTGAATATAAATTGATTTATTTATCTGACAAACATTAAACTGTCGCTATAATCTGATTGGGACTTAGATTGTTAATGCTTACCCCAGCTTGACGATGGCATCTCATTCCGAAATTGTTTGCAGTTCTTACCCTTAACATTTCCTAAACAAATGAGAATCTAAATACTTACGTTTACTAAATACCGGTATTTTATTTATCAAATCGTTTTATGCATCATTATCCACGGCTCTATTCCTAAATGTTACTCGCATAAATAAATGTAAGATTATAAATTTAGTGAAAACACCAAAAATGATTTGCAGTATAGGATAATATGTGTTATGGTTAAAGGTCATTAACGCATTATTTGTTTACTTATAAAATACAAAATAAAATTTAAATGATTTATTTACTAAAGAGATTCATAAAAATAATGATAGCATATTCTAGTTATTAATTTAGTGATCACCTGGGACCTGGGAGATCTGCCAAACAAAAACGATTGGATATTTCATCGCGTGAAATGATCTAAAGTTCGGCAACCTAACTACTATCTTCCAAAATATTTGAATCACTCTACCGGATGGGATTCTGATGCGATAAAATAGTTAAGAACAATAAAAAACCCACTGATCTATCCCGGTACCCAGTCTATTACTTTCTGACGTGTCGTGATTGTTGGCATTTTTAAATCAATAGGCGTCCTTGGCGCTGCGGAAATTTTCCTAGGACTCATACAAGTTATTAGTACATGTATAAAAAAATCAAAATCGTTTTACCTAACTGTCGAGTTCCTGGGTTTAAAGATAAGTCATCTCCCAGAATCCTGGTTATCATGTCCTCGATTTCTGGATTCGATTTGCAATGCATTTTTAGTTCCCCTCCCTTTCAAAATTTATTTAATTGTCTCGGCTGATTGGTCTTCCTTATATAGCTTTGGGTGTGTGTGTGTCTAATTGGTAGGAGATTTTTGCTAGTACACACTTTCTTGATTACACGCTGGTGTGTGTGTCCGAACCAAGTCGGTTAGCCTAACCATTGATTTTTCATTCGCATTCGGGTATGTTCTTCACGGTAAGTAGACATATTATTTTGATCTTATGGATTAATTAGTGTGCACAGTGCACTTTATCATCTATTTCATCTCGCGACATTTGAAGAAAAGGTCATGCTTATTTTCCCTACAAGTGGATTTATCCATGGAATAGTATTTATTAAATTTCGCCATTTGGGTTTGAGTTAGATGGGATTTCATGATTGACATCCTTAACGATCCTAGTTTCCTCTTGGAGGACACTGTCGGTGGACGACCCAATTTGAGAATTATCGTCGGAAGCTGACACACAAGGGTAAGGTAAAATATATTCGTTGTGAATTGTAAAAATATTAACCTAGGGCGTCTCAATTCGTTTCTGGACTTTTATGGTAGTCAATCAAGTTGCGGAACTTCCCTTTATGGTGATTCGGTATAGTTGAGGATCGGTACGGGTGAAACATTAGCGATTTTATTGGGGTTTTGTATGTCCTTGTCGCGAATCTCCTATGGTGCGATTTTCAAGTGGAATCATTTATTTATTGACGTCTTTTCGATGGAGAAACTGATTGTGACTATTGTGGAGTCATCATGCATTTGATGAGTAAATTTATTTAGTTTTTTCTCTGTAAATAGTATAGAATTAACTTGATGTATATGTAGAATTTAGCGTGTAATATATTTTCTCTTTTTGTTAAATTTTTGTTATTATTTTATTCGGGTAATCGACATTTTATTGTTCATTTTTATAGACAAGCGACTTTAGTAACTTCCTGAGTGGTGGTTTCATTTCGTGGTGTTAGGCTCTAGGATACTATTCGCGTGATACTCTTGTTAATTATGGGTAGTGATTTTGGTTTTGTCTCGGAATTTAATACGTTAGTTAAGACGTTCTGAGGAAACGCGAACTCGGATGCACATTTGGATTTTTTGGGATCTTTAGCGCTTTTATATGCTCCTTGGGAATTTATCAAATTTGGAGTGAATTCGACCTAACAAACTCTTATCATTTTTCTGTGGAGGATCTTCATCTATTTACCATAATAATTGGATTAATTGGGGCGTTAATTCCGTTAAGATTCTTTGTATCTTACTTTAGAGCTTATGATACTTTGAGATATTATTTTCATTATACCTAGTTACAATTTTTAGTACGACATTTCGGAGTTTTTATTCCTATTAAGGCCTTTTTAATGACTCTAGAAAGTGGGTAAAGTTTTATATTTTAACTATGGCTTTTTGAGGGTTCGATTTTAATGACAACTTCTTTGCTAGAATTTGTAGAATCTTTGTATTTTGATCCTAACCCTTTAGTTTCATTATCGCGTTCCTTTAGCTGAATCATTGGGGGTAATTTAATTTATTTAATAGGTTCTTTAATGACGTTTAGTAGGATTTTATAGTATTTAGTTTCATTACCAATGTTGTAATACTTTAGTGAAATTCCTTATATTATGGGCAGAGCATTTTAGTTTCGTTAATAAGTTTCAATATTTTAGTAAAGTTCTTTATTTTATGAGCATAGCATCGATTTTATTATTGAAACTTCCGTCACCTTCCCTAAATTGATCCTAAGCGCATTGTGTTTATGTTATAGTTAATGAGTGCCCACTGGACTACTCGTGTGATGATTTTGAGCCGTATGTAAATATAGTTTAGGTCGAGTTTGTGGAAATTGAAGGACGTGGAAACAGGCAAAATACCACTTCCTTATCCCTCTCTTCCCTTATACGGAATAATATTGACGTTCCGACCCCTGCGTTCTGCACGCCGGAGTCTTCACGGGCACGAATCATTGGCGATATTCCACGCACTTACACGAATTCGAATAACATGTTTGATTTTAATAACTTGTGATGTGTCTTTGGCTGTGGGCCGGAAAAATTTCGACAATTAAAAAACAATTTATGCATTATAAATAATTTATTAAAAGACAAATATAAATTACCCGATACATTAATCCAATCAACAAAAATTCAAAAAACCATAAATATGTCGCTCTCCCCACGCCGACACCCAAGCAGAGCTCCATCGAGGTTGCGAGGATGTGACGTGAAGAGAGTTTTCAAATAAAACTCTCACTTACATAGTAAAATAGATTTTAAAGTTTCAAGTTGGAAAAACTGATTAAAATTGTGTAAAAATGAATCGGTATATATACCTATTGTACTACCCTAACCTTGAATGTTCTTTTTGATTTAGTAAAACAAATTTTGACCTTGGAATTTTCTGGTATATTCTAATCTTTAATTTTATTATTTTGAGATTTTATTTGACATTCTTTTCTTTAGATTTTTAATTGAATTATTTCTAATTCAAATTATTTAATTTTTATTTCATTTTCATGAAATCTCGCATTTTTATAAATTGTCAAATTTCGGTCAAAATCGTTGGGTTTTCGTGTTATGTTTATATTTAATTCGTGCGGATCTTGTTGCATTTTGTTATTATTTTAATTTATTTTTGTGTTGATAATTTTATGTTTAACTGTTTTTTCTCTCATTTTTTGGTAGGATTAATTGGTGTTTTAATAGGTTTGAATTTAAATCTGCATGTTATATTTGCATGTGTGTTACCGATTCATTTAAACATTTACAAGGCCGTATGTGTTCTGGCTCAACACAAACAATCTCAAGGTGAGTTGATGTGTTTATATGCTATAAATTTATTGATTTTCTTTTTATATTATAGGTGATTTGTCTCAGCGTGGCTTGGTGTATGTAGGTTATTTGCTATGTTATTGTTGTTAGTTTTGTTGCTTACATGATTTAAAATGAAATGATTTAATTTTAAATAATGACGGTTTTCTAACCACTTAAATGATATTTTTCCCAACGTTATAGAATTTAATCATTCTATTGCGCAATCAAAAATGGGAATTTATCAAATGTGTATGACGAGCAACAATAATTTCATTTAATCCAAATGTTTTCTACTGTCACCATTGGATTGTAAATTGATTGAAAATGTGAGCTTGTAGCTAGGAAATCTCAGAACACTGATAGAACTTGCTGGAAAAGAACCAGATGGTTTGCTATCGAAGCCCAAGTAAATGCCAGCTCTGATACTCTTTCAATACTCTCTCGAGCACAATTGGTAAAAAGAACAAAGTCTCTGTCAACGTGCTTATGGATTGGGCTTATCGAATCATTTCCGGAGTGGCGTAAAATGTTACAAGTGTGAGAAAATCGACCGTGTAAGATTTCAATGCACGCAATTTAAATAATATGTTTGGCTATGTTATTTCGAGAAATGATATGGTTGATCAGTCAGCCCTACCGGATTCGGCCAAGGGAAAGATTACTCGATAATATTACTCATTTAAATAAATGGAATGAGTAGGTGAGCACTTTTCTATACTGGATGCTTGCAAGTCATAAATGAAACGTGTTGAAGTTTTGGGGTGAAAAGAAACGTAGTGCTAGTTGGGGCTAGTAAATTGACTTAATGTGAGAGATTATGATAATGTTAAAGAAGTTAATTTAAATGTTTCATTTATGCCGAAGGTCGTTTCAAGATGTAAGGTTCTGTTATGTATGTATGCTATATCCTTTTTAAAAGGTGTAATTGTTCAAGGAACCAAGATAGATTTGGTGTGAAGGCATGCAACAAAAAATCTGCTTTTTTGGTGTCCATGTTGAAATTGATGAGTATGAAATGATTGAGTCAATGCGAATGCCGAATTCCGTTAATCACAAATTCCTAACATAAAAAATCATGTTTGAGTTTAAAACTACTTTGTGGTGACCAATGGCTCACTTAGTAGACAAGTTCAAGGTCATAGTTGTCCGTAACAAGAATCTATTCTTGCCAATATGAGCAAAAATTTCAGTATGTCCCTTATGATTTTTGACTGCCCGAACTACGTTACCCTTCAAAAATTTATGAGCAGGTGAGCTCCATTTCTAGAAATACTCCTTAGGATATTTCCACTTTTGGGTTCTTGACTCTCGATAGAAAGTCATACGTCTATTTCTTTCAATATTCATATCTTTCTATTTCGACAATTTATAGTTCAATGATCGACTTTATTTATTTGTCAATGTATCGTCCAAAAATAAAAGAAGCGTTCCATCCTCATTTTGTGGAAAATTTCCTATTTTATTTATTGATTGGTTTAACCATTCTATTTTGTCTCGATTCGACCCTTTGCTTCTTTTTTTAATATTCTATTTATGTTAAGGTTATTCAAAAAATCAATCATCGAGCTTTCAGCTCCCTATTCTCATCCAAGATCCAGTTATAATTGGTTATTGGATTTTAGTGAGTGCCATCTAGAGCTAACGAATTAGTCACCTACACAGGTATTTTCCGATCTCAGGACTACAGTTCCAGTTCAATGCGCTATAAACTGAGCTTTTCAGTATCCGAGGAAACAACAGTACCTTTCATATTAAATGAAACTCTAGGGCCTGTAAACAGTGGGAGCGTTGTTACCATTCGGTGCTCTGTCAATCTACGAATAAATTCGATTTCTTAGCCATAAAAGCATTTAAATGAATTAAGGAAGCAACTAAAAACAAAAAACAAATAAAAACCTTTATTACATTATTATATAAAATTTAATATACAGAAAAATAAAATAAAACCACTTTATTACTAATACAGCGATCGTGGGTCAGAACTGAAAATTGTAAATGATTGATTAATAATGATTATATGCATAAATTGAATGAAACTTACACGTCTATTTATACCGAACTTGTGCCTATGTGTTTGTTACTATCTCAAGCATTGGATATACGCCCTTCGTTGCCTACATGCATTTTTTTCATTCTTAAACTGATTTTTATGTATCTATTTTGTAACAGATGAATTTTGATGAATTCTTTTCGATCGTTTCTTTGATATTTAACATGGCGGATTTAATTACGGCTCTTTCATTTGATAATTCAAGCCAAAATTAATTCAATTACTACAGATTTATGGTCTTTCGTTTGGTAATACAACCTTGATTAAAGCTTTTTTCTTTATTTCATTATTTCACCATGATGGATTTCCGATTTAAGATGGTGATAATTAGATACTATGGTGATTTATTAATTTAATTTAATTTTAAATAAATATTTTATATTTTCCATGCGGTATTTTATTTAAATGTGCATTATTTATTCTTTTAGTATTTTGTGTTGTGTTATTTTGTTTTAATTAGTGTGAGATAATGATTTGAAATGATATTAGCGCAGTTCTTCATGATATGTATTTAAACACCTTCAAAAATTGATTAATTAAGATTAATTTATTTGTTGACTAAGTAAAAAATTCAGTTCTAACCAAAAAATTATTCTTTATCTTAATCACAAGTATTTAAGTGCATGTTTTACTGATAGTTAGGTTCAACCAAAGCTCTCTTTTGTAATGTGGATTAACATGTTAACATATTAATCTCAATTTTTATTAATCTTTTTATTTTATTCTGATCTTCTTTATTTTAAATTATAGTGTTATTCGAAAAAATACAAAACGAAATACCAAGGACCTTCAATATATACCAATTTGAAATTTATCAATGGAGGTAATAAAGTGTAGATATGATAATCGAAGACGATTCCATAGATACAAAAAAAATTATTTTGTCTCTAGTAAACTGCTAAGTCTTCTAAACCAACAATAAAAGTATCAATTTCATAAACTCATACAGATTTAATGTGACCTTTAACCAATATAATAATGATGTCAATCCTTGAATTTTACTTAACAATTGTAGATTCCATTCAAAAAGGGTTTCACTTTTTAAAAGAATGTAACACAATATTTAAATTTTTTCGAAGAAAACTTAAAGAAAAGATTATTTTGTTTAACTAATCAATTGTAAATGAACAATAGAATTTTGGAAAGCGTATTTTCATTAGTTTTAATTATATCCATATCTTGCAAGTTATCCGCATATTATTAAAGATATATTAGGCCTATTCTAACATTTTGATAGAGAGAACACGAAAATAATCGAGTAGTTCAACAAATTTGTGCTATTGCGTCAATTTCATAAACATTGTGTGAAAAAGGAGATTTTGTTGCCATGATGAAAGGGAAACCATTCATCAGTTTGAAAAAAGTATTCCAATATGAAGAAATATTATATGAAGAAGCAAAGGTAGTTTTAATCAGAATATCAGAACATTTAGTGATTCTCCAGAGGTTTGTTTCAACTAACTGACGAGAAATTCATACCAAAATGGCGAGAACATCAACATTCACTTACCAATTATAAAAGATTTGGCTTACAATTTTGGAGATTTGTTGATGAATATCATTATCAACTTATTATCTACAGAGATGGCAGGGAAGTTAAATGCCTTTGCGTAAGCACAACTGAAGCGATTGGAGATATAGTTTCAAGATTTGAATCGGCGCTAGAAAATAAAGCAAATTCTCTCCGAATAAGAATATATAATGTTTTGTTTGTAACTAAAATCATTTAGCCTACAATTGTTCTAATATACAAATGATTCAATGTGCTAAATGCGAAGCGATTGGACATCAATCTAGATATTGCAAGGCGGGAAAATTAAAAGAAACCAAGAGTCTTACTCGGTCCCAATGAGATTTAAAAAAAAGACTCCTGATAAATGAATGAGTTGAAAGATGCTTGATAGATGTGGGTTCTTCAACCACAACAATGCGTGGAGACCTAATAACATCACCGGATGTTCAAGCATATTTAGCAGATGTATCTTCATTGTTGATCAGTTGAAGCAAAACCGAAATATAACTATGCGGTCAGTATTTTATTATTGATTGTTTTGTTTATAGAAAGATAATATCCAGTTATGATGTGATATAGGGCATAAATGGGGTAGTGGTCAGTGGTCAACGATGAAGTGAAGTTTGGGTGTGAATCAAAGTATCCCATAATTGCGAGCATGCAAAATCTTCAAGATGTTTTGATTAAAAGAAACAATTTCGAGGCAAGATTCGATAAAGAGTGGAAAGTTTCATGGAACTGAAACACAAATATTCTTATATATATCTCACACAAGTAAGCCAAATTATATCCAAACAAACCAAATACTGGTCTGGCAACTACAATCCTGGAGAGAAAATATTTGGTTGGTTGAGTACGACGAAATCCAATTTGGAAAACCCATTGGTGCAATAGTATTATTTCCAGTCATACTGAAAATCAAGAACAAGGTAAAACCTGGTTTAGATTTTAGGGCATTGGGAAAGCCGTAGTGTGTAATGAAAAGATAAAAGAATGTAGAAAGAAGGAACAGAAAGTTGCTATTTTAGATGTATCCGATACACACATGTAAATTGGCGTAGTTGAAAGTATATGGAAATATCACTCTTATATAGTTAACAAAAAGCGATACGCACTGACAATACTTCGATTTAAGGATAAAGACAATTCACATCAAAGTGAAGATATTAGGTTCCAGATAAACGATAAAGTCTGTGTAATACCTTCTCAATCTACAAATTCATGAACCAGAGGAAAGATCATAAGGGTATTGTCTCCCCTCAATGTACAGGTAGATTACGGACCTGTAGCAATGACGCGGCCCATAGAAGAAATTAGAAGTAGAAATGAAGATTCATAAGACTCTTGAGGGAATGTAGAAATCAAAACCAGATAATTTTGTTTAAATAATCAATGGATAATTAAAAATGTAATATCGAAAAAGCGTGTTTTCATTAGTTGTAAATAATACACTTGTAGTAATATGATCCCTAAAATAATATCAATTTAATTTATGTTTAATTATTAACAATAACATTAAAAGAAATATTAATTTGCGTGATAAGGTTTTGTAAAAAAAATAGATGAATAAGTATTTAAACATACTTAAATAAATATTTAAATATTTAAACTATACATTTGGTGGGTTTCTGGGTGTTGAGATTTTGATGCTATACGGTTGTTACCCAGACAATCCCATACAAATAGTTTTCGCTTATCACTCGGTACCCGTTGCTAAGCAACGTTGGAACTGTGTTCGAGTGGGTGGATCGTCCGCAAAAAGTGAGTGTTATTGTTAATGCTATAATTGACCGAACGATTCATGGGTCCAACGAGCTGACGATAGAAGGCCTGTGCTCGATTTCGATTTTTAGGTCCCATTATTCTCCTATCTCCTTCAAAGTTTAATCCACGCTGTTATATCATTTATCATTATGTCTATTCACTTAGTCCTTCTTATTGTTGTTTGTATTATTGATTTTACTATGGTCTGTACACCCTTTGTTATGCTAAATATCCACAGTATCTCTCTTACCCTTATCCCTATTATAACTACTATGTTCCCTATCATTGTTACTAGCATTATCATTGTTACTTTTATATGTATTATTCTAATCCATTATCCCTGCTATTACTATTATTATTATTATTATTATTATTATTATTATTATTATTATTATTATTATTATTATTATTATTATTATTATTATTATTATTATTATTATTATTATTATTATTATTATTATTATTATTATTAATATTATTATTATTATTATTATTATTATTATATTATTATTATTATTATTATCATTATTATTATTATTATTATTATTATTATTATTATTATTATTATTATTATTATTATTATTATTATTATTATTATTATTATTATTATTATTATTATTATTATTATTATTATTATTATTATTATTATTATTATTATTATAATTACCATTATCCTTACAATTATCATTATTATTATCAAGTTTTTTGTAGGGATCTGTCCTTATTCCTCGGCTTTATGAAAATATTTTACTTATATAAAAATTTAGCCGTACTCCATATTTTTTTTACTGTTTTCGATAAAGTATTTTTCTTATTTCGGAAATTTCGAGCAGCGTTCCGCCCTTATTTTACAGTTTTATGATAAATATTTTAATTATTTCCGGAAATTTGCGCAGCGTTTCTCCCATATTTTCCATCTCAACTTAAAGAACATTTTGTTTAATTCTTACATATTATTTAAATTATTCCTTTTCATGATTTTGGTCGTTCGGATTAATCTTTTTCTGATAGCTATTCATTTTAACTGTTGCAACAATTTCGCAATTTTCTCAGCTACCTTTCCTTTCCTTGTACTTGTGATCTATTTATGTTCATATTATATTTAATGAGTGCCACTGGACTACTCGGTGTTAGTTATTTTGAGCCGATATTCGTTTAAAATTTTATGTCGATTTTATCAAAATTTAGTGCAAGAAAGCTGAGCCAAAAGACCCACTCTCAAGCTACTTGCTTTCGCTATTTAGTTCAATGATTTGACGTTTGGGTTCTGGCGTTCTGCACACCAGAACATTCACGGGCACGAAATATTGGCGGAAATACCGCACTGTCACATCTCAAATCTTATATAGAGTTTGCTATCTTGCAGTATGTTTTGGATGTGGGCCGAAAAATAAAATAAATAAATGATACTATTTTTAGCGAATCCAAGTAAAAGCCTCGATGCAAAATTTCAGTCATGAACGTTTATTTAGCATGTCACATCTCACATAATTGTCAAAAGTTCATAAATAAATATTGTCAATTCGCAGCATCATAAATCATTTAATCAATATCAATAAATTCATAGTGAAGCCTGAATGCACGGCTCACAGCTGTAACGCACCGACTGAAAATAAGACTGCAAAAATAATACTGAAAATTTGTGAAAACACATCAGTATATAAACCTTTAATTTGACCTTAACCTTGCGTGTTATTTTTATTGCGATAAAACAAAATTTGACCTTGAAATTATTTGTGCTATCTAAATCTAATTTTTATTATTTTCTTAATTTAATTAAACGATAACGCCAATAAAAAACCTTTCTTACGATATATTTCGATAGCACAGCTATCATCTTCAGGTACTCAAAACCAACTAAAAATATTATGAATTAAATTCTTAATTTAAATTGACAATTTATTTCTTAAATTTTTAATTAGATTTATTAAGCCAAAATATATTTTATTTTTACTCATTTAATTTATTAATTTTTTTACTTTCATATAACTTGTCGTTTTTCGGTCAAATTTTCTTGTTATTATGTTATTTTTTATGTAAATTTCCTGCGGTTCTTGATGTATTTTGTATTTACTTTATTTTACTTTTATGTTTTTTGATTTTATATTTATTTGTTGGGGTATTACGAAAAAAGCACAGTAAAATCAATAAAACACCAAAATGATAAAAGTGCAACATAAATTAAAAAATTTACAAAAATTCGAAAGTAGTATTGATCGGGGAAATTGGTATGGTTGAACGCCAAATTGAGAGACGAGTCCAGAAATAATAATAAAAAATTTAGTGAAGGGTCCCTAGAAAATAATATAAGACAAAAAAAGAAATTAATTACTAATGGGAAGCCCGAGAGATGAGGAAAACCCGGCGTGTAGATGGAATAATATAAAAGCGTAAATTGGCCTAAACAATATTAAATGGGCACCACTGATCTTTGGAGAGGTAATTATTTCCTAATTTGTAATTTAGTAATGGAGCAAACGTCGGCTAAGGTGGTCTGTGGGAAGTAATTATTTTTAATAATTTAATAATGCAGCAAATGTTGTTGACAATTGTCTGAAAACAATCTGAGCAGGAGTATAAAAGGAAAAGGGAAAAACACGAAATGGCCAGTGGTCGAAGCAAACGAGTAGTGTAGTCAGATCAGTAGAAAAATCTAAACCCAAGTAAAGTCAAAGTTATCTATCAGAAATGGTGATTATCCATTGGATAACCTACCTTAAGATAATCAAATTTATACGGTGGTTGAAGGGTGCAAATAAATCAGTGAAATTGTGATAACAAACATTGAAATAAATCGGATTTAGTTGTAACTGTGATAAAGTGCAAATAAAATTATTCTGTGTTGGGTTTGCTTATTTGATTCGAAAAGGACACGAGGAGTCAGAGTGAACTGACTTTCAATAATAATAACCAAACATATTTATATTCTCTCAAATTTTAGAGATTTTAGTTGATATAGTATGTTGTATTTTAAGTTATCTTGGTGCTTGGTTTTCGTGCTAAATTACTGATACATTTAAACAATTTTCAAGGCCATTTGTGTTCTGGCCCAACACATTCATACAACAAAATAATAATTAAATTTAAGACAACAAATGTAATTATTATTAAAATATTCAATATAAACTAAAATTTAAAAGAAATATTCAATATAATTTAAGAAAGAATTTTTTTTTACATTTATTTATTTCTGTAATTATTTTAAAATCTTTAAAATTTATTCATATGAACAACAAAAAGCAAACATTGATCACTACATAACAAAATATACAAGCCTCTGTATAAATTTTTAAACCATCAATAGTTGATATAATCATTGTAAAAAAATATATACGTAATAATATCGTGAAACACATGTTTATGTCAGACTAATGCATATTTTGATTAGTTAATACAAAATAAATGCATATAATAATTTTCTAATGCATATATGCATTTTTATTAATAATAAATGTTTTAAACATAGAAATCTTCCGTGTGGGTCATCACAAGTCTAAAATTGTTAATGAGGCCGGGGTTGAGTTTGTCATTCGTGGTGTAATATATTTAAAACACCTCGCAGTAATTGTTAAATATTCTATTTTTATAATAATTAAATAATAAGTAATTAGAAACAATGAGAAAATTAGAATTTATTTATTATAACAATACGATCAAACCAGGATCAAATATTTTATATAGATACTTGATTCATCTTAATGTTAACATTTACATTATCCCCCGATGTCAACTTTCTATTCATATTTTCTTTTATGGTATTCTTCCGACGTCTTAAATTATTAAAATTTGCATTCAATGTTTCATATTTGCTTTCAATGGCATATTGAAAGGCATTCACAACCAGCATCTAAAAAGAATTATACCAATTAAACTAAAGGATAACTCCTAATAGTATGACTCATACTATTTTAAAAAAATGACCAAAAAAATGTTTAATTTGATTTAAATTTAATTTGGTCATACTATTTGAATTAAAATAAATGAAATATTCAATCAATTAAATCATTTTAAGAATAGTCATACTATTTATTAGTATGACCTTTAGAAAAAAGTGGTAATACTATTAGGAATAGTCAGACTTTTAGGAGTTATCCGTTAATATTTTTATTTGAATTATTTTTGAGGTTCCTCTGAAACAATGAAATTCTTTTCTCCGCAGCATGGAGAACTTCTTTTTTTTATTAAATTTCTATCTTGGCATTTTAGCACTTTTGATAAACGATCTATATGCAAAATATTTTGAGAAATTTTAGAATATTTTAAATTTTGAATATCTATAAAAATAATTATACTTTTACTTTTCATTTTTTATATTGTGGTTCAAAAAAATTGAGTTTTAAAAGTCAGAAATTTTTAGTAATTTTTAAGTTTAAAAATAATAAGATTTTGTTCATGGGAAATATGTAACTAAAAATTTTAGTTGATAGTTGGTTATCATTAATAAGTAACTAAACAATTAATATTTATAAGAAACTGGAATGTTCAGAAGATTCTAAAACATTCTAAAATGATTTTTACTATTTATTCTATATTGCATAAAATATTTAAACTGTTCAGTTCAAGAAATTAACAAAATTTATCCATAGATCAAAGAAAACGATGACTGTAAAAATGTAAAAGAATTTCAATTACATTATTGGTTAAGAATGTGTTTAAACCTTTAATTATTTTCATTATCTATTTAAAAAAATTTATTATCTTTGATAGTTAATTTATTTTGACGAATCAAAATATTCTAGTAAAAAAAATAACCTTAAATTATATATTAAATCTTTCTTAGAATACCCAAGATAATCAGAATTACAGTGCACATTTTACACTTTAAAATAAATCATTATATTTTTAATGGTGCAAAACTTGAGTTTATCTGACTATATTCAGAAATTACACTTTGCACATAAAAATCAATATATTTTCGATATTTTATCCGTGAGTCACGCGGAAACTCATTTTCCGAGATGGTAACACAGGTGCTATCCTGGGGGCAGGGTATGCTCGATAACTTATACTGATAAATTGGGCTCACATCTACCTCCTATAAATAAATCTTAGTTATAGAAGTCTTTCCTTTTTAAAACATTAAATTAACCTTATACATGCACGTTTATGCGAAAGAATCTTTTGAAGTCAGATTCAATAAAGTTGTGTTAGGCGTTTCTGCAAATCAAACTTGGCGAACCTAACAATTATTTTGAATATATTTTTAATATTTAGAATGTTTTAAATTTTTATTGTCTTTGATAACAATTATCATTTTTCTTAGAATTTTTATCTTACTTCTTTAGTTTTTAGAAAATCAGTCAAAATTTAAAAATAATAACATACGAAATAATGTAAAAATATACTTGAGATTGGATTCGTTTCAACCCTTTCAGCCACAAGACCTGACCGATCAACTGTTGTGAATCCAATGAATCCTTAGAAAAAATGACTGGTAGAGAAGTACTGTCAGATAGATTGTCCGTTAATTTAACGTCTGGTAACACAGAATCTGGAATCGAAATAATTATTTGACTCCACAACAACCCACCAATTGCAAATGATAAACACCACAACCATTCATTGAAATCCAATTTTTCTGTATTCAAAGCTGGGCCCCCATATTGCACAATTATGATTTGACTTAATATTGTAATCCCCCATATGAGTAAAAAAATTGGATTTCTTTGTAACCCACTAAATACGTTTCGTTGGCCGTGAATCTTTCTCGCATTAAATTCATTGAACAGCGTCATTAATACGAATGTGTTGAATATAACAGTATAGTGCTTATTCGGACCTTTAATTCCACGCAAAAGAAGAGATTCGCCATTATCAATATGAAGTACTCTATCGCCTAATGAAATTCATAGTACTTCTATTAATCAATTCAAAAGTACCATAAAATAGAAGAAAGGTTATGATGATAATCTGATAAAGTGCATGACCCGCAATGTTTTTAATCATAGTTTTGTTAATTAAGGAAGCCGTTCTTCCATATGGAGCTCTTTCAAGTAATTCTTCAGAAGGAATTTCCGTTGAAAGAGCTAAAGAAGCCAAAGTATCCATTATCAAATTCACCCATAACATTTGAATTGCCTTTAGAGGACTGTCCTGTAAATATAACTATAATATAACTATAAAATATAACTATAAAAACACCGAAATAAAACAAGCTCCAATAAAGGCTATTATAATGGCCACGACATTAACAGTTAATTGAAATTGGAGGAACTTTGTGATTGAGTCGTAAACATTACGCCCCCACATCACAGCCTTGACTATACTGTTGAAATTATCATCGGTTAAAATTATATCTGACGCTTCTTTGGCCACATCAGTACCTGCAATACCCATTGCAAATCCAACATCCGCTTTTTTTAAAGCAGGGCCATCATTGGTTCCGTCACCAGTGACAGCTACGATTTCCCGATTAGTAGACAAGTAACTATTTATAATCCCGTTGACGAGATTATATTTATCCTTAAAACAAATTAGTTCAATTATTTCATAATTATTGACACATGGAGATTTATATTTAATGATTAATGTTTACACATTAAGAATTCTTAATGTCATTGCAAAATAAAAAGCAATCAAAAGTGAAAATCAAAAACAGTTCCTTTAATACTAAAGAATTCAGTTGAGAGAACTTATAATTATCAGAACGAGCACATATGAAATAGAGAATAAATACAAATATTATTAGACAATAAATGAATTGTTTTTACTGTCAGTTGCAATAACATTACAATTATTGATTTCTGAATTAATAATAATTAAATTTACAATAAAGAGTTATTTCAAATACAAATTTATTTTATCATTAATTATTAACAGATTTCCATATTATCAAACCGTAAAATATTTTTAAGATTAACTTTCCATTCTTTTAAAAAATACTTTGTTTTACTACTCCACCATTTTTATCTTAAATGAACTTTTCAAGTTTTCTAGTGTACCTTTAAAAAACCGTATTTTGTTTTTAATAAAACATTTTCGTATTAACTCTTTCATGTGTGAATTATTATTTTCACAACAAAATACTTTTATGAAGCCGGAAATTAATGCAAAATTACAATTCCAACGTAACAATTAGATATTGATATTTCAAGGCTATAAAAATGGCTGAACTGTTTTAAATAACTTTTAATAAATTATTATTGTATGTTATAAGAATGTATTTGATGGATTTATATTAAAACAAGAAGGGATGTGTCTAATAATGGCAAAAATATATGATTACCATAAAAATATTTTAATCAAATTACGCAGCATTTTTTGTATTTTGTGCATGAAAAATTTTATAATTTGAATTTCAAGTTCTTAAATTTTTAAAATTACCATAATATTGGGGATTTATCTAGCAAAATCCTTAACAAAATATGCAAATATAGAACGAGTGGTAATTTTTTCATCCATAACTAGACTCAAAGAATTTGAATTGAAAATAATGGAAGTTACTTAAGCTGAACTTCACATTTGAAACGGCCATTTCACATTTTATAAATATTCATGTTTTTAATTTTATTTGTATTTTTCGCTAATTGTTTTTTAAATTAAATTAAATAACATTTTCAACAAATAAAATTTAATTAAAATGCTAAATTCATGTTTACAAACTAGTAAATTTAAATGTATCGGAAATATTCAAAAAATTCGTGTTAAATATTAATTAATAGGAATTACTTTATTAAAAAAACATGAAATTACATATACATACTAGGGCGTGCCATTAAATATGGTAAAATACGATTGTTGTAAATTTTTTATATGGTTCTAAAAAGATGCATTTTGTTGCGGGAAATCCAAATCTGTCATTATTTTTGTGATTGAGTGACATCTTGCCCATTAAAATTTTGCTTTAAAAAAAGTTTGAATTTCTCTAAAAAATTCTTGGCATATCTTCTGTTACTTTTCAATAATTCTATTCGAATTTTTCTGCAATACGCTGATGGAGAATTTTTTTGTTAATAACGTAAAGTAACACAATAACTAACATATTATTAATAATATTTAAACAAATTTCATCAAACATTGTTCATTAGTTATCTACTTGCTTCTTGACCTCTGATGCAACCTTCGCGTTTTTCATTTGAATAAACCTTCCCATCTGTCTCAGTAACTTGTTTTACACATTTCCCTGTTGATCGACAAATACAAGACCATTGTAGAACTTTCATGGGTTCTTGGATGAATTTCTTTACGACCATTGTAGTAAGTGTATATGTCAAAGGAGGTTCATAAATATCAACAGACCAATCAATCAGATCTAATAGGGATGTGGCGTTGATGTTGATAAAGGATGTCTTTCTCAGACGTACAGAGATATCACATACTTAATCATCTTTACGCCTTAAGTCAATGATCTTTTGCACTCCAGATTTTTTCTCCTCTATATCTTTTGAGAATTGAAGTGCCTGTATTACCATTTTAAAGAATGCACATCACACCGAACGTTGAATAAATTGTAAAACAACATCAACGACAGCCTTCTGTTGTGGCTTTCCTTTCTGTAGTTGTAATAATATGTGACGTGGACCATCCATCTAAGATTGTTTGACTTTGATATTAAATCAGTAGAGATAGTATACACCAGGGTTCCGCAACCTTTTAATTGTGGTGTGCCACGCCTCACTGGCAATTTATTCAGTGTGCCACCTTATTTTTTTTTTTACAAATAAGTAATGATATGTCTGTCACATTAAATAATACAGTTCTTTATGAAAATAATTTGATCGCAAAATTATATTTTTAATATATTTAATTGAAAAACTAACAACATAAAATCCCAACACAAAATGTTGAAAAATTAGTGTTTAATAAAGCAAGAAATACTATTTCAATAGAAATACAAATATATATTTTTCTCTAATAATATTAGTGAATATATGTGAAACCGTCTTCAGCAGTATGAGAGTCGCTATTACCCAGACCACTTTATAGTGGTGTATACACCAACAATAAATTCACAAATCAGTCTTAAGTTCCGGAGATTTTTACCTTGTAGCCCAAGTTTTAAGATCTAAATGAGACAAAGACTGTTTACACACTGTTTGTGGCATACTGGACTAATTTCAAGTATGAAAAAATTTGAGGAAGGTTCTTCTGTTCATTTGGTCTGAGTGATTTGATCTCCATATGCTTTTGCCAGTAGACAAATCTATTATGATACTGTCATTGGTGTCATAGGCAGGCCAATTGACTGTTGGGTTAATTGTGGTTTATTTTTAAGTTTGGTAGCAGTATCCAGCGTTTTACTAATATCACCGGCTTACTTGTTTGGTAATGGTTTCCAGTCAATTACTGTTATCAAATATCTCAAGGGTAGCTCGTTTGTATGCAGGGCACAAGCCAACCTGTTCAGTGTACGACCAAGTTTGACCTCTACCCAATGCATAAGACCTCCATCCTTACCAGTGTTCACAATGGTTGAATCACCCCCAATTGCCTGCAGACTCCTATGAATTCCTTTCCTTTTCATGAAAGTTACAAGTTTTTATACAATGACTTCAGCTGATTTTTCACTTACGCGTTTAGCTGGACTGAAGATATTTCCGACCTGGCTCTCTGCAAACAGAGTAATGTTGCTCTTCGACGATACTTAGGAATTGCTGATTTGAATTATCAGCTTCAAGCATAACTTTTATCAGATCTTCACGTTCATCGAAGAAGATGCATTCAATTCCACCCTTCTTGCAAAAATCGTCAAATTTATGATCCAAGGGTAGGATGATTTTTTTCTGGAGCTCTAAACTTTATTATGATAAATAACAAGTGAATGATCGTTCTTTGTAACCAATTATAACTTTATTATAAAAAGTTTGCAACAAACTTCAAAACCCCTTGATTCTCATATACTCGTTTCTCAAGAAAATTAAAACTACGGATTCTACACGTTTTAACAATTTTTTTAACTCACATTTTATCTTAATGAATTTTTAAAATGACAATATTAACATTTAATAAATATTTAATTGAATTGAAATTTCACAGTAGTGTACAAAAATCATAATTTTCCATGTACTTATTTACCAAGCACAATCGACAACAATTTCGACAATCTTAAACTATTTCGCAAGTTTTTAACACTCCTCATTTTCAAAAAGTAAAAGTTAACATAGAAATGTGTGTCCTTAAGAACAAAGGAATGTTACATAATAACTTTATCGAACCCCCTAATTTTGTTAATTGAAATTTTATCTAAATTGATGATTACATAATGCTACCATTGCATAATTAGTACGTACTGTTATTTTCAGAAAATATTCATTTTATTCTAACGAGCGGGTACATAATATCAAATTTTGTTTAAATCAATGATTATATGATTTTAAATCGTTGAAGACATCACCATCTTTGACATTAATCAAGAATTACTGATTCCTATATGCGTAAAATTTAATCGTTGTTTTATTGTGTATTTATTTTATATAATTGTTTAGTTTTGAAGTTAATTGAATAAAGAATATATATTCTACTTGTTAAATACACAACATTTAATTTAAATCAATTTAATTCTTTAACGTACTTGCGGTGACGATCTTGCTAAAACTCGGAGATTAGGATAGACTTTATCGACTCTTTCTTGTTTCACAACATTTGTTATTGGATCACGGATTCTTTCATTGAATTCTTTTGAATCCAATACATCATATCTATCTCCTGGACGTATAATGCCACATTTATATGCAATAGAGCGAGCGGTATTTATATTATCTCCGGTAACCATGCGAACAGTGATACCAGCTTTTTGGCAGCTTGCAATTGCTGCTGGGACTTCTGGTCTCACTGGGTCTTCAATTCCAACTATTGCATAACATGTAAGATTATTATGTACTTCGTCTTCATTATCCCATTGAGCATCTTCGGCTTTGAATTCATTTTCCAATTCCGGCTCATCTTTATGTAAACGACTTTAACATTGCATAAAAAAGAAAGACCTCTTAAAGAATGATATGAAATAGTAAATGCTGACAGTATTTATTGAGGTTTTTCACTCAAGTAACTACATAATTTCTTTCTAGTTAAAATAACATTAAATGGAGTGTAAAATACCTGCAAAGAATTTTAAAGGATAGTAAAAGTTTAGGGATATCAACATAAAATTTGAAAGGTTTATCACTAATCCAAATATTCTAGAATAATTAATGAATGACGTCCTTTGAGACGCGAAAAGCAATAATCACTCCATACCAAGGTTCTTAATCCAAGATTTACTTATATTTCGTTCAGTATTTAAATAAAACCTATTCAAGAAACGGTACCATAAGCCTACCCTTTTAATGAAAGACAAAATCTTTGCAATACCTTTCACGTATACTTTATATGCCAGCAAGATTGTTCGAAGACCTTCATTAGCCATTTTTACTATGACATTCTCTGTAATTTCATACTTTGCCTGATGCGATATTTTAATTAATTTTCCTTCTTTCCCAATGATCCAAGTGCACCTGTTTAATAAGAATTAAACGTAATTTGTATTATAGATTAATCATCACAATTACCTTTCCAACAAGATCTCTGACGCACCTTTTGTGTATACATAAAACCGATTTCCCAATTCTAGCACTGTGCTCATCGATTTCCTTACCGAATTAAAAGTATAAACTTTGAACAGTTTATCTTCTGGATATTGTTTACGAATTTCTTCGAAGTCGCCTGAAAAACTTTGCACCAATCCCAATAAAGCACACTCGGTTTTATTGCCCATTTGAAGCTCCAGATCTCCCAATTTCGTTGAAGGCTATTTTAAAATTGGGAAATATTAATGAAAGAAAATGTAAAATTACAATCAATTTGGTTGAATAACTACAATTGACAACTGTGCCAACAAGGAGGGCATTTCTATGCTCATTGGTTAGCTGACCAACAGTTTCCGGAGACGTATGCATTTTGTTCATAATATAATAGCTTACTGCCGTCATTCGGTTGGTAGTAAGGGTTCCAGTCTTATCGGAACAAATGGATGTAGCATTACCCATGGTTTCACAAGCGTCCAAATGTCTTACAAGGTTATTATCCTTCATTTAATTAATTTATTAAAAAGCTTAATAATAATTTACATTCATCATTTTCTTTACTGAATAAGCCAATGATATTGTCACTGCCAGTGGCAAACCTTCAGGGACAGCAACTACCAGAACTGTAACCCCGATTATAAAGTAATTCACGAAGACGCCAATATCTGTGGCCGTGCTCCATTGACTATGAGATTGTATAAACTTGTCACATATATAACTGAGAGTCAGAATCATCACAGTTATCAATGCAACGAAGGTTCCTCAACATCAAACTGAGAAAGTGCGAATAAAACAGAAAAATTACCTGCATAGCCAATTTGAATGGCCAAAAGTGTTAATTTATTTTGTAAAATGGACTTTTCTTTAGAGTCAATCGTGTTATTAGTAACTTTACTGGCATTGCTTCGTTTGTCCACACTCTCGTTGTCTTGGGTCTCTTCATCTATTATAGTTTAGAAAAATTAATTCTCTAAAGATTTCGCTATTTTATGTCAACGTTTTGAATCTTCACTTGACCAAATGTAAATTTAAATAAATAAAAACAAATATAAACAAGTCTCATTCATTACCATCAGTTGCCGCGCACAATCAAATATTATAGACTAATCAAGCTGTGACAATAAAGGAGTGACAAAAAATATGCTCTATTAGGTTAAGTGTCAAGAATATAACATCTATTCTTTTAATTAGAGTAAGAAGTTTTTAGCCATTAGTAGTTGTTATGAGCCTCTGAGACGACAAAAGTGAAAAAAGATTTGAAATCCTATTTTCATATCTAATAGTTGAAAATCGGAAAACATTATTCTGGCAATATGGTGAATGTAACTTCATATTCATTTTCGACTGGACCTTTTGTGATTTAACGATATGGCAATGCATTGGTAGAATACACTTAGTTACGATTTGCCTGATCAGGGTAACCGAAACTAAGACATCGTAAATATTCTGCTAGCCACCTTACCACCTTAAATTAACTTAGTGAAAGGATACTACAAATTTCTACCATACATGACTTGAGTTTCGAATTTCTTTGTGGTGACCAGGTTAAGATCATTGTTAGCCGTAACAAGAATTAAGGAGAAAAGTCGCTACTTGTTTGAAAAAGACTTGTTCTTTAGAATTGGCGAGTGCCGTGACCATATGTTAGCAATTATTTAACTCTTCAATTAATAAAAAAACAAACTACAAACTCGTTGGTTATAAATTTTAAATTTTTGTATATTGTAAATTAGATTTATGTTTGTTTATTTAATACTTCCAAATAAAATAAAAATTTTGTATGAGTTTCCAAACTATAAATAAAAGATCTTATATTTCAATTTGGAATTTTTTATTTATGTTCGGATGTGTTTATATTTAATGCGAATTACAAAAATGAACGTAAAACCGGCCACCAAAGTGAGTAGTTGACGAAACAAACCAACCAAACGTCAAATTTAAAATTTTTTCAATTCATGAGAAACCTATTTTATTATTTTGTATATTATTCCAGTTAAACAAATAAAAGATAAATTTGATGTAATTATAAAGGACTATTGACAGGGAAAAATTGAGAATAAATATGTTTATTGTTCAACCGTCACACACTCCCAGAGAGAGAGAGAAGGTAATAGTTTCGAACAGAAACATTTTCCAATAGTTATGAAATAAATGAATAATTATATGTTAGTAACATGAGTTATGCTATACAATAGTTTTTACCACACTTACCTAAATTGTTTTGGAGGAGGCCAAATATTATTCCCGCTTGTGAAAGTGTACCTACGGCAAGAACTACCATCCTTCCAGCTCCTTCCATAACTCTAGAGCCTTAATTGTAATAAGCGAGCTACATTTCAAAAATGGAAGCTGTCTATACTTGATAGAAGAATCGGATCTGCGTTTATAGATTTTACCACATAATCAGACTCGCCAGTCAAACTACTCTCGTCAATCATTAAATCGCTGCATTGGATTACGATTCCATCGGCAGGAAGTACGTCGCCTTAATAAATTATTAAAGTTTTAAAGATATTAAAGGCAAATCTTTGCCAGAAGTCTATTTGCTACTTATATAACAAATTCAGCCAATTTATTCCTATAAATGTCACACCGAATCCGTGTAATCAGTAAAAATATTATCATTGTGATCTATTGTTTAGAATTTTCTAGAGAAATATAGCTAAAATACATTGTATTCTATGTTTCGGAACATCTAAAATAAAATATTTTCAATGTAATACTGATATTTTAATGTTGTGGCGTTTTTGGAGGTCAGTTTCTGAATCTTATTTGTAAGATTACATTCATGAATTTAAAATCCTTATCATCTTTACGAATTTCTTCGAAGTCACCCGAAAAACGTTTCACCAATCCCAAAAAAGCACACTCGGTTTTAAAACAATTAAAGGATAAACACATTGACGATTTCACAGATTCAGCAATTTCATGGATTCAGTGTAACGTATACAACAAATATTCCTTATTTTAATCCAAAATCATCAAGTTAATTGAACCTTTCCTAAATCACTCATCATTATTGAGAAGCTATTGAGCTAGGTATGTAGGTAGGTAGGTAAGTAAGTAAGTAAGTAAGTAAGTAAGTAAGTAAGTAAGTAAGTAAGTAAGTAGGTAAGTAGGTAGGTAGGTAGGTAGGTAGGTAAGTAGTTGTCATTTAAAATAATTTCTTTTTTTAAGTTTTTAAATTTTTGATCCAAAAATAGATAGATAGATATCATTTGATATTTGCAATTTGACATTGTTTCAAACTAGTATGATTGAAGATTAATGAGTATTGGATAACGAATCTGTATTTTACTGAGGAGGTTCAAAAGAAAAATACAGGTTGATAAAATCCGGACAAATTGAATAATATTATGAAGGAGATATTTAAAATATAAATCAAAAAACATTAAATCAACATTTACCATATTTCACAATACAAATGTCTCCAACGACAATGTCTTTGTGGAGAGCTAAAACAATGTCACCACTCCTCAAAAGATGTACTCGAGCTGCTGCTTCAACCTTTTGCTGAAGCCCTTGAAATTGTCTTTCCTTCTGCCAGTCGTTGAAGGAGACGACCAATATAACAACCATAACTGCTACCATTATTGCAACACTTTCAATCCAACCAACCTCTTCATTGCCATGGGGCGTTGCAAAATCTATTATAATTTTCAATTGAAATTCTTCAATTTACATTTTACATTTGACATATAAGGACAATCCTAGTGAGATTATAGCCGCTACTATTAAAATGATTAAAGTTACATCCTGTAATGCTTCCCACATTAAAACAAAAATGGATTTCGGTGGCTTCGAAGGAATTTCATTAACACCAAATATTTCTTGTCTTTCTTGTTGTTCATCTTCATCAATTCCTGAAATTGTATTCAAAGTATTCACAAACATTACCGTTTCAAATGTAATTATACCATTTAGAATATTCACTTTAAGAAGTTCGCAAAGACCAAGAATACCCCCGAATTTGGAGTCAATGGCATTAACGGCATCCATAGTTCGTAGCTCCATTAAAGATTGCAGGCGCGCAGCTGTCACATCAAATGACATCGGTGATTTTGACGCCATTTCAATTTTTATTTTAATTTAACAATGATTATAACCGAAATTTTGTTCTGATAATTAATCAATCTAAATTAATTAAATATTAAATATAATTTTAAGTATTAAATTTGAATGTCTTAAGTTTAAACTAGTGCATTGCAAAACTGGCGAAACGTCCCCTAAGTGCACTGAGAGATGGTTGGAAGGTGTGAGGTATAAAATGTATGGAGAGGACCTCGTAGAGCTCTTAACTACACTTCAATTCCTTCAGAAGTAGCCATTTCTCTAAATTAATAACTTAATTTTTTGTTTAATTTTGACTATAAAAGTTTCATCAAAAAATATGTTAGAAAAAATAAAATTGATTTTATACGTTTTTTATTCGAAAATAATAATATATTATTTACTAAAAGATGAAAACCGTAAAGGCTTTCTTTAAAATATCATTTTTGATAAATGTAGTAATGATACAATTTGTTTAAAACAAAAGAATTAAAAGAACTAAGTAAGATTAGTTTTAAATTTTTACTAGCTATAGCGAATTGTGTCAATGCCATTTTGAAATTTAATTTTCATTGAGCAATATTTTAACTCTCATATAATTGTTGAATAACAGGAAAATTGAAACCTTTGAATTAAATAAATATTATAAAGTAGGAAATAATAAATACAGAATAAATGTTCATATTGAAAATCAAAAATGAAAAAAAGAAACAGAATTGGTGATTCAAAATCAAAATTAACTACTATATTTTCACGAGATAATATCTTTCATATTTTTATGTGACAATATCTATCTTCCATAGTTTATGTAACATTATATCTTTGAAAGGAGTTTGTTTTTTTATGAGAGGTGTAATAGTATGAGATTTCGGGATATAGAAAAGTTTTAATATAAAATCTATTAAATAAAAAACAATAAATGTCATAAAAAATATCAAAATATAAAATTTATTAATAAAAAATAAATATATAAAAAAATAAAACAATAAATAAATAAATTATCTGAGGTGCATGAGAGGTTCATGGATGCATTTGCGAGTTCTGGTGATGGGCGATCTGATTTTGAGGAGAGTATTTGGTGGTTGCATCAAATAATGTATAATAAATCTAATCTAAACCAAATAATAAATTCCACGACAGAAATCAATAAACCCAATACGTGGCAAAAACAAATCAATTCCACCAAGTGGAAAAATAACAAATCTAAAAATATTAATAAATAATAATAAAAATAAAAATAATAATAATTGGTTGCTTGACTGATTGATTTGGAATTGACTTCGGGAAATTCTTTGTATCAATGCTTAAACAAAACTGCAGATTCCCGAGATTCGAAACGACACATCTGCCAGACGAAGAGATATTGATTCGGAGGATACTTAGTTACGTGAAAATCACACGAAACAAGAGATATAATATTAGTTTTATGCACTTACACGGGACACAAACATCCAAAAACGCAATATTTCGATTACACGAATAAATGTAAGTTACCATAGCTTTTAGAAACTTATAGATTTTATTACATTCAGGACTGGACCATTGAGATAGTTTTAATTTTAATTCAGTGTCAATATGATCAAGTTTCATATAAAAAGGTTCGTCATTAGACAGTGTTTCAGTAATATTTTCTATTTGGCTTTCAATAATCAATTCTTTATTCAACAATTCAAGATTGGGAGTTTGAATACAGTTGTTCATCAGCATTTTGGTTTCCAATATTTAGACTGGACTATCTTTATCATCCCTTTTGTTTATTACAATCAATAAATTTGCTTGTTAGGAACAAATAGAATTAATTCCAACATCACTCAAAATTGCATAAAGTACGACAACGCAAATGAATTAAAAAAACCAAATTAAAGTAATATTTTCTTAATATTTTTATTTCTAAATTTACATTAAAATACTCCTCACTTTCAAAAACACTTTAGACATCTCTAATATTTAAACACAAATTTTTCATAAAAAAAAAACTTTTAATCATTTACATTTTTGTTCTTAAACATAAAAAACCTAATTTACATTTTTTCTTTACATTACGATTTCTAAAAATTCCCAATTTAAAGTTTTTTCTCAAAAAATAAAAAAATTTAACATTAAAAGTTAATTAGGCGTTGCAGCTTTTTTAGATAATACTTCTTTGCCAGCTTCAGTAACTTGAGCAGCAGCTTCACTTTTTTCTTTGTTAGCCTAAATGGGGTTAATTTTATTTACAAGACTCACAACAAATTACTTGTTATTATTTGCTTTAAAGTTAAAACGGTGTCTGAACAGTAATAATAATAATAATAATAATAATAATAATAATAATAATAATAAATATAATAATAGTTATGATAAGGATAATGATAGTAATGATGGTTGTAATAATTATAATAATAATAAAAATAGTAATAATTATAACGATAATGATATTAATAATGGTTATAATGATATTAATAAATGTAAAAAGTTAACCAGCAAATTTAAAAATAAATAAAAAACAAAAACAAAACCCTTCAAAAGTCAAAAATATATAAATAAAACAGTATAAATACTGAAGAAAATTTCAATATAACACCAATAAAATCATAACTTAAGTTTCTAAGTTTCAAAGACTAGAAGTTTAAATTAAAGCAAACAGTACATAGCCTAGATTGGGCATCCGCATTTGAACACATCACATTTAAACAAGAATTTATTGTTAACAAACTTTTGGTAAAGGTAAATTTTTTCTGTAAATTTGTTTTATTGAAATTAATAAATTTTAAACTAATGTTATCTTTTTATTTATATAAGTGACCAAAGTTGATAAAGTGGAACCTCAACATAACGTTAAATAACGTTGGCAATATTTACTAGAACAATATATTGGCAGAATTTAATTTACACATTGATTTCGATGATGTAACGAATTTAAATTATTCATATATATTTATAAAACCTTTATTCTATAATATTTTCTACAAAATTTTGACTATGAATCAGATTTATTTAAGGTATTCACTTGAAAAAGGTTTTGCCGAAAATTCGTGAATAACTTAAATAAATCTGATTCATAGTCAAATTTTGTAGAAAATATTGTCACTTATAAAGAAATCAGAGGTGAAATACAAAAGAAGTCCTTATAATTCCTTTATACTATAAAAATAATCTACTAACTAAAATATAAAGACATTGCAAAAAATGCATTAATCAAAAATACATTAAAATCCTAGAAACATTCGAGCACTTTTTACTCTTCAAAATGAGGATATATCTTTGACATATCCCTGTAATGAAATGCTGACAAACTGCTACTTTTAAAATTCAATTTATTTAAAGAGATTATAAAATCGGGAACTTATATTGTTGATGAATGTATTTTCATTGCATAATAAATTCTTATTTATTTTTATCCCCACTTTATTTACTGAAACTAAATCTTCTTTTGTCATATGAGAAATGAAGCTTAAATATTTTGACTTGGTAAAATAATGAATTAAAACAAATATCAACAAAATTGTAATTTAATTAATTTTATAAAATTGAATAAAGAATGGCGATGTTTATCAAATTGTTGGTTAAAAAAGAAGTGTAAAAACTTTATTTATTTGTATATGATATTGTCTAAATGTTTAAATCGAAATTCAATAAAGTATATTTTTTCCTCAATTAGTTGCCGATTGAGGTTAGGTTTTGAAAATGAAACGAATGTAAGCCCTTTGGATTGATCATCAGGAAATCTAACGACTTTGTCATCGATCAATTGCCCAGATTTACTAAATCCTTCTTTCAGCATCGTTTCATCTACATCAAGGCCAATTTCACCAACAAATGTTTGTACTGAATCATTATAGTCAACTTTAATTTCATCGTTCCACATATAAATTCCATTCATTTTCGATGAAGATAAACTTGCAGAAGCTTGGTAAGCACATTTGATAAACGCATATTGGTTTGTATGACAACGAAAATCTCTTATAATATGATAACTAATACATTGACCAATATTTCCAAATATTATGTTTAATAGATGTTCACTAATTCCATCCAATAATTTCAAATTCAAAAATTTATTCATATTAAAAAGTTTCACAAAAAGTTTTAAAGAACTTCCTCAACAATCAAAAAAACTAACTCGACTAAACAAAATTCAAATTAACAAAGTAATTTTAATTGGCCGAAACATATATTGTCATATGGGTGATAATGATGGACGTGGTTTAATACAAGAACAATAAATTATGGTAATTATATATTGATTTGATAAAATTTGGTCTAGATTACAAGGTTATGTAATTATTATTGATGATTTATACCAAGAAGCAAACAAAGAAAAGGATTTTAATAATCTTGTTTGGTTTATTTAATTATAAGTCGGTTTTTGTCTCTGATACCTTGTGTTCAAATTTTGTAAAGAAAATTAACAGAACTCAACCCAAAAAACTTTACCGCAATAAACACAATTGTAAATGCAATATCTCTTAATCTGTACCTTTGCGATATGGTTAAGTCCACATACGGTATATCACCATTTCTGGTACGCACTTAAAATTTAAATTGGCTAATATTAGTTTTCAGTCGCTTTCAGACTCATCTTTGTAATACACTTTTGCCTGTTTGAACTATCCTTTATCAATTATATCAGTCCAATTATATTGACTGTCTGATCAGTTTCTTCCCTTTCTGGTCACCTTTACCTCATCCTTTTAATATCTGTTTTTAGTCAAATAAAACTAATAATATTAAGTTTAAATACAATAACTGTTTTGTTTTTAATTGCAATAATTAGGTAGGCGACTTCTCGATTCTTTACTAACCCCAAAAACTAATTCCGGTTTATTTATTTTATGAGAAAATTTATCAAATTATCTCTTCGGGTTTTTCATATATTTCGGGCTCTCCACATGCCTTCGATTTTCTAAATGCATAATAAATTATTCAGTAGTTTTTAATTAATTTTTATTTATTGAATATCTTTTTTTCGGAACTTCTCATTGATATTATATTAGCATATTTTTACTCAGCTCTTCGTCTGATATTCGTATTTTTTTATATAAGCTATTTCAATGGGTCATGAAGAGATTAAGTAGTGAGATGTGTCACCGCTAGATCAACCCCACCCCCTTGGGAAGTAAAACGTTTTTTTAAGTCTAAAAGTACAGAAATATTTTAAGACAAAAACAATAACTCATTCAAGGTCATTGAAACAAAGACCATGACTCATTCAAGGTCATTAGATAAGTCATCATATTTTCTCAAGGTCATTCAAATTTCTCAAGGTCATATTATTTTAAAAAAATTTTAAATTTAAAATTACTACTTATTTTTATAAGTAGTGTTTCAATTATTAATATTTTTAAATTTAAATTTTTTATTCTATTACTTATTTTTATAAGTAATGTTTTAACTATTAATATTTTTATTATTATTATTATTATTATTATTATTATTATTATTATTATTATTATAAAATTTATTACTATACTATAATTAATATATAATAAAAAACAAAGTCATATACAACAAAAACTTTTATTAAAAAGAAATAAATCGACTATAATAATATTGTCGAAGAGCTTTAGTCAAAGCCCATTCTACATACTTTCAATATTGGACAGCGCAGCAATGACATCTATCAACACATGGATATTCAGGTTCCATATCTTTTAACATTTTGTTTTGTTTGACATCCCATAGGAACTCATCGATTACGGAAAATATCCATATAGATGTATGATTAAAGACCAAGTCTGGAATTATTGATGTTGGCTTATCCTTCAATATTTCATGTATATCTGGATAATAGAAGTCCAGACGTTCTTTGATAACTTTCAAATAATCATCTACAAAAAATGTAAAAAATAAAAATAATAATAATAAATTACCATAATGTTCAATTTTGTTCATTGATTGAACTACGCTCGGTACAATAACATCCATTATAATGATAAAAAAATTGAAATAACAATTACTTTTATACTAATTTAGACTAATGAAAAGTTTAACACACACACAAACTTTTAACTATAAACAATAAATATTAATTTATATGAATTTGGAAATGCTTAAAGAAATTTTAACAATAATAATATTAGTTTTTAGTGTTTTTAATATGGCTAACTCAATTTTTGTAACCGTTCAAGGTAAAAATTCAACAAGATGTGTATGTCCTGATACAGCAGTGTTGATGGATATTTTTTATATGATAGATAGGCCTAGATATTTGAAAACTCCAGTCAAAAGATTATCTAAAAGAATGAGTAATTTAGAAGTTCGATTTGAACTCACACAAAAATTTAAAAATAGCTCGGGACGAATTATATGATGATATTCTATATCTAAATAAGACCATTGGTATTATCAAAAATGAATTAAGAAAATCAATATTAGAATTGAATAAAAATCGTAAACTTAATGAAAAAATGATGAATCAAGTTCAATATAGTATAAAATTTTATTCTAATAAAACAACTGATCAATTCAATCGTATAATGAAACAAGTTCAACAACCGGTTAACAAATCGAAAGAAGTTCAAAACCCGGTTAACAGTGGCAACATTCTCATTTCCATTATATATTTTTACATATTTTCTTAACATTGCAACTTAAATGCAATATCTATGCATGATTCTGATTGGTCGAATATAGTATAAATAAGCTTACACTTCAAAATATTTTTATAAAATGCAGAAACTAAATTTTTTATGACATTGTTGAATGAGCTGGTTTCTAATAATAGAGAAGAAGATGATAACATTAAAAACATAAAATTCATGGTAAACCGTACCGAGAAAATCTTAGAAGACATCCCATTTGATTACGAAAAAATTCTCAATTTGCCAACATTGGAGAGAAAGAAAAATTCATTTCAATCAATATTTAGTTATATGTTTGATGAAAATAATAAATGAATGCGAATAATAGTAGGATTAATGTATATGAAACACATGATATTAAAATCTGGATCCGACTATGAAAATTATTTCCAATGGTCTTTAGAGGTATATTAATATTTATTATTCTTTCATTTTTTCATTATTTAAGTGATAGAAACAAAAATTGATCCATGTGTAGAAACAAACGGTGAATGGATAGCAATTATTCAAGTTGCCGCAGAAGCCAAACGTTCAGATATTTATATTGCAAATTGCAAACTTTTATTAAAAAATATTAACTGGAACATCGGTTTTATATATATGTAATAAAGTTTATCATAAATTTTAATAAATATTTCTTTGTTATTATTATTATTAATAAAAAACTACATTTTTAAAGATTTATTGATTATTACATGTACATGCTTCATCACCACAATATTCCATTATATTTTCTATAACATGGTCAACACAAGTCTTAAATTCGTTAGGTTCAACTAAATTTTCAGTAGGGGTTTCTTCATCGTTAATAATTTCAGTATCATTAATAATTTCAGTATCTTCATTATTAATAATTTCTTCATCATCACTCTGACATTCTGAATCACAACATGAATCTTCTTTACTCAATGCTTCAACTAGAGTCAACATATTTCTAATTTTTACACCGGTTATTTCTTCGAGTTTATCAAACAAAAAGTTTATTAAATATTCTAAACGAAAATTAATTAATTATTTTATATTTTATATTTTAACTTTTTCAGACATCATTTTTAAACAATTTTAAAACTAATTATAATTTTGTTTATAGAATAACAAAGAAAACAAAATATTAATACATTTATTAAACACTAAACACTCTACATTAAAATAATTGTGAAAGTCTAGCAGTAACAATTTTCCAGATGGGAGAAAGCACATCATTTTGATCAGCTTTATATCCTTGGATTGCTATTGGTAAATACCAGTTTTTCTGTTCTTTGAAACCTATTTCTGTAAATGCATCATAATATCTGGTATATTGACTGGTGAAGAATGCATTTTCATTGCATTTTAAATTCGAATTGATCTTATTGAAAACCGCATCAATATCCTTGATACCTATCATTGAGAGAGTCCCGGCGAGAGATTGAAATTGAGTTCTATTGAGTTTGACTGGATTTACCAATTGCATATTGATAGGTTATTTTAAAAAATACATTTTATAATTGTGGAACATCTGAACTGGTTGGACACTGATAGCATTGATTTTCCTGGTCATCTTTGATTTATGATATTTATAAGGTGGTGACGAGCTTTTATACTCTTGACAGATACTGATTAACCAATCAGGATCATGCATGAATATTGCATGGTTTTGCATTTTATGTGTGCCTCGATTATTTCTATATATGTTTTAATGTGCCAAATTGTTATTACTACATTATTGTAATCACTAATATTATAACTATTTAAAAAATTAATACTATTAAAACCAAACAAATACTAATATTATTACTATTTAAAAAATTTATACTATTAAAACACTACTTATAAAAATAAGTAATAGAATAAAAAAAAAATTAATACTATTAAAACACTACTTATAAAAATAAGTAATAGAATAAAAATAAAAATAAAAAAATTAATACTATTAAAACCAAAAAAATACTAATATTATTACTATTTAAAAGATTTCTAATAATAAAATCAGACTATTAAAAAATATCAAACCAAAACAACCAAAATAAACATTTATTTCCTAAAAAGTTTAAATTTACAAGCATTTCTAACTGATTTCACTAGACATCATTCGACATACTTTTGATATTTGAAATTGCAACAGCTGCATTCCAGAATACATGGGTATTCGGTTTCTATGTCCTTCATTTTTCGATCAAGCTTTACATTCCATAAACCTTGATCTATGATATTGAATATCCAGATATTTGTCTCGGTGTATATGAGATCTGGAATAACTGATTCTGGTTGTTCTTTCAGAATTGTTCGCAGTTGAGGGTAAAAGAAGAACAAACGCTCTAAAATTACGGCCTGATATTTATCTGTAAACAATGATAATAATAGTAAATAGTAAATAATAAATTTACCATAATTTTCAATTTCCTTCTTTGATAATATTGAACTTGTCATCGGCATAGTATTTTCCATTTTAAAAATGAAATAAAATGAATAACCAAGTTGTTTTAATCAATCATTAACCAATCAGATATCGAACAATACAGTGATTTCATTGTGTATGTCTATAACAATAATTTTGTACTCTAGATTTCGCAACCCTAATATGACTATTTTCCCATTGGAAAACCCGTTAACACACATTAGGCTGTATTTTAAAAGCCTCAGCGCAGGAAATAATTCTGGCTCGAACATACAAAGACATTTTGATGACATGTTGTATAGATTGATAAATTGTCCCATATCCATGGTAACCGTGATTGACTGTATTTTAATATCCTTTATTCTATATATAAATGATTTCATAATTTAAAAGGTTACGATCTACATCATATTTTAAAACATGGTCTCAACGGTTTTTCTTCTTGGAATTTAGACATTATCCCTACCTCGACTGAAAAATTTATTTCTTTAATTGTACATATAAAACATTTTGCTATTAGATTTATAGATAGTATGCAATTTTTAAATTGCTCTTTATCTAAGGCTGTAAAAACACTTACAACACTACCTCTTACTACCTCTGCCTTTCCTGGTTCAATTATAGATTCTAAAGGTATATTTCCTTATGATTATTCCGCGTCTTTTGATGTTCTTGAAACTACTTATGAATTGCTTCCTAAATGGGAGGGTATGACGGATGATGAGTATGCAACTGCTGAATTAGTTTGGATGCAATAAAACTGTGGTAATTTGCGTGACTATATGATGCATTATTTAAAAGTTGATGTATTCCTACTCGCTGATTACTTTCAACAGTTCCGTGAAAAGGCCATTACTTACAATGGTCTTGAACCTTTAAATTTCTATGGTATTCCTGGAATGTCATGGACGTCAGCGCTTATAACATTAGATGAACCCATATGGCTTTTACAGGACATGGAAATGTTCAATTTTTACGAGGGAGGAATACGAGGAGGGTTAACGTTTGTTAACAAACACTATGTTGCTTCTTCAGAGGACACCGAATTGTTGTATATAGACATAAATAATTTGTACGGTTGGGCTCTTAGCCAATCTTGCCGTATACTGATTTTGTTTGGGTGTATGATAGTTTGGATGATGTATTGAATGAGTGTATGAATGTTGCGGATATTGAAACCCTTCCATATGGATATACTATGGAAGTTGATATTGATATCCCTGAAAATTTCCATGGTTTTTTATATGACTTTCCGATTGGACCGGAAAAGATGTGCCCACCAAATGGTCACGCATTATCCAAAGAAGAATCATGTTCTTCATTGGAGGCTTCTCAGGCTGTTTCTTTCGCTTGGGGCTAAGGTTGTCAATGTACATAGATGTATAAAATTTAAACAGAAACCTATTTTTAAAAATTATATAGATAAAAATATTGACTTGCGAGCAAATGCAGTCAGTGAGATATATAAAGATTTATTTAAATTATATAATAACATCTTGTACGGTAAATCCGTTGAAAACCTTAAGAAGCAAATGAATTTGCGACTATGTAATTCATTTGAAAAGTTAATTACATATTCGTCAAAACCGCATTCAGAAAAACCATCGAAGTTGATGAGAATCTGTTTGCCGCGCATCTTAATAAGGATTCAATATGTTTGGATAGGCCTAGTTACATCGGACAATCAGTACTAGATCTATCCAAACTACGGATGTATCAGTTGCAGTATATGGAGCTGCAAAAGTATAGAACCATTTATAATTGTGATATAAATTTAATTGCCGGTGATACGGACAGCTTCTTTTTGGAGATAAAAAATTTAAAATAAGATATTTTATTAAAAGCGATGATTTCGGATGACCTTTTAGATACATCTAATTGTGACCCCTTTCATCCTTTATATTCAAGACGACTAGCATCCGTTATAGGAAAGTTAAAGGATGAGAGTAAAGGGGAAAGGTATAGTGAGTGGTTTTCTTGCGCCCTAAATGTTATAGTTTATTGGGAAATAAGTTGACTATGAGGGCTAAGGGTGTAAAATTAGCTGGTACAAATATAAATCATCAATCATATTTAGATTGGTACAATAATAACGAGATTATATCTGTACCTCAGACTAGAATAGGGTCCCGGAATCATCAGCTTTTCACTTTTAAAAATAATAAAATAACGTTAAACAACTACCATGATAAGAGGGCATGGGTTGATAAAAAATGTTAGTTTTGCCTATGGACATTATAGAGGGCTTGATGCAATTAATAGTGGTCATAGTATTACAAGAACACAGCAATTTCAAGATATATTCAACGAAATTCTGGCTCCTGAATGATCATCAATTTATCAGATGAACAATTATGTGAATTTTGTATATTATAAAAAAATAAAATTGTACATTTCTTTATTTTATTATGTTTTTGATTATTATTAGTTGCTTTTTATATAAAGGGTTATGAAACATGTTAACAATAGTTAAATTTCGATTTTATCTGTATTATCAATGTAGGATTGAATAACATCTCGATATCTGCCAAACCTGAAATTCATACACATCTAGAATACATTAAGCATATTAATTTCTGTAGGATTTATGTTTAGAAATAATATGCAACTAGATAATTTCATTATTGACTTATAGATTTATTTATTTTTGGTAGTAATAAATAATCATAGGTTTCTGTCAATAGTCTATCGATTATTAAAAAGGTCTGATTCCATTTAATTCTGAATTCCGGTATCTTAATTTAGAAGATTAATATAATTAATAATAATAATAATAATAATAATAATAATAATAATAATAATAATAATAATAAAATATATTAATAGTTAAAACATTACTTATAAAAATAAGTAATAGAAAAAATAATTTAAATTTAAAAACATTAATAATTAAAACACTACTTATAAAAATAAGTAATAATTTTAAATTAACATTTTTTTTAAAAATAATATGACCTTGAGAAATTTTTTGATGAGTCATGGTTTTTTCAATGACCTTGAAAACCGAGGTGAGTCATGTCTTGTGTTTGACTTACCTTGAGAAATTATTATGACTAATCGAATGACCTTGAATGAGTCATTGTCTTTATCTTAAATTTTTTTTGTACTTTTGTACTTAGAACAAAAAATATTTTACCCTCCCCTGGGGGTTGATCTATCGGTGACACATCCCACTACTAGATTATATGGAGCATAATATTGTTCCATTTTTGACAGTGAAACAATTTGGCATGTTTCCGCTAAGCTGTATAATTGAATTTATTATGTGGAACTTATCCGAGTTGTAAAAAAATAATACTGTTTACATAATATTATTGTTATTTTGTGTTATATTATCAAAGTGGATTTGAAGACCACACCCGATAAAAGTTCTCAGATTTTTCAAAAGTTCCTCTTGGTGGCATACGCCGCACGTTAGGAGACACTGGTTTATTGCTTGAATTTGAAAATACAATGAAAAAAAGGTACAAGATAAAATGCCTTATTTTTACATATAATTGAGATCAGAACGTTATAATAATGTAATGTTAAAAGAAATGAAAAAAAATAAATCTGTTATTTTTCGATTATAAAATTAGTTTCAGGTGATCAAGAATGAGAGTTATTGCAGATGAAGGTATGGAAGGTGTAAAGGCAAGTCATGTATATTTCTTGAGAAAACTCAGCACATCTGGATATATGACCTGATAGGCATTTTCTCCCCATACAAAATCCATATGATTGTAATAATTCACAAATCGTGTTATTTTCACATCATCCTTAAGAATATTCAACAGCATCGCAACGTCTGTAGGATCAGCAAGGGTATCATTGCCACCAGAGAATACTGCGGTAGGCACTCCAACTGGTTTCAATGAATATTGTGGAGGTGTCGGAGTTCCATATCGCTTTATATTTTCTTGCATTCCAAAATCATACATTTGAAAATTTCCACTGTCAACTGACTAAATATAAAATATAATAATTGAAAAATTATATTTATTATGAAAATAATTCACCTGAGCGTAATGGACAATATTCATCACAGATGTTCCAGCTGGTGTGTGGGCAATATAAACTGGAAGACGAGACTACCAGCATTTAATATTTTAAAAAAAACAATTTTTTACTTCATTTAAATTTTTAATATCATGTCCAGCTAGCAAGAAAATAGCCTCTGCGCAAAATTTCGGAATGCCTTTTTCCCCACACAAAGTTGAAGCGAGAAATTTAAATATTTCATTATTCGACAAAACCCTTCCATGGCCAAGTAGGTTTAATAAAGCTTCCACTTCGGCGCGAAATCTGGCCAATATTTTTAAGCCCGCCTCAACGTGTGATAAAAATGCAACTGGAGCAAGAGCGACAAATGAATTAATTTTTTTTGTTAATGAAAAATCATGAGGAAAGCGTGCAAATGCCATTTCGGTACCCTGAAATAAAAAAAAATATTTCAATAACAAAATAGAATGAATAAAATCAACTACTTTTCTAAGAAACTTTTACAATTCTCTTAAAAAAATGGAAATTTTTTGATTAAAAATTTTAAAAAAAAGAATTGACATAACATGGCTCGTAAAGCTGTCATTTATTCGTAAATTAAAAAATTTAAAAAGATCATAAAAAGTGAAATTAAAAAAACAGTTTTAATTGTTTTCTTTTTTAAAAAATAAAAAAAACAATTTCGGAATTCGGTTAAATATTGTGGCGGCTATATCGAATAGTGAAAGGCTAATTAAAAAATGTAAATTAATTATTTTTTCGGATTTGAGTAGCATAGCATATAAAAAGAAAAAAATGAATCCAATAACTTTAGATCAACGCGTGGTCCGTAGGAGGCTTAACTCTAAAAGTAAAAATTAATTAAGTAATAATTTAAAATTTTGTTGACGACATAAATCATTCTATTCGAAAAACAAAACCTCCCAGTTTGATAAACAGGACAACTGTTTGTCAGACCGCGAAACCATAATGAAATTTTAATTTATATGTTCAGTAATACCAGTGAAGTTAGTAAAGAATGCTAATAGAAATAGAGTGTTTAATTATGAAAACTTGTTAATTATCGAGAGAATAAGAGAATTTGAGGGAGAAATCATAGTGTTCAAAACATTATCTTCCAAGAAGATAGAGGTAGTTTATGCTTGGTAAACTTATCTGTAAATAAATAGTGAAAAACATGTTAATAATTTAATTTTTTGAAGCGGCCACTCAATCATTGGTTTTACGATATATTTCGATACACTCACTTTTATCATCCGGTCAAATAGTAATACTATATTTCCGATATGTATTTCAAATACATAATAAATTACAAAATTACCAGTATTATTTTAATTTAATTTAAATAATTATTTTTTAATTAAATATTACTTTTAAAAGCCTTGAATATTTTTAATAATATATTTAATTTACATGCTAAATTATTTTAATTTTAACCACTAACTCTCTGAATTGTAAAATTTAATATATTTGAAAACAACAACCACAATCTACATCCACTCAATTTAACATTCAAACTATTTAAAAAAATTCGAAACACACTTGCATACAGCATTTTGTACGTTGAATTTTGGATCCTGTGATCATGTCAGCAATAATTTACACATCACATGTCCCAAATAATTTTTAAAACTTTTAATAAAATTTTAAAATCAGATATGCCTATTTTACTCATACGGTCTTTAATGTGTTCACTAATATTATCGGTAAGTCATTAATTGATCTGATTCATGTTTTATTAAAACTCAAATTTATTCAAACTGTGCAAGTTGTTCTCGAAAATAAAGTTTGTTATGTAATTAGTTTTTTTAAAAAGAACAAGTAGTCAAATTGCAAATCTACAGAATCCGAACACTGGTCATAAGAAATGGATGAGGTAGATTATTATCAAAAAGGTTGAGGAAACATTGATCTAAACTGTGTATCATTCAAATATGATTATGTACTTGGCACATGTTTTAATGTTTAATGCAAATATAGAGTAGATAAGAATAAAAGTTGAGATACTTGAACGAGAAGGCACATTTTCAAGTGTTGAATCATTTAGTTACCTTTGAGATTTAATTTCGGGTTTATCCAATTCAACAACCGACATGTGACTGGTCAAGTGATTCGGTAAATATTAAAAAAGAGAGGTTAATTATATCATGTGACGCAATTGAGTATGCACGCCCTAAACATATCATCACACTCAAGTAACCATCCGATTTCTACAACCAGTAATATTTCTATGGTAGATAGAATGGGTTTTTTATACACTATTCTCAGGAATCACGTTACGGTTGAGTTCATTTTAATAACTTGATCGCCTTCCTTCACTAGACAAACTTTCATGGTGATATGCGAGAAATTTAGGTGAAAGTAAAAATTAGTTAAACGAACATTCAAGAATAATTAGATGGTTTGATAATTTTAATTTATTTGAAAAATTTATCACTAATATTTTTATGAAATTGCATAATTTTTAAATTATTTTATAATAAAATTTGTTTCATACTTATTTTTAAATAATTTACTTAATTTCTTATTTCTGAGAAATTATAATTTAATTTCCATTTTAATTAAGTTTATATATTTTAATTCCTTTATCAATGTTTTGTTCTATATTTAACACTAATTTTCGGCACCGCCTTTCCAAGAGTCAGGAGCAATGATAAAAATATTAATTACTTCAATATTGCTGCATAAATTTTCGATATTATAAACAGAATATTATAAGCAGCCATTTCCCAAATTTTCATGGGAAATTTTAAAATGTTTCAAATTATACAAATTAAATTAAAATTAAATATTCTAATACAATTTACAAGTGCGAGAAATTATAAAGTTAATATCCTAGTTTGTGAACGAATATTTTCATTAATTAGTAATACAGTAACAGTCAGGTAAAGTCAAATAAATATATTATTTATAAAAAAATTTTTAATTGAATTTTTTTTTTATAATTATAAATTAGATTTTGTTTTTAAACAAAATTCACACAATCAATTATTATTATTATTATTATTATTGCTACCAGTGGTGTTGTCGAGCCGGAACGCTCCGGAACGTCGTTCCGGTACTTCCTTTTTGGACAGGAACGCGTTCCGGAACTAAAGATGATTTCTGATAACGAGAATTGGCTGACGTATTGAAAAAAAAATTAAAAAGAATTGCTGATTTTTTTTTCTAATTTTTGACGAATTTTTATATGTATTATTATTACGTTTTTTTAGGTCTCATTGAGACCTAAAAAACCTCACCGCCATGATTATCATGGAAAATCACCCCCGTCGTTTAATTTGGGACATGTGACCGCACAGAGCGGCCGCCTACCCAGGATCGGCCCTGTATATATAATTATATAAACGCGTTCCGGTAAAAAAAAATTAGCACAACACCACTGATTACTAATACTATTATTATTATTATTATTATTATAATTATTATTATTATTATTATTACTATTATTATTATTATTATTATTATTATTATTATTATTATTATTATTATTATTATTATTATTATTATTATTATTATCATCACCATCATTATCAAACTTTTATCCACTCTATTCTTTACCAACCTGAGAATGACCTATATAGGCAAGTTTTGTTGCGTTGCCATTGGTTTTTAATGCGTATTCAACAAAGGCAGGCAAATCACTGGAAGCCATTTCATCCCAACTGAACTCCCAAAATTTGGGATCAGTGTCGGCAAGTGTGACATGCCTGCTCGAATATGTACTACCTCTACTGTTAGTAAGCCAGACGTCGTAGCCGTTATCTGCCAGAATAAAGGCTAAACTCTGGTTAGGGGAATTGTTAACCCAAGTGTGTGCTGAATCAAGTAATCCATGTTGCAACAGAACCACTGGCAAGGATGTTGTACTTATTTTTGTTTTCCTTCCATAAGGAATTCTTTGCATCGATAGAATATAGCCATCTTTAGTAGTTACAAGATGATTTTCACACGGATACCCATGATAATTGATAATTTGCGTCTGAAATAAAATTTAAGTTGCTATGGCAACTAGAATATTACATAGACTTACAATATTCATTGAAACTTCAGGATCCGAAGAATACACGAAGTTATTTATTAGGACTATGACCATCAGTCCAATTACATATCGAAAAGATTCATACATTTTATTGTAGATATTTCAAATTTTAAAATGTGAAATGTACGGCAACCTTTGGAACCGTATAAAATACTTGTTTAAAACAAATGTTTTCAATTCATAAATTCATTATTATAAAATATAATTATATTTTTGAATTAAAAGGCTAATGAGTTTTATAATTTTAAATAAATTTTTCAGCTATAATGTAATAATAATTTTTAAGTTTATTATAAATATTTCACATAGGATTATATTGAAAATTTGTCTAGAATTCACAATTTTTCAATTTGTTTTGATACACCAAGGAAATATGCAATCGCGTGAAGTTAATTCAAAATCTTCGATTCAATGATATTAGTAAAAATATATTACTAAAAAGAAATAGCGCAACAGTAATATCAGAAATTTAAAAAAGTTAAGTTTGAATTAAAATATAAAAAGTTGATAATACATGATTGATTGTATTCACCTATGAATGACCTTCATCAAAATTAATTTAAAGGTTGTCTGACACTTTATTACAAATTTATCTTTCTTGCTTTAGCTGACGCAAATTGTTTAATTATATTATCAAAGTCAATTTCTTCTGTCATTTCTCGTTCTATGCTAAGTAAAGCACGATCACATAATCGACTTTGGCCCATCGAGGCTCTCAAATATGAAGGTATCAATTTTAATTTCATAAATGATCTTTCGCAATTGGCAATAGAATTTATATCAATAAAAATATATATTTATTTTCATATGCGTATTTATACTTTAGGCACTTTTTCGCTCCCCCTTCAGTTGACGCCCATGGCACGTGCCATGCTTGCCATACCCTAGTTACGCCTCTGTTTACAATAGTTAGTAGTATATGCAGACATCCCTATCTTCATCCAAATCAATCACAAAACTCCTAATCTCACTGAAACTTTTATCTCTATACCGTATTTATTTCAACAAAATACTAAAAGAGTTCTCAGCATATTTATCAATTAATTAATACGTCAGTTAAACATTTTTGCATTAAAAAATCAGTTATTTCATTTATTTTACACATACATTAAATCAGTGTTTCTCAACCAAAAACGTGCCGCGGACCAGTAAACAATTTAAATTTTTTACTGCGGACCACTAATACTAATTGTTGGTTATATTTTGCAGGAATACAAAATATTTAATGTACTATTAAATACATATATTTCAGTTGTAAAAATTCACACAAAGTTTACAAAAAATAAACAATATATTGACACAAAAAAAATTTGCATATAAGAATGACAATAAATATTGCAAAAAACATATAATAATATTATAATAAAGAAGTACAACATAAAAGTAATCTTAAAATTATACAAAACTACTACATTTCTAATAAATCACAGAAAATAGACAATATATAAATAATTTTCATTTAAAAAAATAATAGAGAATAAAAAAAATAGAGAAAAATCCATAGTTGTATAAACATAATATACTTTTCATAAAGTTTAACTAGAAAAATATAGAAGTCAACCACTAAATTAAAACAATTCATTCATGTTCCAAAGAATCCAGAGAGAAATGCACATTCTGTAATTTTACGTTTAAAGTTTTGTTGTAATATTTCATATGATTTATTTTATTTATTTTATGAGGTGTAAGCAGTTTAACAATATTCTGGAATTGTTTTCCTCCTATTCAACTCACGTCGCGAACCGGTAATTTATGGTTCGCGGACCGGTACTGGTTCACGGACCACTACTTTGAGAACCACTGCATTAAATCACATTAATGAAAACATACAAAACAGAACTATTATTATACACATATTGATCTAATATGGCGTGTTCGAAATGGCACTGAATTGACTGGTGAAATTTTTCGAGATTCTCAATGAGTGTTGGCTTGAGGGTTTAAATATAATTCATCGTCGCTTGCTTCAATATTTACAGGCAGATTTTGATGCAGTGGAATTCTTTCGATCCCGTTCAGAGGGATGTCAATAGCCCTTATTTTAAGTCTCTTTTAGTTTGTTTCTTCTATGGCCAACTGTTGACGGGGTGGCAGAATGATTGGCAGATTTTTAACACATATTGTCATAGTTAATGACAATTTTGAATCCTCGGACGTGGCATTTACTGGGTGTGCTTTCCACTTGTGGTTTCTTTCGTAGATTATCAATAACTTAAGATAGCTGTTGCGACAGTTGGGCTAGATGTTCCAATAACAATGCGTTCTCCATACGACTTTTCTCTTGGCGTTGCCGATTTTTGCCATGTTTTGCGTTTGATGTGGTCGGTGCCACTGTTGCAGGAGGTTTCGCAGAAGATTCTGGTATATGATGCGCTGGGACCAGGTTCGCATCTATGTCAAGCAACCGGCCCAGTATTATATTAATTTATGTAGTTATTATTATGACGCCATAGCTTACCATTACAATAACCCAGCGTAAATTAGACTTTTCAGAATAATTTGATTATAAATTATCTTGACATTTTGTCTCTTATCATCAAAACAGATAGAATTTTCAATAAAAATAGGTTTTAAACATACATGTCTTTAATTTTTGATCACCAATTGCATGTATTTTCTTAATATTTTCAATTTTGTCTTTTATCGACGATTTTATATACAAACACATACACACATATTTTAATCATATTTTATTTCATAAATATTTGCAAAGTTACACATATTTTCTTAAAAATTTAGAATTTTTTAATAAATATTGTCCCGTATCAATGATATTCTCTAAAGACACTCACATTTTAAGATATAAAATATATATTTCATACATAAACCATTTTATATGTATTTGTTTAATAAATATCAAAATTCTTTTTAAATTTTATACATTACACACATATTCGCGTTAATACACTTTTTTCTACCCCTGAAAAATTTGGATCATCATTGTAAACCTTCGAAAACTCCATTGAAAACCCATTAAAATGACACCTCACTCACATTGTTAAGATACTCTAGGATATTTTAGATTTTTCCATAAATTTAGTCCGTTATTGATGTTTTCCAAAATTTATATTTTCATAAATTTTGATCATCTTTCGACATGATTTTAATATAAATAAATAATTTTTAGATCTTTGACCTTCAATAAAACCTTCAAGTATGTTAGATGACGAAGGATGACCAATGGATACATTCATACTCTCAAAATACATGTTTAAAATACATTTACAGAGCCTAATAAATATCGCGTCAACATTCATGTGAAAAATAATCCCAAAAAGCCAACAATTAAATTCCAAACAAAATCCCAAACCAAATACAAAACCAAATTCTTGTGATAGACAACATAAAATTGTGTAACTTATTCGAACATTATCTGTGTATAAACAATACTTTTTTATATGTGTGATTTATTATTTATGCATTATTCTGTTATATTTATTTTTCTGTTATGTGGTGGAATATATTTTTATAAAATTTCTACAAATATTAAATATAAGGGTAAAATCATCATTATAATGAATATTATTTCAACCGGAAATTAAAAACAAAACTTTATAATTAAATTTTATAATTAAACTTTATTGTGTGAAAGCATAATGATTTAATATATTTAGTGCGTGACAAAAAAATAAAATTAATTAATTTTTAAAATCAATAATAAAAAATAGTATAAATACTGACGTTAAAATCAGTATATTCGCCCAAAAATTAGCGAACTAACCTATTCTTCTTTTTTTTTTTGATACGTAAGTTACATCATAACTGTAACATTTAATATTTACGCACCGTACTTCTATCTTGCATTAATTATGAACCCAAACGCACTAAAATTAATTTTTCATTTTGAGTACATTTTAATGAAAGTTAATTTTAAAATTTTTATATTCAATTTTTCCTATAAGCTTAATACTAATATTCCAATTTCTCATTTATATTTCCAGTCATGATACGCCAGTTAAGCCTCATGCTACTTGTTTTTAGCACCATAGAAAATAAACAAAAACATTTCGAGTAAACCAGTTTTTAATGAGAAGTTTCACACAAAAATCAATATTGGCACATCGAGCATTAAAATGAAGCACAAAATATTCAATCATTCAAACAAAATCATTTGGTACAATCAAGTGGCAGCATAAAATTAAGAATGACCATAACAATAATATAAATTTAAGAACACCAATAATAAATAAATCCTGAAAAATAAATAAATAAAAATATCACCTAGTTGTGATTGGCAGTGCTTTCTTCACATTCAAAATTAACGAAGATGGAAAAAAATGTCTGATAAATTCTGTAACTGTACAAAAACACAAATCATAAATCTGTTCTATTACATTCCATTTCCATTTTCTGCAAAGGAACCAATTCTTCATTTTTATTCATCATTCTATTCTCCGATATTTGTTTCTTCTTTCTAAAATATTGAACAACACCAATTAATACCAAACCCAATAAATATGCCAATACTGCAACCAGAGAAACGATACTGTCGGTGCGAACACTCATGTTTTCTAAAAATAATAATGACTGTTTAGGAACTTGAAATGGGGTTAATATTGATTTGTTCTGTAAATGATGTTATTATTCTGTAAATAATTTGTGTGTTTGAGTATTTTGACGTGTGTATGACACACTTGCGATTCAACTGTGTTGCATTGTTCAAAATATGTTCTCTCCTTTATCTAGATAACATATTTATGATGATAAATCTCTGTTCATATGTGATTTGCATTTCGATTTAGTCTGTAATTCACTGATCAATCCAATAACGAAATTTTTCCGCTTATTTGTTAAAATTTTAGAATTGTAAAATATTTATGTCTAATTCATGCGAATATTTTACAAAGAATCATTTGAAATGTAATATTTCAAAGCTTTTATTTTAATTAAACATTAGTAAAAATTTATAATTATTTTATCAAGTTTTGGTGAAATTAAATAATAAATATTGTTTTGTTTATATAAACTATATTGTCAATAATTCAAAATGTATATATTTTGTAACAAATCAAATTAATTGAAAAATCCAATCATTAAATTTTGACTATGGATTTTGGTTTTATTTCATGAAAATCTTTAAACTATATCATGAGAGTGAGTTTCATTATTCCAATAGTTGTGATATTGATATTGGAAAAGTATTCTTGCAAAGAAAGCTGTTAGTTAAATATGAAACTAAATTGAAATCTTAGCTTTACGTCTTTAATAGATATAATCTTGCCACAGTCGATCAAATTTTGTAAAGATAAACAAAAAGTCAGAGATTTAACAATAACAAAACAAATATCGCTCAATTTCGATGGAATAAATAGTTTGTCTAATCTTAATGATACAAATTCCCTGAGATTTGTGTGCAGTGTAATTGTGAAACCATTTGGAAAACCAATAACTCCTCCTGATGTCGATGGGGTATTGAGTTTTTGGAAATTACGATTTAAAGCGCGCACTAAGTTGAGTTGTTCCAATATGTTAATGATGCATTTTCTAAAGGAAGATAAAACTTATGATTCTCCAAACGATATTATAGAAGAAAAATCAGTAAGTCGATAATTTAAAGAAAATTATAATGTTGACTAATTATCTGGAATATTAAATGATTATTTCTTACACTAAATAGATGTTCATTATGTTAGTTACTAAAGATTCTTTTCTATAAATGTCATCAAATGAAATGAAAGTTTTAACTGAATTTTAAAATCTAGTTTTTCTTTTTATTTCATTAGACTATTTACTTTGATCTACTGTTATACAGTATACGTAAATATTTATTTGAATAGCAGTAGGTCATAATTTTCAAGTTTTGAGAAACATGAATTTATAAAAAAAAAATTTATAAAGAAAAATTCCCTATAATAAATTTTTAAATAAAAAAAACTATTAATTTTCTTTTTTTTCTCAGCCAATTTGGCTGAATACAACCATAACATGTTAAAACGCGTCGACATTGAATAAAACGCACCCATTCAGTTATATTTATAGCTCATTAGTGCAACTTGAAGCATGTCTGATGAATCTAGTCAAAATTTGTTTTTGTTTTGGAAGTTTTAGGATTATTTTTCGTTGTTTTTGAAGTGTTATTGTTGAAATCGGGACATTTACATTCCATGACAAATAGACGGAAGCCATTTCGAACAACTGATGTCCTGAAAGTTCTAGATACAACAGATAACAGTAACAATGAGAGAAGGAGCCTATGACTTGTGATATTGACATTGTTTTTTACAGTTGCTTATTTTTAGTCATGTTTTCTCATTTATCGGATTTAGTGCAATTTAAACATTTTTTATGTTATATTTTATGAACTATTATGATCATATATTTATGTAATGTGTCTTTTCTTGTCAGAATATTGTCGAACATGTTTAACTGAATGAAATGAATTATAATATGTGTATCTTGGTTATGGGCGTACGCAGGGATGGGGATTAAGGGATAAACCCACCCGAAATTTCAAAATGAACAAAAATTAAAAACTAGTCTTTGTATTGGGTGAAAATTGTATTAAATAAAATTAAAACATACTGTAAACTGTAATTTTATTTTGCATCTTGAGGGTAAATTTTTGTAATTTACCGGTAATTTTAATTTGGTTAAATAAAAAATCTAAATTCGTGTTTATATGTTTCTTGGGTTTGAGAGCCGCTCCGCTCTACATCGTATGGAAAGCGCCAGTTACGTAGCGTATGTGATTTGTGGTCGGTAGTTTTTTGAAATCTTTAATATTATAAAATCATTGAAACATTCATTCCTTACCGTAAACTGGTAATTTGATTTTTATATACCGAATTACCTGTAAAAGAAAGTCAGTAAATTTAGCAATATTCTTATAGTTTCCAGTTTGTTAAGCGGGTGTTGAAATAAATTTCAATACATATTGAAAACTATCTCCTCTATTTATTTAACCATATTTTATATCAAAGTGTTGCGATTTGTAAAGCAAAATAAAAATGAACAACCCAAATGATGGTTTAACTATGGTTTATGGTGGCAAAAAGTCTAATCGCTATTATAAAAGTGAATAAGATTTAAATTGTCAATTTTTAACCTAATGTATACTAATAATGATATGTCAAAGCATTACTTATTTATTTAAAAAAAATGCTGTAGTCATATAAGATTTATAAGATTTTTATAGTTTATAATTTACATGTGCAATAAACATATACAAAATCAATAAAACCGTTAAATGAAAATTTATTTTGAAAATCCCCCTCGAAATATTTTTCTTCGTACACCTATGACTCACATTAGTGATCATTTTAGGAAATGTATTAGTAAGAATGTATACTAATAATGATATGTCAAAGCATTACTCATTTATTTTTAAAAATAGTCTATAATTTACACGTACAATAAATATATACAAAATTAATAAAACCATTTAATGGAAATTTACTTTGAAAATCCCCCCCGAAATTTTTTCTGCGTACGCCATTAATCCTGGTGAAGATTTGTTATTATTCATTAATATGAAGCTAACCAGGGCTAAATTTACCAAAAACAACTTGGCTGCAATAGAGTTAATAAACGTTTTACTCAGATATAACGAAAAGAGTATTTGATTTAACATCTGTTATTAGAAATTGCACATTCTTCCACCTCTTCAATATCTTCAGTATTCGATTTAGTATTAGAAATACAAACACCAAATATATAAATACAATCTGGAACTTCTTTCACAGCGACATCTTTTTCTGAATTACAAAAGATGAAAAGGAGAATCATTAAAATCATCAAAATTAATTGTTTCAGAATTTCCCAATATATCGATTGCATGTTGAATATCATTGATTTCCGAAATTTCAATTTAGATTTTTTCATCTGATTTTTCTGAGGAAATAAAATTTTGAATATAGCCAGTCTTTTACCAACAGTTGACACCAGGAACGTAGCTAGAGGGGGGAATTCGCCCCCTTCCCCAAATAAATTATAGATTATCAAATATAAATTAGGGATGAAATATTTTAATAAATCCTTTATTTTGGTTTTGTTTTCTGCAATATTTAGAGACACAAATTTATTAGCTAATAAATTATCTGAACCAGATATTCATGTACCACGAGTGACAAAGAGACAAATGTATCGATGTAATGTTCCAACTATAAATGCAGAAGAATTTTTTCGCATATCATACCTTTTTATATCAGTCAATTATTGAAATAAATGATAGATTTATAACTCACAGACATATAATAAAATCATTTTCCCTCCTTATTCCATCGGGATGCCAAACTAAAGAAAATAGTCGAAGAACTTCAAAGTTTTAATAACCTAATTGATTTCTATTAAAAAGATATTGATTGTAACAAAAAAACTCTTGAATATGAGTTTAAGCTGTGGTACAAAAAAATTGGAAGAAATTAAAATCAAACCGACATAGTCATTATAAAAAAACTGATGTCCCGCACCTTGTTCAAAGTTTCATGCATGCGTGAGCGATATCATATTACAGAGTGAGATCGTTATTTTAACCATTATCTGTTTGTCACTTGTACAAAATTAAAGTTAAGTACATAAAAGGAAATGCTTTATTTACTTGGATAATGCATGAATGAAATGTATGACAGAAAGTGCATTGGTTGATGGTGAAGGGAGTCACATTTCCGACGTTTCTCATAAGAAATTGGTTTGTCCACCTTTGTACCTATTCTACTTTGACATCAAACATTGAAGCAGCGTTACATTTTCTCTTATAGATTATTACTCATGATGAATACTTCAAATATAGCCACAAGATCAGACACAATAAATTCTGTCTTTGGTCAGCCAAACAAACTACCAGATGCTCAACTTCCAACAAAAGAAGACATTTTTAAATGTTTCTTATGGCATAGACAAGCAATAACAACAACTACCAGAGAAATTGTCAAAGTAGTTGTCATCGACGTTTTGTGTATTTGGGAAAAAGAAAGTATACCCACGATTGCTTATGAAAACGTTCTTCAAAGTGCAGAAAGGTTGATCGAAAAGGAAAAGGAATTAAAGAAGTACTCATTTGCAAAAGCATTTTGTGAAAAAGAAAATCGCTTCAAAGAACTGTTTGACATTTGTTCGTGAAAATTTGTGGATAAAGGATTTGTCGACAGAGCGAAAGGTCAATGCTCTCTTAAAATCTCAATATTTGAATGGAACTTTTGGATAGATCAAAAGAGTCAGAGGAAAATGATAGATGCAGAAGTATCATCTCAATTGCAGGACTGATGAGGAGGATAATTTCCTCAAAATATATTGCTTTTATTTGACTTTCTCGAGTTTTAATTTATAATTTATATCATTTTTTCGATATTTAGAATCATTTGATTTTTTAAAAATATTTTAATTTGTTTAGGTTAATATTGTGTTGGACGATTTTAAAATCTACAAGATAATTAAAAAGAAAAATTTAACCAGTAAAATCAGTTAAATTTCTTATTGGAGTGAATAAGACCTTTTTCAAGTCAAGCAATTGTTCATTTATTTAATACTGCGGAAATGGCTTGCCTATTTATTTGAATAAAGTTTTTATGATAAACGCCGATTAACCAACGTCGAAAAGAAATTTTAAAAATGTAAAAATTTAAATTGATTTTTTTAAAATATATTTTAATTTGCTTAGGTAATTATATTTTGTCGTACCATTTTAAAATTAACAAGCGAATAAAACAGAAAATTCCGATCAAATTTCGTATTGAATTGAACAGAACCTTTTTTCAGGTCGAACAAAATTTTCAATTATTAAATACTGCGGAAATGGCTTTCCTATTTATTTGAATAAAGTTTTTAGTTTTGCAATTACATCTAATAGAGTGCATCCATCGGTTTACAATTACTGAATTAGTCTTTTTTATTGGTTACTTACTTAATCCCCAGGATAAATATTGATTTAAATTATTTGCTATCAAATTTTGATTTTGAAATTTCTGAATAAAATTTAATTGTGTATTAGAATTTAATTGTGTATTAGAATTTAATTAATTCTTCGCTTATATTTATTCTCTCTACTCTTTTACATAATCTCAATAAAACACTAAAAATTTGATTTTAATAAAAACGCGCCTAAATCTCAAATATTAAAAAAAACTCATAAAATTTTACTATCAAAAATTTTTATCATTAAAAATCAAAACATTTTAGGCTTTACAAAATTTTATTAAAACAAAAAATCAGGACATTAATTTTTGGTAAATTTTAGGGTATTTCACTGTAGAGGGTGCCAAAAAAGCAAAGCATTAAAATAAACAAAAAAGCATCAATATAAATAAACAAAATTAAAATGTATAAAACAACATTAAAATATTATTTTGTTTCATTATTAATATTTTATATTTAATTACAAAAATTGTTTAGTTTAAAATAATTATTTCCACGTCGTAAAAACTAAAATTGATTGCTGTCTGATTAAATATATATTTTTGTTTGTTTTGATGCCCTTTTGTTTATTTTAATATTTTATATATTTATATTTTTCGGCGCCCTTTACTCATAACTTTTGTAAAAAGCTCTAAAATTTTTCATTGATTTAAACAACTCTAAATCAAAAGTAAGTGCATTTGGAAAATAACAAAAAACGAAGGGTCTTATCTAATCTATATAAGGGATATATTTATGCTCTCAATAACAAGATATTGCTCAATTTCAGATGATGTACAATTACAGTTGTAATGACAAAGAACCAATAATGCTGAATACGAACCATAGAAAGTTGCTAATTTCTTGGTATTCATCTGATAATACTGATCTTGAGCAGCAAATGATCGACATTCAGCTGTCAACCTATATGAGTTTCCATGGAAACTTTACGAAGGCGCAAAGTTTAACTGAATTTAAATTAATCACTGAATTTGATGTGTTAATATTAGAGGAAAGCAAATGTTTGATGTACAATGGATATTGGTGTGACAATCATGTTCAAGTTTGCATTTATGCCCAAATGCGTTGTGACCAAGCTGATGGCTGCTTCGATGGTGGTTCAGACGAAAAGGGTTGTCCTATTCCACCCAATGTGACCTATAATGGATGTGAGATATAATATATATATATATATATATATATATATATATATATATATATATATATATATATATATTAGTGTTGTGTTACTTATATTTGTGTGGAGTTGATTGTGATTGCGATGGTCTATTGAATGAGAGATTGGGATGAAAGTGAGGCACCAATGTGCAATTTGTGCTACACCAAGCCGCGCTCAGAAAAATTCCACTATATTACTTATTGGATTTGATTTTTTGTGAAAATGGATTACAGCCATTTTTGAAATGACTGCAATGTAGGTGATTTTTTGAAGTTCTAAGCTTAAAGTTATAAAGTTTTAAGAATTGAATTATGATTTTAATAAGGAAATGAGATAAAAATTCAAGCTTTTAAATAAATTTTGATCTACAAATTCACATATATATATCATTAATTATGTTTATGAATATTCAGGAAATGATTTATTTTTCGTAATTAATTCAAAAGTGAGTTAAATTATTTTTGAAGTAATAAAAATAATTAATCCCCATAAATATGTATTTTTTATGCATATTGGAAAAAATCTCTGATTATGAATAAAAAAATTGGGCCTAGGATTATTTTTTTAAAACTTCTAAATAAAATATACAATTTATGCTTTTTGGTTCTGATCTCAGGTTTTGTATTTTTTCTACAGAAATGTCTGAAAACTTATGGTATGTTAAATTATTTTTATTTTTATAATAAATCTTACGAGGAAATATCCTCATTAAAAAGAAAATTCTGACAGAAACCTCAAAATCGAAATTAAAAATTTTTTCCGCAATGTTTTTTTTTCTAAAAATAGTTATAATTAAGTTATTATAGGTGTTTGTATCAACGCTAATTGACTACATGTTGAAAGTTTGCGTGCATTATTTTATTTTCTTACCACTTTGGTTTTCTATACACCAGATTCTCCTACATAAAATGAAAAAATCCATAATATTATAACATAGAGACATGGATACTTACTTGTGTCTATGTGTAATTTGTCAAAATGAATAACAACTTGTATTATTTTAAGGAAGGAATTTGAAGACAATTTTTTAACACACAGGCATAACCGCATATAATAGAAGTTTTAATGAACATCCAACTACAATTATGAAGAAGTTTATGAATTAGCTTATTTTTAAAATTGTTGTCAAGTAAATTTTTTTATTAAGTACATTTTAAGGCTTGGATTGTGATCTCGTAAAGTAATGAAATCATTATTCAATCTCTTAAATAATATTCTTCATCAACATGTATTTTAAATTTTCTTTGGGTTTATTTAGGAATATATGTAAATTTGTGTAATAATTTATCAAATAAATGTAAGTCCGATTAATTAAAAACTAAAGTTTCTATATTCCAATAAATTATTTCTCTGTTCCTTGGAAATTAGTTTTGGCTGCTATCTTTTTAACCCTTTGATAGAAATCCAAATTTCTGATATTTATTGATTTTATTGAGGCTTTGAAAATTTTTCTCAAATTTATAAAAATCTTAGCCATTTTCAATGGTATTAATGATTCGGATATTTTATACTTCTATAAAAATATTATTTTTAAACTTAAGTTATCATAAAACTTACGTTTTCCCTTCCAATGCTCCTGGTAAATACCAAATGAGGTAAAAAATGAATTTATTTTAACTACAAGGTAAATCTTAAATTGTTATTTCTCCATCTGCAAAAATCTAGAGTTTCGATAGATGTTTCTGAAATATCTGAAATTTTGTAAAAATATTAAATTAATTAAATTTCATGAAAAATCTTACGAAATTATTTCATAATTTTTTCTACAACTCAATTGGTTTTTTTCAAAAATTTGCGGTTCTAATTTTTAAAAATAATTGCCTAAAAAAATTAAAAATAGTAATATATAAAGTTTTTATTCATCTGAACATTTCTACATTTTGAAAGTTTGCATGCATTATTTACTATGTATTATGTTTTTGTTTAAAAAAATTTATTCAGTTGGACAAATTACAATCAGACACAGGTAAGTATGCATGTCTATATTATAACATTGTTTTTTTCATTTTAGTATAGAAGTTTTTATTGAACTGCAACAGGTGTAGTAAATAATGCAAAATGTCAAAATGTCCAGATGAATACAAACCCTATATATTTCTATTTTAAACTTTTTTAAACAAATTTTTTAAATAGAGGTGAAAGGTTTTGAAGAAAACGGAAAAGTAGATTTTTTTAAATTTAGAAAATTAATGGGAATTTCCAAAGCTTCAATAATTATAATATCAATAAATATCAAAAATTTGGATTTCTGTCAAAAGATGGCAGATGAAATTAATTTCCAAGGAACATAGCAATAACTTATTGGAATATACAAACTTTTTGATGATAAATGAGTTTTAACTTAATAAATTTTAGTTTTCAATTAATTTCAATAAATCCAATAATTGTCATAAATTGAATAAAATTCCTAAAAACCCAAAGAAAATTAATTAAAAATAAATGTTGGTTAAAAGTATTATTTAAGTGGTTGAATAATGATCTCATAACTTTATGAAATCACAGCACAAGCCTTAACATTTACTTTATTAAAAAAAATTACCTTTCAGCCATTTGCAATATAATTGCAGTTAGATGTTCATTCTAGCTTCTATCTCAACGCACGTTTTACAAACAACATCAAAGTGAGTTGGTGCGTATATATGTTATAAGATCATTGATTTTTATTTTATATTATAATAGAAGATTTATCTTAGCGCGGCTTGGTATACTCATGTCACTGTCACATTAAAGTGGTTCTCATTGAAATTAAATGATATCTTTTCTGAGTTAATACGAACTCTTGTCAGTTTTTTTAAAAAAAATAATGTGTACTAATAAGTTTGATTATTGAATGTGTTTTTAAGGGTCTTCTACAATTATATATATATATATATATATATATATGGTTATTATGGTTTCATTCTAGTAAACAGTAGACAACGGAGGGACAGTTGGTCTGGTTATTTGCCGTGGATAGGTTAGTATACTGTTGCATGTTGTTGGATTCTGTTTTCCGGTGACCACTGTTGTATCAAAGTTATGAATTGTGTTTTCTCTCACTAATTTATATTTTGCACTTGAATGATTATAATTATTTTGAAATAAAGTCGAATAATCTTGTTTAAATGTTCTGTTTTATTGTAATTTCTCAATTTTCGCATTTTGATTATTGGTTGATTGGCATGAAATAATAATATTGCAAAGTATTTTTGAATAAAAGAAAAACACCAATCCAAAATGTATGTTTAGCCACAATATATTTCGACAGAATTTCTGACTTTGTCAGAAGTTTTAACTATTTAGAATAAACCATTTTGATTTAAACAAAATTTGGCGTTTTTTAAATCACAAATATTTCAAAATTTATAAAAAAAATTATATTGGTGTTTTCTTTAATTTAGTATAAAGCCAATTTTGTGTGATTCTTTATCAATTTGAAAGTTTAACTTCGTTTGTTCCAGTATTCAAGAGAATGATTTTGGAATTGAGTAAGAGATGTAGAAATTCATTGAATGGAAAACTATCAATGATTGAATCATCTTTGTTGGGTGTAATGCCACATACATTGAAATGCCTGCGCGTTATCTCGGTTCTCAAATTCTTGATAACTGTGGACTGAAAGAATTGATTAATTTCAGTGAACAAAATTTCTGTCTGAATTTTGTGTTTCTAAGTGTTCCTACTTAGATTTTGTTCGGATCTTGGTTTTCAAGACTGATTGTTAAAATTACTGTAAACCTTGTTTTCGGATGACTAATCGTAAATACTTCTGTATTTTACTCACGTCTAAATGAGATTGTCATAGAGTTCATCATGTCCACATATATCTGTATTTCATCCATGTTATATATTAGATCGAGTATGAAACATCCTTTGATTAAAATTATTTTTTTTTGAGAATTTTACATTATTAATTAAATTATTTATAAATTAGATTTTTAATATTTACCCTCACATTATATATATATATATATATATATATATATATATATATATATATATATATATATATATGTATATATTCATATATACTTTCAATCCAAAAGCTATTTCAGAGAGAAACGGCAGTTTTAATTGCTTGCACGTGTTGAGTGTTGTAAGTAACCAGTAGGTTGTGTAATAATAATAATTTATATGTCATGGGTGTAATACCACATACATTGGAATGACTGCCCGTCAGTTCCGCTCTCAAGGTTTCGATCACAGTCGACTGATAGAATTGATTGATATTAGTAAGCGCAATTTTTTGATGCAGGATGAAATTAAGCATAAAATAGTTTTGGAAAAAAATTTCAAATATTTTGTTGAAAATTTTGTTTAAATTTTATTATAATCTCGGTTTTGTAAAATTTTAGAAAATTAATTTTTATTTAAATTTTGTAGTTTGTGATTTAAAAAAGCAAAATTTCAATTTTTTGATAAAAATGATTTGAGAATTTAATTTATTCTAAATAGTTTAAAGAAATTCTGACGAAACATATTGCAGTTGAATATATATTTTGGATTGGCGTTTTTCTTTAATTTAGTTCTGAGCCAATTTTGTGTGATTCTTTTAATTAACTTTAAATTTAAGTTTAATTAATTATTATTATTTGTTATGTGAAAAATTTCATTTTTTCTAAACTTTATATATCGTTAACAGAATGAAAATTATTTTAAATTTTGTTTATATTAATCGTTTTATTTGGAAAACTCTGAGTTTAGCGCATGCAGGGCTTCGCTTGATAAAGGACCTGTGAATTATTTATTGAAATGAAGAATTACGGAATTAAAATGTTATGCATTGAAATGTAGCACTACACCTATGGGTGGTGGACAAATTCGAGCGTAAGTAAATCAAAGAGTGCACGATTAGGGAGATTGTTTTTAACTAATTTAAAATATTTTTAAAAATATCAGTTAATTTGACAAAATGGCAAAATAGACCAATTGAAAAAAGCAAATATATACCTAAAGTTCAGTCTATTTTTTATTTTATTCTGATAAACTTTAAAATATTTTCTTTTGTCGATTGCAGAATCATTTATATAAATAAAATTTAACTATATATATAACAAGGTTAGCCAATTTCCGCAATGTTTATTCATTAAATATGAAATATTTCGGCAGATAAACAGCCCTGATCACTCATAACCAAAACGTAACTAGACTTTCGCTTTTTCCTCTTCTTTTTTTGATATTTTTTTTCACTCAACTGTTGTCAACAAATATATTTATTTAAAAAAATTTCCAAAATGTTTTTCAAATTAGATTTACCAACATTGGCCCTGGGCCTCAAAAATCTTTCCTAGGCCCTGAGCAATTGTAATTAGAATCTGTCAATTGGCGCTAGAATAAATTTGTAAAATGTTATCCACTGTTGGTACTACTAAAAATTTTAAAAAACATCTGTGTTATGAAAAACTTGGTGAAATTCGGCAGCGTGGTGTTGTGACTGTGCGCTAATTTGAATAGGTGAAATTATTTCAAAATATTTTCAAGGATTTTATTCATTGGATAAGTCTATCTTAAACAAACCATTTTAATGTAAATGTAAAACCTATATGGTTTTCTGATATCTCCGACTGAATTTTTTACTCTATTTACTTTTTTTGTTGACTGTTTACTCGAAATATAAATATTTATTTAATTTTTAAAATTTCAAAAAGATTTTGTAATTAAATTTATTGTCTCGCAGTTTTTAATTTTTCAAAATTTCGTTTACTCTAAATTGATTTGACTTTAGTATTTTTGAAAAATTTTATAATAGATTGCCAAAAGTGGAATAATTTGAAAATAAACAGATAAGTTTTTCTATGTTTTTAAAATATATTATTGCGGTAGAAAATAGTCTATAAACAGGGCTGGATGTAAGACGATTGTTTCTGTTGCGCCCAATTGGGCCACATGTTTAAAATTTTGATATTTAAAATTTTGCCAAAATTTTATGAAGTTTTATTCATTTAAAAATCTAGAAATATTAAAACGTATGTTTATATTCGATAAAATGTAGTTATTTTTATATATGGTACATATTTTTATTGTAAAAATTTGTTTACTTAATGGATCATGATTTTTATAATTGGATTTTGTATTAAATAAATATTTAAAATCTATATTTCAATATGTAAATTCTAACTGTTAATTTATTTTTTTATTTCAAATTTGAGGGGCCCTGTGAAAAGATTCCAATCGTGCCTCGCATTTGTTGAATCAAGTCCTGTCTATAATAATCAATTTTTCTTCTGAAATTCACTTCTGATAGCAAATGATTTGGTATATTGTTAATCGCATTAAGAAATTCATTTTTGTTCTGTTTATTCTTAACATTTCGCTATATTTATTTAATAAGTTTAGTCTTAGTGTCTAATAAGATAAATATTTCCTCTAGTTCTGGGAGTTTTACCTCTTATCCTCATATTTTCGTTGGTTCTTATTTGCAATCAACGAAGACAGGGATTAGATTCAATTTCATCTGAATATGAAGATCAAACTGACAGAAACGACAAAGATGACATATCTTACAGACCAGGAGAAAGAAGAGAGAATCGGTCAGTAGATTATGTGGGTGGAAATGAAGGATTTTCCATTCGTTACGGAGGAAGAATTCACAGACTATCAGGAGATCCACGAGATAAAAATTCTTTGAATTCCTCAGATTCCAACTTAGAATGGAATGAAACTGGTCAATACCTACCTCAAAATTCTCCGAATACTGACGATAATGATCGTAGTAGTCACAATGGTAAATTTATTCCATAATCCAAATCTAGGATTAAATCATTCAGAAATTCATTCGAGTTTTCTTGATTTGGATGAACCCAATGAAGAAATCCCAAATTTTTCTTCCAAAGAAAGCAAACCAAAAATCTATTACAAAATCGGTGAATTTCCGGGAGAAATTTCACCAACGCTTACGAACGGAAGCAGTTTAAATGATAATTCCCCAGCAGGAATGAGATCTCAGATATCTGTAGTGACATACTGTGGCTCAGAACGCAGTTGTGGAGTGATACGTTCTCCTTCTGGGGAAGAAATTATGATGAAAGGTTAATAAATTATTTACACAATAATTATTCTGCTTTATAGAAATTGTCAATAAAAATTCCATTGACATTCACAACTCAGAAGGCAGTTTTGAGAATCTCGATGAAGATGGTTTCTATCCAACGAAAGTGGAAGTTATACAAGCGTAAACAAATTTATTGCTACTCTCCAAGCCTTTCGCTTATCAATGGTGAATTTTGTCATCAATATGCGCGCATTTTTACACTTGTTGTTTCTTACCATAGAATTTATTATCAATATTATTGATTAATTTTATGAATTGATCTACAAAACTATTAGAGATTTTATCCGAATTCTATATAGATAAATCAATAATTTTTCACTTTTAATGATATTCTTGTTAAAGTAAAATCAATTTTTTTTATTGAAATAAATAATTAATAAAGGGTTTGATAAAATCATTTTTATTACGGAAACGAGAGCTCTGCATTCGGATCTGCACGACGTGACCAGAGATTGAGGAACTTATACAACATTATTAATGTCGTGGCAATTGTGACGATTATCTTAAATAAATATATGAAGTTGACTTTATTTAAAAATATGTTCACCTGTATTTTCACCTTCATTTCTCTCCACAACTTGGTTACTTTTAGTCTTTGAATGGCTAAGCGACAGGGCAAGTAGCTGTCAGTCTCTGAGAGATGTTCACATCTATATTCCAATGATAATAATAATAATAACATATCAACTCTATTCTTGCTCTATTCTCAGCCCTGATGGTACAGTGGGAACCTATTCATTTTTTTTTGCCATTTTTATTGTAATAATAATATAAATAATAAAACAAAAAATTTAAAAATTATTAATTTTTTAAAAATTTATAAATTAAATCCGTATTATTTTGGTTGGTTTTATACCCGATGATGACAGTTATATCGTAAAACATGTGCTTGAATGGAGCTTAATTTTTAAAGTAACAATAATAATAACAGTAATAACAATAAAAAATAATTTAATCAAAATTACAATAATCAACTGATTCGAAATTTTTTTTTCTATTTGTCTATTTTCATCCTCATTTTTTTGTTGTCAAAGGTAATTTATTAAACAATAAACAAAAAGCAACATAGGCACAAATATCAAATTGCAAATTATAAATGATAAATCTTAATGAAAAATAGATGACACTTTCAAAAGATGAAGTCTTTATTTTCTAATTTTAAATATTCATTGAAATTGTAAAATATTTTTAAAATATAAAACTTTAAATAAGTTTTAAATAGAGAAGGTTAAAACTAACATTTTTAGAAAATTTTTGAATTTGAAAATATCGATTTATTTTAAAAACGAAAAGATTTGTTTAAGCTATATGGAATTGGTTGACAGAAAAATATTTGGAAAAAATAAAATTAAAAAAAGTCTTAATAACTCTTCAAAAAATTATTTTCATTAATCGTTTTAAAACTTTGTATTAAAAAATTACCATAGGTTTTAATTTGAATTGATACTATAGCTTTTAAACTTCAATGGCATGTGAAAATCCAAAGATGCATAATTTGACCAATTTTATCAAAAATATTAAAAAATACAATATTATTTTTAATACTAAAATCTATTTTAAATACATGAAATTTATTGAATTGAATAATTTGTTTAATAGTTACGGTAAAATTAATAAGTAACCGTATTCAAGTAACTGTATTCGAAAACTCATGACTTTTATTTGAATTTTCTATTACATTTAATTAATAATTAATAAAATTTCAAATAAACATAAAGTTAATGCATGAGTAATAGTTAAAGATGTATAAAGAAGAACTTTTACTGGTCCACGTAGTGCCTGCAACATTTAGTTTTTAATTATTTTTTACTAAATTTTAATTAAATTACAAATGCGTTATTAAAAATAACAAATATTTAATTTTGTTTAATTTTTTCACTTTTAAAAGATTGCCACATTTTTCATTTTTAAAATATACCAACAACTCTTGAATATCAACAACCATTCAACGACAATGTTTCACACCAAGATTTAATCCTGAAAATTGCTGCTTATATTAAATGGATTGATTCACAGTAAATATTACCAAGGCAGAACAATCTCGAAAACTGGCACAATTCAAGTGTTATTAAATGACGAATCAATATTTGGGCGCTAATAATATCATTATACAATTCATAAATCAGTCGAGACATTCATCCAAGCAATCAACATTATTGATTAATCCTCAACAGTCATATTATACTCATATTCCATCACAATTAATCCCGGTCCTCATACGTTCCAATAGAATGAGAAATTCTCAACATTATGTCAAGTCGATTATGAATCTACTTGGTTTTTTTTCGAATATATTTTGGATGTTATTGTTGTGTTCCTACAGTCCACAATATAACTGTTATTAGTTCGGTGACAAGTTGGATAATAAAATAACTGGTAATTTACTTTTTATAAAGTGCTAAAACCACATCATAGCGCCAATCTTGAGACTCGTCAGATTTCGATTTCGGGACACGAATAATCTTATTCAAGTGCTTTAATGAAATGTTGACGTTTTCATTTTCAAAAATAAATGCCAAGTTAAAAAATGCCTAATTTTTTTTATAAATGTATGGTTAATAATTAAGTTAATTAATATTTCACTTGAGGTTCTCCCTTTTGTGCCGCTCTGACATAGAATTCTATTGATTTGTTAATGTCCCTGATGCCATCGAGGCAGCCATACCAATGTCTATCGCCCAGTTTGATCAAGCCTAAAGAAAGATTAGTAACACAAAACCGATAATATCGTCGTACTATATGGATGGATAAAATGTTCTTCCCGTTGCACTGACAAATTATAGTGGTACCATGTGCACTCTTTCTCCACATATTTCTTCACAATCTCCTGAAATTATCAAATCAATGTCATTAAATCGTATCCTTTTATTTGCCACACTTCTTTATCGTCACACAACAGAGCGACATTAAAATTAGCCAATTCTATGCCCGAGTAAGCTGCCAGTAGATAATAAAATACACTTAGTTCTCTGAAATATAAAAATTTTATTAATATAAACGTTAATTAAGCTCGCAACATATGGCGCAACTGTGCAAACTGAACAATCGATAGGATTAGCACATAATCAATACTCATATCCACGTCAGGACAGATTTTAGAATTCTTTTTGTCATAAACTAGCATGAGTTATACTTTTCCCATGCCACATGATATCAACTTTGTTTATTGACTTTATTATTATTATTATTATTATTATTATTATTATTATTATTATTATTATTATTATTATTATTATGACAAACATAGAATTTTAAATATCTTACGTTTTGCGTTTTCTGTAAGACCGAACTCCTTCACTAAGATAAAAACCAATTTTCGGATTTTGCTCTGCAACGTGTCGAGCCCAACTGAAGTGAATAAGTAAGGGAAGTTTATTTATGGAATAACAATATCATTTAAACCAAAAAGGCTAAATATGTTTCAATAAAGAAACCAAAGGATTTAATATCAACAAAATTACTCTTTCATGTAGTTCTAACCCTAATTTGGAAAGGAATGCTCAATATTTGATACAAATAAGCCAGTAAGAAATTCTTGCTTTAAGATTTTATTGGTTGTGAATTTATTCCTTAGGACGGATCTATTTTCTGAAATAATAGCCCGACCAGCAATAATACATTATTTTCGTGTGGTAACTAGAAACTATCCAGTTTATTCGTCAACATTTGAATTATATTGGTAAATTGTTTATGAAAATTAGCTAAGATAATCTGAATTTTTATTGACTGTTTTGTCGGCAAAAGCTTCATTGAGGTAATATTTAGGGAGCTAGTTTGACGCCTTTTTTCAAAATTCATGTTAATTAAAATTAAAAACAATAGCAATTTTGTTGACAAATTATTAAATATATTAACGTTTTGGTTGCGCCGAGTGATTTCAGTGAATTTTTTGAAAGTTATCGAATCTCTAGCAAAAATATAATTTTTACTTTTTATGGAAGTATTTTCTTCTGACATAGATAAAACAAAATATAAATTTTAGCCCATTTACCGCAGCCGAAGGGGATAGAAAACAAACCAAATACATCAGACTAACGCCGCCAAAGCTTTAGATTCGGCATTATGTCTATTAATTCATTGTAAAATCTTTTCACTAAATAGTTATTGTCAATATTCAAAATTCCTAGAATTTATAATTCGCATAGACTTATACCTCGATTTACGCGGAAGATACATTCCGGCAAAAGGAAAACCGCGCAAAATGGATACTGCATCAAACGAGTGTATAACATTATATCTATTTTGAAATATAACGAGATGAATGAAAAACGAATTAAAACAGAAAAAACATACAAATTGACCTGCTGTGATTTAAATAAGAAAGTACGAAAATTCCTGCAAGGTTATGTTATAATCCGAAATTTAAATGAAAAAGTTCAAGTTTAGATAACATCGTGTTAACATATAATTATTAGACATGGGAAACGGATTATAACAGCATATTAATGAAACATTTTTATCTGGATTTATTCATCGAACAAAAGTAGCTGAGTTCTTGTCAACCAATTTAGAAATTACATAATTAACGTTTTGAAGACTTTTTTTACGCACTTTAAACATATTCTTTCGTCACTTAAAAAATATATTTTTGTACGCGCTAACAGAAAAATCTAAATATTTAGTCGTTTATTGGACATTGCCCTGTAATGCTTAGAAGAAGAGGGAGGATGCATGGGTCCATTTACTGAAAGGCAAATGCAACCGATTGCCTACAGGCGCCAAAACCAAACATTTTTTACCAAAATCTTAATACAATTTAAATAATTACATTTGTCGTTGTCATTAAATAAATAATCAGAAAAAACACCAAATGATTATTATTTATTATTATTTAGTGTTTTGCAAATAATATAAAAATAAAGTTGAATGATAATTAAAAAAATATTAGGAGTAGTAGGATGTGAGCCCGTCAGATACAACCCCCCCCACTAGCTTACGTAATTATTACGTAACATTTGACCTCTGCACGCACTGTTGCTACCTGGAGATTGACCTTTGTCCACTAGTTGCTACCTAGTAATTGACCTTTGGTCAGTGACCTCATGATTACATCACTTGACCACTGGTCAGTGCACACTTATTATGTCACTGGTCACACTTATTAAGTCACTACTCGGAGACTAGTTACCTAACTGTTATTATGTCACGTAGTTGTGGACCAACACACCTACCTTCTAGAACCTTCCACACACCTACCAACTTCCACACACCTACATTCTAGAACCTTCCACACACCTACCAACTTCCACACACCTACCTTCTAGAACCTTCCACACACCTACCTTCTAGAACCTTCCACACACCTACAATCTTAAACATTACACACACACATACCAACCAACGATCCACACACACACACACCCATCCGCACCCATCCGCACCCATCAGTACCCATCAGTACCCATCAGTACCCATCCGCACCGATCCGCACCGATCCGTACCGATCCGCACCGATCCGTACCGATCCGCACCGATCCGTACCGATCCGCACCGATCCGCGCCCAACACGCCTACAACTACGTCTACGACTAAGTCGTAGACTTAACAAAATCACTCACTAGTACTATTGGTATTATTATTATACTTTTTACTTCATATAAACGTATGAGTTTCGTTTACCTCATTGATTCATGTTACTTACATGTGATATATTAAAAAATTATATTTACATGAAATTTTCAATTGTTAATTATATTATTACATAAAAAATTATAAAATAATCATTAAACATAATAAATTAAGATCAAACTCGTCTTAAAAATAAATGTTCAATTCTAAATTATTTAGCTTACTGACTATTTTGTTAGTAGTATATTACATAACAATTTTATCAAAATAATCATAAAACTTTAATAATTTTCATGAAAATTTAAGTTTAAAAGCACTATATTCATAGCTTATTTAATTAAAAGTCACTCAAAACTTAAATTTTATCACTGGATTTACAAAATTTTAAGAAAATAATTCAACAAGTTTAAAATTTCAACTAAATATAAAAAATTATACAAGATTTACTTTACCAATTTCTATAAAATTTTAAATTTACACCAAATAAAATATACAGATTTATATTCTATTAAAAAATTTAATTTTTAAAATAAAAAATAATTCGCCCACTATAGGAGTTGAACCCACGACTCAACGAATTATTACCGACATCAGACTGTTACAAGTCTCATTTAATAATAATAATTACAAAACAATAGAATAAAAAGACAAACACATTACAAGACAACATTTATTTAAGTAAAAGCTTCAATATCTTCAGTGGCATTGATACCTAAATAATGTCCGAATGCAAAACTTTTGTTTTTACCTACCCATTGACGTTTATCATCGTTGTTACTTAAAGCAATTTTACTATTTTTAAAAGTAAACAACTGATGATTTCTCGTCCCTATTCTCGTTTGAGGAACAGAAAAAATTGTATCGTTTCTATAACAATCAAGATAAGAAAGATGCTTTATTTCAGTTCCTTCCAAAGTAATTCCCTTTGCTTTATTACTTTCAGTTTCACCTAAAAGACTATAGCATTTCGGTCGTAAGAAAACCCATTCCTTATATTCAAGTCCCTTACTCTCATCTTTGAATTTACAAATTTCTATAAAATTTTAAATTTACATCAAATAAAATATTCAGATTTATATTCTATTAAAATTTAATTTTTAAAATAGAAAATAATTCGCCCACGATAGGAGTTGAACCCTCAAACGAATTATTACCGACACCACTGATGTAAGAATTTTGAAAATAACTCATTCAAGATAGGATTTAAACATTGGATTAGTTTATGAAAATAATTAATAGGATTATTTGCATGTAAATACTTAACCAAATTCTATAAATTTATAGCAAATATACCGTTTCTAATGAAAATTCAATATTTTGATAATAATTCACGTTGTTAGTCGGAAACTAATTTACAAGTTCATTCGACTCTATAAATTATTAGCGATACCATCAACTAAATTCGTTGTGTTTTTATGAAAATAAGTCACTGGGTTTACAAATGTAAGTAACCGATAATTTCGGACATTAAAGCTTTATGTAGCCAAAACTGATTAAATAACCATTAAAAAATTCATCAGGTGATACCTATTAAATATTTCAATAATTTATGATTCAAACTATGTATATTATAATACTTTTCGATAAATTTATGGATAAACTATTACATGGTTTGTTATAAGGTTATTTAAAAGGTTAAGAATTTTAACCCTAAATAACGAAAGATAACTTTTAACCCTAAAAGATGAAATATAACTTTTAACCCTATGTGATTAAAAGTTATAACATTATGTAAACCAATAATTACTAAATACCAAGTAAACACATGTCTTTAATAAAGAGTAGTTGGTAAAAAGCATACATATATTTAAAAATCGTTGACAATTTTTAAGTACCTATTAAAAATGTTTTGAAAATATGAATAAATATTTGAATATTAAATTGAAAATCTCTATTGAAATTAAAAAGTATATAAATTTGTTAATCGTCAATAAACTCGTAAAATTATTGATTGATTAAATGCAATTGTTAATTAGAAATATTATTGACTGAACTAATTTTTTAATAGAAAGTTATTCTTGAAACAACATAAAAATCATATTTCAATAACTTTTCTTTAAATTAATTTTGAAAAAGTAGAAACCACATACTTTATTTTGATTGGCTGTTACTATTGACAACGACATTATTTTTCGATAAATTTAATCGCTAAACTCAAAATACTAATAAATATATTAAAATTATTACAGTTTTCTTGAAAATAATTTGAAAACATACAAACTATTTTTCAATAAACTTATTATTATTTAACTAAAACCGGTTGTTGAAAATACTAATAAATTTATCAATTAAAATTTTAATAAAAATAATAATTTGAAAATGAAATTATAGAATACTTGATTTTGATTGGTTAATTCTATTTATTACCAATGACAACGACTCAAATTAATTCAAATTTTAATGTTCAAATTATTTTCTAAATATTATTGGTACCGCATTGATAGGAAATCTTGCTATTCAATCGAACATAATTTCATTAATCTTTTTAAATAAATCAACAAAAGTCATTTAAAATTATTATAATGTTGAACTTGTTGCTAATCACCGACTTATTTAACACTTATCCGAATCTAATTATATGCATTGTAAAACACTACAAGTAATAATTCTTTGATGCTCCTATTAACATTACAACTTTTACATGCTGGACCAATACATTTTCCTGTAAAATGGTCTAACCTTATTTACTATGTTCTTATTACACAAATAACAATATTCACAATTATCAAATGAATATTCTTCAAAATTCATAGTTTTAACCAATGAAATGATGGTAACTTGTCATATCAGTGAAGTTGTTGATTAATAAGAATCCATCAGAAATTGGCAAATGTTTTTGAAAATGTTATCTTTTGGTAAAATAGATAACGAAACTAGGTGTTATCGTTTTTAAACTCCAAATATTTATCTTTTGGTAATGTATATAGCGTAGTACCCAACTGATTTTTCTTACATAATTGGTGTTTTTCAAAGGATTTTGGCTTACGAAATCCATTTAAACAATTTTCAGACCATTTGCAACAAATTCGAACATTACAATCATTATTTTTATGACAATTCATCAAGGATTGTAAATTAGTTACTGTTGTATAATGATATTTTTCACCCTCCTTTATCAATAATAAATAAATTTGATCCAATCCAGTTACTTTTGTTCGGTAAATTATATTTAAATATGGATGCTTCGTTATAAGTTCTTCTCTATCCTCAAAATTTTCGTTAAATCATTACATTAATTGCTAAACCAGGATATTTCTTCACAAAAGTTGGGATATCACACAGTTTCATTGTCATATCGTTAGGATCGTATACGGTAAATATTTTCTTGGTCTATCTTTCTTGATTTTATCAGATTTCAATACAGCCAAAACACTATACATGAAACATAAATTATTGGTATTTTGTACGTTAACTATTACCTTTTTACATATTAGAGCTTTAGGTGTTGGAATATAACTATGTCCAGATAACCTAGATATATTAGAAACTTTGGTTACCTTGAAATTTACTTCTAATATTCGGTTTATTTTCAAACTACTTCTGTTCATTCAACAATCTTTTCATTTATTTTCTTTGTACCAATGTCAAGAAAAGTTGTAGTCACTGAAGCAGCGTGATTTGATATACTATCTACTTTGAGTTCCCCATCTTTTTCAAATTCTACTTGGACTTCAAATTGAACTTTTGAATGTTTCATTTCATTGAATGTAATTTTTAATTTTTCCAAAAGAGAAGAACTATTTCCTATAAAAATATATACTAATTATCCCTATTAAAAGTTTAACAATTTATTGAACTACACATACTTTTCCTCAATACGAAATGAATTTAACAGTATAAGAAAAACAATATTTGTTAGCATATTAATAAAAATTGATATACTTTAATGTCCAAATGGATATCCAACCACCTTAAAATCTTCGATAAAATTTTAATGAATTTCTATTATAGTATCAATAAATACCACAAATCATCGACAAAAAGGATAAATCTACTCAATCCTTGAATTTATCTTCGATTCACCTAAAATCTATCATGTTACCAGTAAAGATTGCATTAATAAGCTACAATTTACTGACAATAATTCTACATATAAAGCTAATTATTGATTTCTCTACTTTACATTGGATTTAACCCCTAAAGTTACTGTAATTTAATGAATTACCACATTGAAATTTGTTTACATAAATAAAATGTTTACATAAAAAAAATTAATAACATAGAAATCGACAATGATGTAGATGATTTGGTTAAAGCAAAGAGAATGCTTTATTTTATTATTAGGGACAAAAAACGATTTCTAAATAAAGATAATTTTAACTATCGCATACCCTTCAATTGTAGAAAAATTTGTACACTAAAAATGAGTGATTTCATAACTAAGCTCATTCAGTCAAATGAACTTTTTGAAGAGCGAGAAGCAGTTGTAGACAATAATATAGACGTATCTCCTAATGAAAACTTAAATATCTTAATAGTGGAACCGGTCAATCCCACTCCTGACACAGTTATAGTTGGTCAGTTGAATACTTTCCCAACAGACATTGACGAAACTGAGCCAGTTACTATAGATAAACCTCTGAAAAAAATAACATCAAAACAAGCTGTAAAACCCAAGGCACAAAAATCTAAATGAAGGGAAGTGCCTGCATCAGTTTCAATATCTGTTCCAATCTCTGAAGAGACTGATGCAGATAGCACTATAATTAATTACTTTTTTCCTGAACGCGACCCCAAAATCTGGTTTACCGATGATGATATTGACTATTATCTTGAGAGTCACATTGGTAATCCAAACTTTGCACCGGTCAAATGTTTTATCGTCGAAATTTTAAGTTCGAATTGCAAAGACGAAATATTTCCAATGCCAGATAATCTTTTTAAAGCGCAAATAATATTATGCCCTCTTAACATCAATGAATCTCATTGGATCCTTTTTGTTTACTGTAAATTGACTAAAATTTCCTATTTTGTTGACCCAATTCTCCGTAAACGGCATAACCTTATTAATAAGTCAAGTGCACTTAAAATCACGATGGCTTTAAATAATCTTTTTGATCTCAAAGCTGCTGTAACCTTTCACCCCCATGATAACCTTGTTTACCAGGATAATAATTACGATTGTGGACCTTACATCTGCGCGTATGCTATGCTGATAAGCCAAGAATGGCAAACATTTCCCAACAACTTTATTGAAACAATACGTAAAAATGTCCATCGATTCCAAACTACTAAATTTCAGAATCCACCAAAAGTCTCTGGGGTGGTATAACGACACTGCCTATTTTTAAACGCTTCCAGAATGTAACAAGACCACCAAAAGTAGCACTTCCTTATAAAGCTTCTCTCCAAAATGAGAATTCCTGTGTACCTTCTTTAATAAAAGAATGGTTTAGTAATAAAAATTATATAACCGTATTGTCTCCTGAATTGACGTTGAATCTTATTGCACATAATAATCAATTTATAAGAGAAAACGTCACATTTAGGCAATTTACGAGAGTAAAGTATGTAATTGCTGTCATTCCAAACAACCCACACTGGTGTCTGTATATATTTTCCCCTGTATTCGAGCGCAGCTACATCTTAAACTTTCAAGGCAGAGTCTTAAATGAGAGACTTGTCAGTATTGGTGAAAGCATGACTGATTATCTGAATAAATTCTTCATTTCTACTGCGAAAGTCAATTTTATTGTTAATCATAACCAGACTCACTTCTCGTTTAGATCGGAAGATCCACATTTTTTTGCTTCTGCGTTTATTGAATTTCTCGAGAGATTCTTCTTTGGTAATATCCTTTCATTTACTAAAATCAATGAAACTTTAAAATCATTTAAACTACAAATAACAAATGAGATCTGTAAAAATTTAAATTTAATTAATTTTTCAATTAATGATGAAATTATCACAAAATATTTTAAAAATTTAAATTTACCCAGCAATTTTATATTCCTAAATTCAGCAATGTGCACTGCTATTATGGATGATTGCACTCGCTATTTAAATGATTTTTTAAACTATGATAATATTATCAAAGCACAAGTTATATTCGCCATTGTAGCACCTCCAAAATTTCGTGAAATTCTTTTTATCATAGACTACAACACGGATGAATATTACCTTTTAAACCCAACAACTCTTTTAGGAAATGATAATTATTTGTCTACTTGTAAGATTCTAAGAAATAAAATTAATGAAATTAGAGAATCACCTAATCGTGTATTAAATCTTGGTGAATGCCCACATGATATTCGTGGTTCAGGTTTAGTAAGCAAAATTCTGTTTTGTTCTTACATGTCAAATTATGCCAATGATTTGCCTTTAGTTGGTTTGAATTTAAGACAAATTGGTAATGTGGTAAGCTCCTTCCTTCCAATAGTTAGTGAAATAAAAAAAGTTAAATCCTTAGAAAATAATATAATTAATGAAAATCATAAAGAAAGTGAAAATTTAAAAGAACGTAAAAATAAAATTGATCAACTTTTAATAAAAGTATTTAAAATGAATGTTGATGAAATCGTCGATGTAATTTTGGATCAAATTTCTATTAAAACTGTGCCAACACACAAACCTTACTTGGGCAATATAGAAAGAGTAGAATCTCAAATTAATAAAAGTAATTTAATTAAAAATTTCAACAGTGACATGAAAACCACTGTAAACACGATCATCAATGATGTAGATGTGGATGTTAGACCTAAATATGAAAACATTATAACGAATTTTGAGCACAAAATTCCTTTAGACCGAACTTGGGATAAGGTGTTTAAATTTTGTAATCGTTCTGATAAAAAACTTAAACTTAAATATTTATCGAATTCTGAGGTATTATTTGAGCTCAAGAAAGCTGACAACACAAGTCCTGGTGTTGATGGTATAAAATATCGAGACCTGGTGATGCTGGATCCCGAGGGTAAACTACTAACTTTTTTATTTAATAAAATTATTTCTAAAAAGGTTATACCAGATAGCTGGAAATCCTTTAAAACGTTGCTAATTCCAAAACCCGGTAAAGGTGATAAATATGATAGTGTGTCATCTTGGCGTCCAATTGCACTACTTTCAGTTATCTACAAACTGTTTGCCTCTTGTTTAGCTAATCGTTTAACATTTTGGATAAATAAGAACAATCTGTTGCATATCGGTCAGAAAGGTGGCTCTAGACACGATGGATGTGTGGAACACAATTCAATTCTTTCGTCAGCTTTAGAGCACTCTAAATACAGCAAGAACTCTCAACTTGCTATTGCTTGGCTTGACATTAAGGATGCTTTTGGGAGTGTTCCTCATGCCTACATGTGGTCTTTACTTCGATTTGTTGGGGTTGATGAGGAATTTGTGACTATTCTTGAGAGGATGTATTCCGATACAAGTACTTTCTATAGTTGTGGTCCTATCTTGACTCCAAATATTGCAATCAGACAAGGTGTTAAGCAAGGATGTCCTATCTCTATGATATTGTTTGCTTTAGCAATTAATCCAGTTCTTGAAGCAGTATCCCGATCTAAATGTGAACCATTTATGATTGGTGAATCTGCAGTTAAAATCCTTGCGTACGCTGATGACATTGCTCTTGTATCAAAGTCTGCTTACGACTTACAGAGAGTAACAAACTTTGCTGTTGTAATTGCATCTGAAATTGGCTTTGAATACCGTCCTGAAAAATGCGGTTATATCGAACTTCCTCTTATCGAAACAGAAAGTCAAATTCTTATAAATGACATTAAAATTAAAAGATTAGCTTCAAATGAATTCTACCAATATCTTGGAGTGCCTGTGGGTGAAGAAACCGATCAGAGTCCATATGACATTCTTAAGAAAGTTGTTTCTGATACTAGGAAAATTGCTGACTCTGACTTACTTGGATGGCAAAAACTGAAAGCGTACAAAATCTTTTTACATTCTCGTTTAGTATTTCCTTTTAGAACACGAGAGATTAAAACAAGTGCACTAGCAAAATCCAATGCCAACAATAATCTGACTGTAAACATCACTAGCCAATTAAGAAATTGTTTTAGGAAAATGATGTCTTTGCCTAACCACTCTGAAGTATGTTATTTTTATAATTCAACTGAAAACGGAGGGGCAAACTGTGTTGATCTACTTGACGAATACCACACACAGACAATAACACACTTTTTCCGACTTTTTACTTCTAATTGTGAATTTGCGAGAAAAGTTAACCTTGATTCTTTGAACTTTGTAGCTGGTCCGCGACTTGGTATTATCAATCCGACTTTGCAAGAAACGTTTGATTGGATCAATGGGAAAGAGCCAAAACCTTGGCATTCTGGTAAGAAAACTCGTTTTCAGCGAGCTAGAATTGCGATTGCTTTTTTTAAGAAAGAACATGATATTAATATTATGTTTATTGTCACCAAAGGTCAACCTTCACTCTTCATTACATCAGAAAAACGTGGGACATTTATTCTTACTCCTGATTTGCGTAAAACTACTTCAAAGGTCTTGCACATGGCTCTCTGTGACTCGTATCTTTCGAAATGGGAAAAAGGCTGCACTTCAAATTTCATTGCCTCAGCCATTAAACTTTCACCAAAAATTAATAAAGCTATTTATCGAGGTGACATTTCTGAGTTTGCTTGGCACTTTATCCATCGTGCTCGTACAAATACTTTGTCCATCAATGCAAAACCACATAATAAAGGTAATAAAAGACTGTGTCGATTATGTCACACTGAAGACGAAACAATGTCGCATATTATTCAATCTTGTAAAATCCATTTGACTCTTGGTTCTGAGAGGCACAATGATTGTCTTGATCTGATTTCGTCTTACTTGTCGAAAAATTCAAATTTGATTGTTGTTGTTGACCATGTATGTTCACTTGTTCCGGAATCAAAAGAGCGAGTAGATTTAATGATCACTGACATGGTGCGGAAAAAAATATTTTTAGTTGACATGAAATGTCCATGTGATACAATTAATAATTTTGCACTAGTAGATCTTCTTAATTTACAAAAATACGATTCGTTGAAAATGCAAATACAAGATGCCAAACCTGACTTCAAAGTGGAGCTTGATACATGTATCATCGGCTCTTTAGGTTCCTTTCCTCCAAAGACTCCTGAATTACTTTTAAAGATTGGAGTTGATCGAACTCACCTGAAAGGTTTATTAAAAGATTGTGCGCTAAGCAATATTTCACATTCTGCTAGACGGTGGCACTACCACAAGACGGGTATTTTGGTAAATCTTGAAAAATTTCGATTTAATTAATGTTTGAGTTAAAATTGCCATTTGACTTGTGTATGTGATTTATTGTGTTAATTAATGAATTCCACCCTCTTCCAGGGAAAGGTTTAACTTTGCATAAAATTAAACTCTCTGTTTACACTTAGTAGCAAATTAATCTAGAATGAAGAAGCCTGATGGTATTTTTCCCAAATCTGCTGAAAACTTAGTTCTGAAGGATGGAAATAAAAGCAGATAAAGATTCAATATTCGATAAAGAAATGGACCTCAACAATCAATGACAATTATCAATAATAAATCTGGGCAGATGTCAAAAAGCGATAATCAAATGCTGAATTCCAATGACCGAATCTACTTTGATGTCTTAGATTTGTGATCAGCTTCCACTACAAAGGTGCTGCATCAAAAGCTAATGGAGATTCAATGCCGGATGAAAATGCCGATGAAAGGGAATCAGAGCCGAGGACAATTTAGAGAAAATTCGATTGCAACTGCATCAAGAGTTCCTCAACAATAAGATGAAATATCGAAACTCAATTGGATCTTTTGCTTTTGGAGAGTCTCAGAACGGCAAGCTCCATGTAGAGCTGTGTCCAATATGAAAAATTCAAAATTGTTATATTAATAAATTTTTATATGAGTGATTTTGTTAAGTCTACGACTTAGTCGTAGACTTAGTCGTAGACGTAGTTGTAGGCGTGTTGGGCGCGGATCGGTGCGGATCGGTACGGATCGGTGCGGATCGGTACGGATCGGTGCGGATCGGTACGGATCGGTGCGGATCGGTACGGATCGGTGCGGATCGGTGCGGATGGGTACTGATGGGTACTGATGGGTACTGATGGGTGCGGATGGGTACTGATGGGTGCGGATGGGTGTGTGTGTGTGTGGATCGTTGGTTGGTATGTGTGTGTGTAATGTTTAAGATTGTAGGTGTGTGGAAGGTTCTAGAAGGTAGGTGTGTGGAAGTTGGTAGGTGTGTGGAAGGTTCTAGAATGTAGGTGTGTGGAAGTTGGTAGGTGTGTGGAAGGTTCTAGAAGGTAGGTGTGTTGGTCCACAACTACGTGACATAATAACAGTTAGGTAACTAGTCTCCGAGTAGTGACTTAATAAGTGTGACCAGTGACATAATAAGTGTGCACTGACCAGTGGTCAAGTGATGTAATCATGAGGTCACTGACCAAAGGTCAATTACTAGGTAGCAACTAGTGGACAAAGGTCAATCTCCAGGTAGCAACAGCGCGTGCAGAGGTCAAATGTTACGTAATAATTACGTAAGCTAGTGGGGGGGGGGGTTGTATCTGACGGGCTCACATCCTACTACTAATGAACAGAGGAATTCCCACTTTATACAGCAACCATAAGGTGAGCAAACAAATGGCAATATGTTGTGGTGGGAGGAAAGTAATCACACATTCCAATATTTTTATAAAATAGGCAAAGGTTTTTAATTTTTTAAAGTTTTTTCTTACAAAATTAGTTGAGCTTCACCTAATTCTGATTTTTAAAATAAGGGAGGATATATTATTAAATTAATTTTTTTCTTTATAATAATTCTTTGTAATAATAATACAGTAAACGCAACTGGAAAAATTGATAAGTAGTCCGAATAAACCAGTGGTATTCAACCTGTGTTTCGTAGCGCTTGAGAACATACGTGAAACTTAAAAAAAGTGTATTTTTATTGTCGTTTGTGCTACATGTAATAAAAATGGCATCAACTCCTTTAACCCCTGCGTTAAAGTTGGCGATAGGGGATAAATTTGTTACATTTTCCCATTTAAACAATAAAACATGAATCAGAATAGTTTTATAAATATTTTGTTAAATTTCTTAAATTGAAGTAATTTGTATTTCAGAGTAAAGCTTTACTGTTTTCAGTAAAACAGCTTAATATTAAACATAGATACCATAATTATTGCCACTTTTGCTTTGGGGTTCCAAGAAAATTTCATTCTAGCTGTAGGATTCCTCAAGAGTAAAAAGGTTGAATACCACTCGAATAAATCGATGATAAAAAAAGTAAGTATTAAAACACGAATATCATATTTATTATTTAAATATTCAGTAATTTTTCTTTGTTTATTTGATTTGATATGATTTTTTTCTCGTAAAATCTCATCGTCTTTTCCAAAAACTGAAGTTTCATATTCTTATTCCCACTTCGATATTATCCATTTGACAAGTGGTGTATTTTTATATTTCCACCTTGAAACTCCCCCATCACTTGCTAAGAGATTTCTTTCAATTGATAATTTTTCATGAAATCTCAAAATCTTTCTTTAAAAAAAAACCTCTTTTCTTCATGAACCATATCTATAATACATCTTCTAGCTTGAAATATTTTGCTTGTTTTTCTGTACATATGTAACAAGGTGGCGTTTCGATTATTGATAAAAATTGTGATAAAATTTTTTCAATAATTCTTCGTCCTTTCTCTAGTTATAGACAGTAACTTTACCCATTCCATATTCTTGACAGAAAATGCTTAACCTCTTTCATGTGAAACGAAAAATTAAGTTTTGATGGAATATTCCAAAAAATGTGAGAAATATGTATCATATATGTGTTGGGCTCAGAGCCAAAATTAAAACAAATTTACAAAACCAATTTAAACAAAAAGGTGAAAATTGTATAAGTTAAAACAAAATAATTATTGTCGTTTGGAAATTGTCAATATGGCTGCTGTAACATAACTACTTAAAATCATGGGAAATGTACCGGGAGTTAAAGAACTGGTAATCAAATTTTTAATATAGGGAAAGATAAAGGTAAACTAGGATAAATGTAGTCAATACAGTGATTAAAAAAATGAAATAGGAAATTTGCCAAAAAATAAGGGAGGAACGCTGTCCAAATTTTTGAAGGATACATTTATAAATAATGGGTAAAGATGATAAATAAGTATGAGAATGGTAGGAATAGACGAGTAAGGACCAGGATATAGAAAGAGAAAGACGTAAGACCTTCCATCGGCAGTCAAGAACCCGAAAGTGAAAATATCATGAGGAGTAGTTCTAGAAATGGAGCTCACCTGCTCATGAATTTTCAACCTCTATGTACAGTACCAGCATGGCAATCACCATGGGTACATAGGAGAGATAGGATAATAATCTTGATGGGGTTTAGGGGGTAGAGGCACAAAACCCCTAGAAAAAATAAATAAAAATCCACCCTATTCGCCAACATATGTATCAATATATCCTAAATTGAGTTTCCGATAAAAAAAGAATATATTTTAATCACATAATATTTTTACTTATCTTCCACAAAGACACTAAATTAATTTTAAAAAATTTTGAATAACAATTCACAAGAAAAAAGGTTAATCTTGGAATTGCCTTAAATAACTGAACTTTTTCTTTCTTTTTTTTTCGCCAACATTTAAGAATTAAAAACTAAAAAAAATAAAAAGGAAATTTTAATAAATTCTAGAAAATCAAAATTTTAATAATAATAATAATAATAATAATAATAATAATAATAATAATAATAATAATAATAATAATAATAATAATAATAAAATAATAATAATAATAATAATAATAATAAAATCAAAAAATTATGATTATTATCTACTTGACTGCCACTTTTGAATCTCTAGTTAAAAACCCTTGAAGGCCTGACATCAGGTAATGACTGTACATAACCCCTGCATCAAGTTGGTTTTGAAAGGCAGCTTTTTCAAAATATTTAAAGGCAATTGTCTGAAATGATAAAATAATTTAAAATTTTCGCTGAACTCAATTACTTTATCTTTTTTGATAATATCCTGTTTCCCATAATGGTAATATATCCCGAGATTAAAAGTAGCATCTGCATTTCCCATTGAATAGGCTTGTTTATAATATTGAAATGCTTTCAAAATATTGTTTTCCTTAGTTTCAGCAAGCCAACCCAGCACTGTGAGGGCTCTTGGATCCTAGAAAATCAATAAGAACCTTTACATAATAACTAATATTTAACTTCTTTTCCCGCTTTTTTCAATTCTGCCTTTCCTTTCTCCATGTCTTTATCGTTGTTTGGTTTCTTCACTAACAGCAAACCATAATCAAAATGATCTCCTGGTTGTGCTTCTGGGGCTTCAGCTGCTTGTCTAAAAAAGTTCATAGCTTGATTCAAATTTCGCCTTATGCCTTGGCCACCCCAATAAAATATTCTCCCAAGCCGTTGCTAAAGAAATTGAATTTTTAAAAAAAACAAAATTGTTTTATTTAAACTTTTGCCCATGGAATTCCAGCAGAAGCTTGATGTTTGATCCACTCGAACAAGTCTCCATCTTCATCAGTGTGCTCCTTTATCTGAGCTTCATTAGTCAATCGAATATTATCGTTGTACATCTAACATTTCCTTTGGAGTCAACATATATACATCTTCAAACAAATTACGTCTTTATTTTCATATTTTTCTATGTCATTCGGTGTAAAATCAGCGGCTGCTTTGTAAAACACTAAAATATTACAAATTTAATTTATTATTGTATCACGTTGACATTAAATCTGCCACCAGTTAATGTTTTCTACATCCTCCATATTGTCTCCACCACCCATTAACAATTCACTCAAACCGGAAGCTGCCTGGGGCAAATTAGCCATCAGCCCCAGCAAATGAATATTCCCAAGTGCTAATAGACTCAATCTGTGAAAATGATTATCAACATTGATCAACGATAATTCCAATGCCTTAAAACTGATTAAAAATAGAATTTTATCTGAAATTTAACCTTTGAATGATTCATTCGGACAGCTCCGATTCCATAGAAATAGGCAGCGCTCAAAATGTAGTTTGCATCAGGGTCTCCCAAACAAGAACAGTCATGCAAATAATTTGCTGTTATTTTATTGATTTTTATGCCATTAATCTGGAAAACAAATAAATATTGAAGGATAGCCATTCGTGTACCTGGAGATTCTCCATTACTTTTCCCATCATGTGCTCTCTCAAATGATTAACTACATTTGCTAATAGAAAACTTTCTTTCAGCAAAACTTTCCGAAGATCAACGATTCCTAGAATTTTCCTGATTTTTAAAATATTTATATCACTAAGGACTATGTGTTTAAGGTTATTGTAGATCTTTGGTCTTTTCAAATCTCTGATTCTTACTGCACAAGATTTCTCATATTGCTTTACTTCGAATACTTGACGATACGGACAGGAAACTGAACAAGATCCGATCAACATCTTTTATTAAAAATTCTCATTTCCTGATTTATTATACTACTGGAATAAATTAGTGATTTAAAATCGTTCAATTAGTGGCATTGTTATTTTTAAAACCCCTCGCCTACAATATGCGTAGACATTGGTGTAATGAGGGAGCATGTCATTCAGCAACGGCCTACCTCTTGAGTAGTAAGCAGTTCTATTAAGTAAAATAAGGGAATTTTAATTTAAGATAGTTTTTATATTACGTAAATTTGAAATGTTAATTTTTATTGCAAATATTTTTCCGGTGCGTGATTTAAAACCATTTTTTCAATTTTCATATTTTTAAACCCATTTTTAATTATGTGTGAATTTTAATTTCAAAAAACGAAATTTTCTGGTCATATATTTTCAAAATATTCAATTTTCCCCGTAATAAAGTGGAGGGTTTTCGAAATAAACTTTGATAGCTTGACACAGAAATAAATTTTCTACAAGATAATATGTAAAATCAAATAATATTTTTAAATAGAAAACCAAAATTAATAATATTTTATTACAAAAATAGTAAATATAACGCACTCTTTCAAGCCGTGCTATTTTCTATTATCAGTGCCCATTGTAATAATAATAATAGTAATAATAATAATAATAATAATAATAATAATAATAATAATAATAATAATAATAATAATAATAATAATAATAATAATAATAATAATAATAATAATAATAATAATAATAATAATAATAATAATAATAATAATAATAATAATAATAATAATAATAATAATAATAATAATAATAATAATGATTTCTTTTCTTAGATTATGTTTGCTGGTCACTTTTTGCTACTTCATTCTTCTGTAGGAATTTTATAAAGAAGATGAATAAAAACAATCTTCGACTGTTAGCCAATATTTTTCTCTTGGAAATATGTTGGATTTTAAAAACTCCTCGTGATCTTTAAAATAAATCAACTCAAAAAATACTCTCAAAATACAATTATGTTATATGTTACAAAATGCGGTTAAAAAGCACACGCCAATTATTATAAAATGAAACGTTCGTTTTGACTATCCGATGATCCTCGTAGTTACTGTCTTGACTATGTCCACTCTATGACAATAATCACGTTCCAATAATATTCCAAACTTGATCCCTTGCCCTCTTTAGTTTTTCTGTTATCTTATTTCAATTAATTTCCCTATTTCAATTTTCCTTCCCTATCTAAGGCTTAGTACCAGAGGTTTAAGATTTGAACTCTCCTTATATAATGTAAATAATCCATTTGATTAATTACTTTTGAATCAATTGGCATCGCCATTTGACATATTGTGCTTTGTGGCTTCCTATCAAGTTTTTATTCAATGAAAAACAATTAATTACCCTACTTGCGCCTTCTCTCTAATAATACTTCTATAATTTGTTCACATTAATCATGATGTCCTGATAATGGTTTTTTTGAATTCCATTTTGTTTGCATTTCTTGTTGTTTACCCAACTTGGGTTTTCAATAATTAATTAACAATTTTCTTTGCTTTTCAACCCTTTCTAAACGTATTCTAATAAATTCATTATCACCATATTCTTCACCATTGTCTAATCTTTAGCTGACCCGTTTTTCCAATTCATATTAGATAGTAGCTTGATTTTCTGTAATTTCGCATTGTCACCGTGTTCAGTTCTAATTGTGGACTTTGTTAACTGCTTCCAATATATAAACTTTTAATAACCCTCGGTGTGAAATGATTAATAAAATAAATATTAAAATAAAACAAATTATGTTACTGTATAAAGTTATTTTTACCATTATCAGTCCATTAATTAAATAAATTAATGCTATTTGTAGACAGTCAGATATTTTAACACTCTGAACGTGCCCTGACAGCGACAAATAATCGCTTATTTGCCCTTTTGATTGAGTGTTATAAATGGAGATAAAATATAAAATATATTTTAAAATAAATACTGATGAAAAAAAATTTTAATTTATTATTTTTTTATATTTTCCGTTATTAATTTAAAAATAATAAAAAATATTTGGCAAAATTTTGCACAGCCTCAGAGTTTTTTTAATTGGAAAAACTTACATTGATCTGGAAGTATTGAAATCTTTTTCCCTATAATTTCAAAATAAAAATGAAGCTCATTCAGGAAATTTTCACAGTCTATGAGTCGATTTGCGTGTGACATAGACAAAGATGAATTAGTCAACCTTTTTGATTGATGGATCTAATTTTGACTTTTAATTTAACCGCCATTTACTCTTTGACTTACTTGTTTGTGTTTCCCAAATACACCGGGATACATGAAAATGCCCGAGAAAAATCCATGAGTTCCATCATAAACCTGAGATCCGCCAATAATCCCAAAGTTTTCAATAACATTGAATTTTATTTTTTCTGAAAATCTGCATTTTTTCTGTAAATCAAACACAGAAAAACAAAAGTACACACCTCGTTATCAAGGTTTGGCCAACGAGGGAGCCATCTAACGAATAGACTGACAAATACCACTAAATATCAAATGATAAATTCTTATGATTCCAGAGATTTACCTTGAATGAGTCCATGCTCAAAATGATTTGGTTCCATGACCTCACCGGGATAGAAAATTTTGTATTAAATGCCACATCCGAATCAGATATTAAATATCTAACTTGGAAATGGATTTTCCCTGTATTTGTAACCATCAAAACAGGAGAGGTAAAACTCTCACTAGAGTCCTCAAAGAAAGAAATGACATTACAAAACGGTTTGGAACAATGAAGACTAATATAAATCCACAGAGAAATTGTAAACCTAATCTATTTCAATGAAACTTACTAATATTTCACTTATTTATACCTTTTATAGTTTGACTGCACAAATTTCTCAAAATATTTGTTTTTCCATAGATTAGGCAGGCTGATGTAGTATCCCATTCTGTAATTACTGGGAAAGAGATCGGGTGCCAAGGGTATCGGCACTAGAAATTTTTATAATATCAGTTATTATTATTACTATAATTTTTATTATTATTATTATTTGTTATTATTTTTATTATTTATTTTATTATTATTTTTATTATTATTATTATTACTATTATAATAATTATTTTAATTATAATTATTATCATTATTTATTATTTATAATTATTATTATTATTATTTTTATAATAATTATTATTATTTATTATTATTATTATTATTAATAATAATAATAATAATATTATTATTATTATTATTATTATTATTATAATTATTTATTATTATTATTATTATTATTATTATTATTATTATTATTATAGTTAAATTGATTGTATTCCTGAGGTAATGTGGGACAGTAAAAATTCTTGGGAGGTGAAATTATATTTGGAACTATTTTTATTTAAAATATTTCTTTAAACTATAAGCGAAAGGACAACAATGACAACATGGGTAACAAATTCTAATCAAATTTAGGTTTCATACTGTCCTTCCTGAGTTAATAAATCCTTCTACTTGAATTCGTTCTCTTTATGTTATATACTGAATATATAAAAGAAAAAAGTAGAAAAGTAAGTATTAGTAAATGGTACTCCGCAACAATGGTACTCTACCAGTATCCCTAACTTGTAAACCAGAAGCGATTCTTACGGCTCGCCAAAATATTGATGAACAGACCCTATAAAATTGAATCCTCCCTCCTTGTTACGAATAAAATGTTTTATCTAATAAATATTAACATTTTTTACAATAATTATTATGACTGTTTGTTAATAATGCTATAAAATTTTTTAAATGTAAACATTATTTCGGAACAGAGGAAGTATAAAAAAACTCAATGAATGGGTTTTTCAAAATGTGAAGCTGCTATCAAAAGGGTGGACAGGAGATGTTCAACGAAAAATCAAAATATTAGAAATGTAACAAAATCTGACGCAAAGCAGTGAAATATGTAAAAATGGCAAACACAATCACAGTTGCCAATTAAATTGAAACAAAAAAATCACCTTGAACAAAAGGGGATTGCCAATTGGAAAAAGACCAGTACATTAATTTATGATAAAAAGAAGAGCAACTGTTAACAAATTCCAAACACGATTTCCTGGAATTTGGATTGGGAATGTTGAGGTCATAAACAATTTTTTTCTGCGCCAATTTATGGAGCATTGAGAAATCCGAATAGCGTTTGTCTTGTAGATGATGACGAGATATAGTATATAAATATAATTTTCCATCATAAATCAGTTTTGGATCTGGATTCCAGTAGTTTGGAGAACAGACAAATTCATCCGATATAGAAATCGGTAAAACTGCTCTGTTGCTATTCTTTGATCTCAATGATGAACAGTCAATACATGCTGGATATTGAAATTCAGATGAAGATGACCAGGTTATTCGAATGGAAATTTGTGAACAGAGAACATGAGATCGAGAACACGAATGAATAACTGATATGTTTGTTGAGAGAAATGTTTTTTCAGAAATTTCCTCGGCAAACAGCGCGCATTTGGTTGTGATAATCAAATTGATAAATATTGAAAAATATAATAAAGAAAACATTATTATTTAGATTTACCCTAAAATTACTGAGTGAAAAAAAACTAATTTTTAAAGTAAATTCATAAGTAAATAAAATATTTTTATAATGTAGTTAGTTTAATAAAACAATTTCAATAAATTATAGAAATTAGTTGATTTTTGAAAATTTTTTTGAGAAAAATATTCTGATATAATTCTCTCCAAATTTATATATTTATTGAAATCTAAAAATTTATTTGTATTTTTACATAACAATTATATTTAATGTTCGCTATAAGTTTTGTGAAAATTGGTGGGCTGTGGTTAATATACCTTGACCCATTTGAGACTCTCATAAACGCACATGCATACAAATGAAATTCTATAGCTGTCGCCCATTGCTAGGCAACGTTGGTCCGCACTAAGGTAAGCGCTATTACTAGAACTACTTTGATCCGTATGTGCTGTGAGTTCAGCGAGCCAACTATTGTGTTGGGCCAGCACACAAATAGCCTTGAGAATTGTTTAAATGCATCAGTAATACAGCACGAAAAACCCAGCACCAAGATAACTTAAAATACAATATACAACACCAACTAAACATTTTAAAATCTGAGAGAATATAAATAAATATAAAAAATCAAAAACATAAAAGTAAAATAAAATAAATACAAAATGCATCAAGAACCGCACGAAATTTACATAAAAAATAACATAATAACAAGAAAATTCGACCGTAAAATGACCATTTATATAAAATTAATGAATAAAAATAAAATATTTTTGGATGAATAAATTTAATTAAAAATGTTAAAAATAAATTACCAATTTATATTAAGAAATAAATAAAAATTTAATTTAGATAACACAAATAATTTCAAGGTCGAATTTTGTTTAATCGCAATAAAATTAACACGCAAGGTTAAGGCCAAATTATAGGTATATATACCGATGTGTTTTCACAAATTTTCAGTCTTATTTTTCGGAGAAAGAATTTCATTGCAGAGAGTTAGTCGGTGTGTATAACTGGTTGAGAGCCGTGCGTTCAGGCAATTAACACGGGAAGTGTTTTGCCTGAACACGACCACTCTCAACTGGTGTAATATTATTAAATGAATTTTCGAAAGGAATTGATGGATGATTTTCCAATTGAATTTATGGATGATTTTTCAAATTGGATTTATGGATGATTTTTCGAATTGGATTTATGGATGATTTTTCAAAATGGATTTATGGATGATTTTTCAAATTGAGTTTATGGATGATTTTTCGAATCGAATTGATGGATGATTTTTCGAATTAAATTTATGGGATTTTCGAATTAAATTTAATGGAATGGACACAATGAATTTAAAATGGTATTTACGATATGTTCACAAAGTTTTTATGCATTACTAATTGCCGTATGTGGCCGATGTAATATGCTGAATAAATATTTTCTATCTATAGCCTTAGTTCGTCGAAACTTTTATTCCAAATACCATGGTAAAATTTATTCATTTATTTTCTTTTTAGGCCCACAGCCAAAACATACTACAAGTTAATAAAATAAAACACACAATCAAACTGTGTAAGTGCGTGTACAATCGCCAATAGTTCGTGCCCGTGAAGGCTACGGCGTGAGGAACGCAGGAGCTGAAACGTCAATATTATCCGTACATAGGGAAAATTTGAGGGTAAATGAGTAGTCCGTTGGCTGCTCCTTCATCATCCGTTTCCTAAAAAATTGACATAAATTTCAACAACAATCGGCTCAAAATATCTAACACCGAGTAGTCCAGTGAGCACTCATTAACTATGAAATGAACATACATAGATCTTAAGGACAAAAAGAGGGAATGGGTAGCGGGGAAAATTGCGAAATCGTTGCAACAGTTAAAATGAATAGCCATCGGAAAAAGATTAATCCGAACGACCAAAATCATGAAAAATAATGTTTTAAAATAATATAAGGATTTAATAAATTATGTTAAATTGAAACTGAAAATATGGGCAGAACGCTGCGCAAATTTTTGGAAATAGTTAAAACATTTATCATAAAAACTGTAAAATAAGGGCGGAACGCTGGTCAAATTTTCCGAAATGATTAAAATACTTATCGAAAATAGTAAAATAAAAGTGAAATGCGGCTCAACTGTTAGTATAAGAGTGTTATGAAACTGTAAAATAAAGGCAGAACGCTGCTCAAATTTTCCGAATTAACTCAAATACTTAATAAAAATAGTAAAGTAAAAATGGAACGCGTAAAATAAGGGCGGAACGCTGGAAATCTTTCGAATTAACATAAATACTTTATCGAAAACCGGAAAAATACAGGTGGATTACAACTAAATTTTTATACAAGAAAAATATTTTATAAAGCGGAGGAATAATGAAGGATCCTTAGTAAAAACTTGATAATAATAATGATAATAGTAAGGATAATGGTAATTATAATAATAATAATAATAATAATAATAATAATAATAATAATAATAATAATAATAATAATAATAATAATAATAATAATAATAATAATAATAATAATAATAATAATAATAATAATAATAATAATGATCATAATCAGGATAATAATAATAGTAATAATAATGATAATAATAATAGTAATAATGATAATAGTAGTAATATAATAAATGTAATGGTAATTATATAGTAATAAAAATAATAATAAAGGTAATAGTAGTAACAATTAATAAAGGTAATACATATAATAGTATCAATGATAAGGCAAGCAATAATACGTAATATGGAACATTGTGGTTATAATAGGGATAAGAGTAAGAGAGATACTGTGTGAATATTTAACATAACAAAGGGTGCACAGGCCAAAGAATAATCATCAACACGGACAACGATAAGAAGGACTATGGGAATGGACATAACAATGAATGATATGAGAGTATAGGTTAACATTTGACAGAGATAGGAGAATAATGGGACCTAAAAATCGAAATCGAGCACAGGCCTTCTATCGGCAGCTCGTTGGACCCACGGATCGTTCAATCAATTATAGCATTAGCAATAGCGCTCACTTTTTGCGGACGATCTACCCACTCGAACACAGTTTCAACGTTGCTTAGCAACGGGTGCCGAGTGGTAAGCGAAAGAATATTTGTATGGGGTTGTCTGGGTAACAACCATATAGTTTCAAAATATCAACACCCAGAAACCCACCAAAGATATTTTTTCTAGGAAAAAGTTTTAACGAAAGTTTTGTTGGGTACCTGATCGTAAAATTTAAATTAAGCTGTTACGACCACTTTCAAGGGGTTCCCATCAGATATGCACCATAAGAGATATTATCATTGGATACTTGTCAACATGACGTTGAAAATGTATTCAATAGTCGTGTTCAAGGAATAGGTGAGCTATATTCCCACGACTGCTAATACCCTGGCAAACCTTTGGGTTCAAAAGCTACTATAGAATGTATTCATGCTCATTTTATTTTTGTCCCTCTGTTATCATTTTGGTTGAAACCCTATGAAAATCAAGATATAAATTAACGAACACTTATGAATAACATTTAATGATTTTCTAATACATTTATTTAACGTCTTAATATTTGTATGGTTGTATTGCGAATTTACGGATTTGCCGAGGATTCTGACATCTTTTAACATCCTTCTTCTGGCTCGTTCAGCTTGTCCGGGTCTTTATTTAGGCCGATTTCGTATAGGGTGGATGAACGGAGCCATTGGGTCTAAATTATTGGCTGTGATTTTACGGTCGGGTATTAATGAACGTATCTTTAATTCAGGAGTCCTTGTGTGATTTTTGATCCCTATCTTATTAGTCTCTATCAGTTTGAGCTGGGTGTTTTGTTTCTCTAAAATTCCCAATTTCTACCTCATTTCTTCATACTGCTCTTTTAATATCTCATCCTGATGTGTCACCTTCTTAGCTTCCACAGGTCGAGTCCACTTATTTTCCATCCCATGGCATTTTCTAATGAGCGACTAGGCTCGTTGCGACTGCTGAAGAGCCTTGCTGACTTATTTATTGACATCATCTGTACATAAACAATATTTTCTTATTATTATTTGTTAAGTGTAATTCATTTTATTTATTGACACCAAACAATATTTTCTTATCATTTATCGGTTATCTGTTTTGTGTAATTTTGTGTAATTCATTATGTAGTAGAATATATTTTCATAAACTTTTATAAATATACAAGGGTAAAATCATTATTACTAAAATCATCATTATTATTATTATTATAATTATAATTATTATTATTATTATTATTGTTATTATTATTATTGTTATTATTATTATTATTATTATTATTATTATTATTATTATTATTATTATTATTATTATTATTATTATTATTATTATTATTATTATTATTATTATTCATTATTAGTATTAATTCCAATACATAAAACGAGAAATATCTTGAGTATTATTGATTAATTGTATTTCAAAAAAAGCAATTAAAACCATCTGGTGTAATTAAAATAGATTAATTTAAAAAAAATCATAATAAAATCAGTATATATACTGACGCAAAACTCAGTATATTCGCCCAAAAATTAGCGACTTGCTTGTTCTTCTAGAGGCAATCTCAACGAGAATTTAATTAGGAGCAGAGCTCAGCATAATTTTTGCAAGGATAAAATAACATGCATACATAACATAAAACAAAACATAATTCGCACGCATTCGAAATTGTAAATTGTATTTTATTTTAGATTCGAATTTGGAATCACTTAGGACTTGGTAATTTTGAATTTAATAAATTTTATCATATCGAAGTTGTCTTTTATATTTTAAATTATATATTTACAAATACCAGTGCACGTTATTATTAACTTTTTTGTATCTTTTTTAATATTTCCATTAGTTTTTATCTTGTTTATCATCTAATTTGTGATAATTCGTCATTTTTCGTATATTTAAGTTTCCAGCTACAAAAATTTATCAAATGTCGTGACAGATGAACAAAAATTTAAAATCCTAGTTATTGCCCAACAGATTTTTGCACGAATATACTGATTTTTACAACAGTAAATATATTATATTTTGTTAAGGGAAATAAAATTAATTTTATATTTTATCCTGTAAATAAAAAACGGAAATTAATATATTTTTAATAAAGATTTATATTATTATATAAAAAAGTATGAGAAAAATTTTATTAATTATATTCTAGCCACGCAAGTTTGTGTTATTATTTTTTTAATTATGTTTTCTTATTAATAATAATAATATTAATTAATTAATTAAAGATAATAATAATAATAATAATGATAATAATAATAATAATAATAATAATAATAATAATAATAATAATAATAATAATAATAATAATAATAATAATAATAATAATAATAATAATAATAATAATAATAATAATAATAATAATAATAATAATAATAATAATAATAATAATAATAATAATAATAATAATAATAATAATAATAATAATAATAATAATAATAATAATAATAATAATAATAATAATAATAATAGTAATAATAATAATAATATTTTATCTTTGGATTTTAATTTTATCATGAATAAAAATAAGCACGATATTACACTATATTCTAATCACAAAAATAAAATATTGTACATTTAACCAAGATAGAAGTCAGATTATGATAACAATATTATCAAATAAAATTGTGTACGATTAAAAAAATGTTTTGGGTTTGAACTTTTGGATTAGGTTGATATTTGAAGATGAACTGATATTTGGCAATTAAGGTCTATATTTTGCTTCGCTGTTTTCGGTATATATTCTAATTCGGCATTTAATTGGCCCTGTTTTATAATATTTTTACAAGGTGAATGTTTCTATAGGTCTATATTATTCATTCAACACATGAACGGGTGATTTTATCATTGATCTGATTCTACTGAGTCTTTCTCACCGTATCTTGTGAACTATTTCCGGTCTTTCTAGGTTAGAACGCCTCTTAATGGTTGCCGTCTACACTGGTTGATATCCGTTAAGGGATTATTGATAGGTAACCTGTGCGGGGCAAATTCTAGAAAGTAAGTAATGATATTATCCTATTGACTGACGGTCAGAGTTGTTTCAAAGACCTTGATCTCTACTCTATCTGCTCATAGTTGAGCCTGTTCGTGAAATAGAGCTTTCTAGAGTACTTGAAATTACTCATATCATTTCTTGTCTTCTTCCGATAAATAGGCAACAAGATAACTAAGGTTGTCAACATCAGAACTGGGGTTTGCCATATGACCATCATCTCCAATCACTGGTGGTGTTCTTGTGCCGGGTTCTAACAGGGTTTATGTTTGATTGCCACAGTGGGAATTTCCACATCAGATTCGACATAGCGATACTGGTCAGCTTCGATCATCAAGGTCTAATTAAATTGAATTTCTCCCTCATGTACCCATAAACCAAGTACGCTTTGTAAGACCATACCCGTTACAAGGCCTACTATTCTACATCGGTTCCAAATTATGTTTTCGTTTTAAAATTTAAAATTTGCTGGTAACTATTTCCGTACTAGTTTTATCGGATAATTGCCCCATATTATTATGTATGAACAGGTATTTCCTGTACGACGTCAGTGAATCGGACTTGACTATTTCTATCTGCCTCGTGTGTAGTTTCTTTTAAAAGTAATTACAGGATATTGGCCTATATTATGGCATTGTCGAAATAGATCATTATTTCTGACTGCTGGTGATTTGATTGAACTACTCATATGAAAAATTATGCTACATTTCAACTTAATTCGATTGGATTAACAAACTTTTGTTTCAGACTGTAACTTTTAATGCTTGTGGAGTATTGACGACTAATTACGACTGACCGTTTGGCCCGACTGCTAATTATACTATGAAAGTCAAATGGTATTCACGCCCTCAAGAAGTTCTTAGATTTAGATTGGATTTATTTTGTATTGGATTCACGCGTGAATAGGTACAGTTACTTAGAATGATCTGTGAATAGCTGCTTCCCATTTGAGAGAAATTCTTAATAAGACTTTGGCAGAGACTCCAATCGCTGCATGACGGGGTTAGAATGAGTCACTCAAACTCATCTCCAAAACAGTAGATCTCTGCTCTATACTTACTCTAATACTTTGATTCCATTGTTTTGATAAACCTATTTCTCTAAAAGTCGTGATTTTTCAACTTCTTTTATGTGTTGGCTCTTCAGCTTTTCATCTTGTTGGACTAGCCTCTTAGCGATGTCCAAACGCATCCAGATCCTTTTCATTCTTCGATAGCGCAAAGTTATCGACTTTTCTCTGTGACTGTTTAAGAAACTCTACATGGTAATGGACTTCGACTTGCTAGAACTTTTCATAGTCTAGCTGCATTTTGGTCAGTGCATAAATTCAAATTTCAAAATAAATTTGTTTAGAAAAATAAATGTCAAGATATAAATTTATGAGGAAGTAACTGGGCGATGATTAACGAGGTGATAATTTCAACATAAACACTTGAAAAGGTGATCTACGAATTGAAGGAAAGCATCCAATCTGGCATCTAAAAACGATCAAGCAGCTTAGAGTTAGATAGAGGATTAAAATAAAAGAGCGGACGAATGCACCATGAACCTCATTTATCAGCATCAATCCACTCAATTTGACTCTAAAACCCAGAAGAACGACAAGAAAACGTCATCCAGGAAAAACCGAAATGGCATAAAGGAGATGATTAAAAACTGCTGCACTCATGGGGTCTATGAAGAAGATAAATTCAACCTTACTGAAAAAGTAAAACTATTAAAGTAGACTGATCATAATTCGATTTTCTTTTACCAATAATTGTATGATAGTGCTTAAATAATTTTTATTTGAATTTTGATATTGATTTAATCATAATTTAATAAAGTGAAATTAATTTGAAATGTGCATGAAACCTGCTGTGCTAGCTCTTGAACTCAGAGGTTTACTAGGGTTTTAGCAGTCATGGCAATATTGGTCACATTTAAATGGTAACAACCCTATGTGAGGAGTAATGATACCGGCCAATGATACCTCCATGATTGAGGCCAGGGCCTACATCTCCGCATCTCCTCCGGAGCCGACCAATACCGACCAATCGCTGGCCCAAAAACGTCCACCGCCATCGAAACCGCGACCGGGAAAACATAAAAGGACTCGCAACAGTAAATTGAATGAATCCCGTCTATTGGGGCAATTAACAAACATTTTTGACTTCTCTTAAGATCATTGCGTTATGAAAAGACTAACCTGCACTTGTGATCGTTTGTAGTTATAATTTGTAATTTTAGTTTATTAATAAATTTTATGAATTGAAAAATTTCGTCACTAAATTCACATTGTTTCAAAATAACTGCAGCGATAGTTAGAAGGGGACCTTAACGAGTTGGACAATAAATCTTCTATGGTAGTCTGTGAACCCACGGAAGGTTAAGGCATTTGCAGTTCTTGTAGAGGAGCTCACCTTTTGTTAACCTTCCACCCACTAGTACACAGTTCCAACGTCATTTTTTGACGGGTGCCTAGTGGTAATAATTGTTTTGCGCGAACTGTATGGGATTCGTAGCCATTCCCTTGACACTTATGCAAAGTTCTTCCATATCAGTACCCAGCGCTAGGGTTTTAGCAGTCATGGCAATATTGCTCACTTTTTACTGGTAACAACCCATAATGACCAATTTCTAACATCCTATATGAGGGGTATCAAATCGTAATATTTTGTGATGCACGTATCTGATGGAAATCCTTTTGAAAGTAGTCGAATTTATATTTTGATTACCCATCATGTACGTAGATGATCTAAGAGAAAATTGAATATATGCCTTCTAACTTTAGAATATAAGCTCAAAGGCGTGCCAAGCATTAGAAGTTGAATATGAGGAGCTCATCCTTTGCTGGAAGCCACCCGTTTGATATAGTATCAACGTTGCTTGGAAATGGGTTTCGAAAAGTTATATAGAATTTTTGTGAGTATGGAAAGTGATGGTTATAGAAAGTATATCGAATTTTTAATAAATTCAATGAAAATTAATCAACGTTAAAGATGAGCTAAAGAGAAAATGACTTGGAGTTCTACAGAAGTTACTTTAAAATCGTTTACCGAGTGGCTCAAAAACGTAAATATGTAAAATAAATTAATGAAAACATATGATTTTTGGGTAATATTTATTCAATCGTGCCTTGCTTTGAAAATTGTATCAAGTCCAGTAACTAGTAATACACATTTGTTAAATTCTATTTAATATTTTATATCTAATCCCGCTTTCTATCTAATCATCTATCAGTTTATTCTTATTTTTTATTAAAAAAATATTTTTATTTTAAACTAAATGATTCGAGTGAACATTATACTAATGTAATGAATTATACTTAGATCTATAAAATTAAAAATGAATTGGGGACTTTAGAATATTAAATATGTTGTTTATATTTTTAAAGATACACTGTAATCAGCGATAATTTAAATGTAGTTTTATTAAAATTTTAATCATTTAATCATTTATCTATTTTAACTGAAATATTAAAAAAAATATTTTTCATTTTTACTTCAATAATTTTTATTTACTCTTGTTTTTGTGATATAGAATATTTGCTAACTTAAAATGGATGCCTTATCTGGTAACTGTTGTATTCCATTTGGGTTGTTTGGTAATTCCAACCCAGATCATAAAATTACTTCTGTTGAGATTATTGATAACGAATTTATAGTAACTGGTGATGAAATTGGTCAAGTTTTAATTTGGAAAATGAATACCTCAGCTGATGTTAGCAGATGATTCCGATAAATATTAGTATTATATAAGTTTCATTAGGTTTCGATCTGTTGGTATTTGGTTGGACACAGCTCTAAAATTTTGAATATCTGTTCAATACCAAACAGTGAAGATGATTTTGAGAATCGATGTTGTGTGACATTTTCAACGTCTAAGTAAACTGGATTTAAATGAAAATTAATAATAAAAATTTGATAGAGAAATAGCAGTATGGAATTGCGTGGATGGTCGATGCATCCGATTTGATAGACAAGTTGCATTGGAACATTTATATGCAATGGTAAAAAATATAATCACTTAATTCGATTTATCATCAAAATCTAATTTAGTCCTATAAACCTGCAAGTCGTGGTTCGAGTTTACTGCTTTGTTGCGGCAAATATCCCGGAATTATGTTGCTTGACGCGTTGACTTTAAAATCCACGATCAGCCTTAAATCTCGTGGTTATCCGAATTGGATTCAATCAATCTGCGCGTTTGAGCACCACCAATCAGGTATATTCAGTCAATATTTTGTTGGTTTCAGTTGGGATTTGTGTGGTTTACCGGTCACTTTCAAAATTTTGTTAATTATTAATTATTGATATTCTAGTTATAAGCATTGCATTTGAGTCTGTGAGGGGGAATTTCATCTATTTATCAGTATTTTAATATTCATTTTGCTTCTGGGACTTTTTTGATAACTTGTTTGTGAATTATTTACAGTTTGTATGGATATTTTATAACTCATTGATGTCCTGGTTTTGCTCATCTTGAAAAAGGCTGTGCTGAAAATTCGTGAATACCTTAAATAAATCTGATTCATAGTCAAATTTTGTAGGAAATATTATGTCACTTATAAAGAAATCAGAGGTGAAAAACAAAAAAAGTCCTTATAATATATATTGATATTGGGACGGGCTTGGTTTACGATTAATAAGGGATTAACACTACATCATGTGATTGTATTTTTACATTATATGATTATACACTAAATTAAATGATTTTATTTTATCATATTTTACTTTTATTTTTTACCTCGATTTTCAAATTAACTTTTTTTAGCTCTATTCTCTTATTTTTTGTTATTTTTACTTTAATTTTTAGTTTTATTTTTTACCTTTATTTTCATTTTAAAAAACGTTTTTAGCTCTATTTTCTTATTTTTTGTTATTTTTACTTTAACTTTTTTTAGTTTCATTTTTAAATTGTTTTTATTATTTTTTAATTTTTAATTTTTATTTTCGTTTAAAAATTTTTTTAGCTTTTTTTTAGTTATTTTTACCTTTAATTTTTTTCAGTTTTTCATTTAAAAACTTTTTAGTTTTTTTTGTTATATTTACTTTAATTTTTTAATTTTAATTTTTATGTTATTATTTTTTATTTTTTAGCTCGATTTTCAATTTTAAGCTGTTTTTAGCTCTATTTTTTACTTTTAATTTTTTTCCTATTTTCATTCAAAAACTTTTTTCTATATTCTTATTTTTTGTTATTTTTACTTTAACTTTTTTTAGTTTCACTTTTAAATTGTTTTTATTATTTTTTAATTTTTTATCTTTATTTTCGTTTAGAAATTTTTTTAGCTTTTCTTTTTTGAGTTATTTTTACTTTTAATTTTTTTCATATTTTCATTTAAAAACTTTTTAGTTTTTTTGTTATATTTACTTTAATTTTTATGTTATTATTTTATTTTTTACCTATATTTTCATATAAAAATTTTTTTAGCTTTTTTTAATTTTAATTTTTTTTATATTTTATTATTTATACTTTTATTTTTTAATTTTTTTAATTCTTTATTTTTATTATATTGATAAATTTTATTTTTAAAATTTTTTCTATTTCAATGTGCCTTTTTTGACTTTCTTCTTGGTTTTCAAATGTGCTTTTATTTTTATAGCTCTTTCAAAACATCTTTATATAGAGTCAAGCAATTTTGGAATTCTCTTGTAAATGTTTCACTGCGTGTCGAGTGCAATTTAAAATAGAAAATTCTTTCCTAGCTTCAAGAAGAGTTTTACCTTCTTAATCTTCTAATCTGTTGAAAATGACTTCAAATGTGTTACATACGGACATTTTTTGAAAGTTCGGATGATTATGTTGGTCTAGCGGCTGTATTAATAAAGTGCGGTTAGGAGGAAAATAAAAAGAATTTTCACATTTGGGTGATTCAATTCAAGGATCAACAAAACTTTGAAATTGAGGGTTTTTCAATTATAAAGCTTTCCACTTGAGGAATAAAGCAATTATAAAACAATTCTCGAGTCATCCACGCATTTTTATTTGCTCGCCAAAATACAGGCAACTCAGATTTATTTATAGTTTTGAAGGCTCGAAGATTTGAAAAACAATTTATGATTATGGATTTTATCAATAAATTGCCTGACAAAAATTGCTACACGTGTGTAGAATTATAAGTTGTTTCGAAGCTTTAAACCCTGATGCCCGCTTCTCATTTGTTAAAATATAGGTCCGAGATGGAAGTTTCTAACATTACAATGCTGTCTTGTCCTGAATATCCCGTTTTATTGGTAATTTCTGGGAGCTCCTTTTTAAATTTTTTTGCCGCTTTGACATCAGCTGAAGCCGCCTGTTCTCCTTGAAATTTGATGTCTACCCATCATGCGCTTGCACTAAATGTGTGAATGTGTTGCTCTGGAGAAGATTTGTCAATTCCTTTAAAATGCTCGTAGATTTTAATTGCTTTCTGCTTAATAAGATTTCCACACACATGTGTCTTTTTGGCTATACAATATTTTCTACCGCATTATCAATGCTCGTTCGATTTTTAGCATATTAATGTTTCGTACACGAGTAGCGCGCTTCACACCTGATGGGCAACTATCTGCAATAGTTTTTCTTATTTTCTTCTCGTTTTTCTTCCAAGTCCGAATTGTAGATTCTTTCAAATTTAACGATTTCGCAACAGAAGAACGATTTATTATTTCAATAATTTTTTTTACCTTTATGATCTTTAATATTCTACAGCTCCAATAACGCCAATTTAACAAATCAACACAATCGTATTATGGTCTTCTACCCCTAACACACATTTAAACAGAAACTAAATTAAAAGGAATGGTTTATTGTTTGTTAATTGCAAAATACATAATTGAAATTGAGAAAAAGAGAAATACCCTCTAAATGTCTATTATGTACAGACAAAACTTGAAATTCAACACGATGAATTAGTTTGGCAATAGATAAATTTGTCACGTCATTTGAGTTGTTGGAAAGTTGTTGTATGAAAAACGTGTTATAAGGAGATCGCAAGAGAACAATCACAACTTTCAATCCGCATTATAAGAGAGTTGACTGTACTCACATTTACCACGCGCCTTTTATTTACAGCTATTTGAACGATTTGTGTCGATGGGGTCAATGACTCCCATTTATGTTTGTAATATTATACATTCAATTACTACCCAGCTTCGTATGTGATATTAGAAATAATCCCTCAGTTCACTTTTTGTGAAGTATTTCCAAAATTAGGATTGACAGTTGAGATTGTCAGTAAAATTATAAACTGATTAAAAAATTATTGATCTAACTCTGTCAACATATTCTCGATATTACCAATCTTTATTGTCTATTACAATTGCAATTGATTTAATTTTTGCTAATACAATTACAAAATATTCACTAGTCAAAACTCTAAACTCGTGGCTTATTGCAGCACACAGTGATCGCTGAAGTTTCGGTTGAACTTTATATAATTATATCAATTGGGTGGTTACTACAACTTATGCTTCGCTTTCTTTAATCTCTGTGATACGTTATTTCCAATTGTCACCCATACAAATTGTGACAATTCTGAATTTTCTATTTCTTTCACTTATATGGTTTTCTTTAAATCTTTCTCTTCTTTTTCTCCATTTGTATCTCTGTCTTTAAGCAAGCATAACAAAATAAGGCATTTGTTTACACACATTTTAAAAATACTATATCTTTATGTAAAATAAAGTATTCTGATTTTATCTTCTCGTCAATTTTTTTGTTAATTAGCAACAGAATAAAAGATTCCATGAACAATTCTAAATTATTAATAAATATATATATATATATGGATTTCAACAATGACTTTTTAATCCATAATATGACAAAAACAAAAAAAAATTACATATATAAAACAAACAAAAATTCAATAAATAGCAATTATAGCTTTGGTTATAAATTTATCCAAACTCTACTGAATTATCCGCGCTTTTTTTCCAAATAAATTTCCTTGTAGCAATTGATAGTGTCACACCCCGATCGTGCCACTTTTGAGCTACGATTTTCGTCAGGATCATTATTTAAAAAAATTTCCATTGCGTGGGAAATCAATTTCATCGCTTCCGACATTAAATTTTTTCTTCTGGAAACTCATCAGATGTATCAGTATCGTCCGCTAGCGCATGCTCAACATTCATAGCAATTAAATCGTCGTTATTAAACTCTTCATCGTGTGATATCAATAGCTCATCAATATAGTTCTCCGTACCTTTAAAGTTTGCTTCACTTGCTAATTCAGAAAGTTCTCTACGAACGGTTGGTATAGCATCAAATAGTTATGTATTTTTACAAACGCATTTTGGCTATATTTCACACCAAACACCATTCATCCATGGATTTTTTTATTTCTAACTAAGAAAAATTAATATTTTTGATAGCCATCATGATTTTATAGTTTTTCCAGAACTGCTTCATGGTGGGCTTATCCTCTCCATCAGTTGCTGCAATAAGCTGAAACGTTTTAAAATTTCTAATTTTAGTTCTAAACTAATTTG